>CM045767.1:86849556-87449556 GCA_025200525.1 Camellia lanceoleosa
TTGATTTCTGTCAAATATGAAATTTATTTAAGATATTATAAAAAATTATCATATATAAACATTTTTTCACATAAATGAAATTGTACCGATGCACTCTGAGTGCCCTAATAGTAGACCAAGGCCATCCACTAATCCTCATGTACTCTATCTGATCAATGAGCCAACCTTTCTGCATCATTCTTGAAGGGTTTGTATCCCACTTTTTTCACTCTAGTTTTCCAATCTCTCAATATTATTGTTCTCTTCATGGATTCATCTGCATTCGTATGAGCTTACATTACAATTATACACGCTTGTAAAGATGATGCTTTCGAGCCCTTATGGTTAGAGCTATGGAAGATATACCTGCCAATGCATCTCCTGCATCTAATAATATTACAGGTATTGAAATTAGTTTTCTATTTTTTTGGTTAGTAGGTATGGAAGTTAGAAATCAAGATTTACTTTTATATTTGAATTAAGTAGGCTTCTACTAACTGTTAAAGTACTTTATCTTCATCAGTTGGTGTGGATCAAGTTACGTTTTGGATTGAGTTCATCAGTTGAGAAATGATAATGTTCTTAAATAGAACAAAATGTTGTATAATTCTAGAAACTTAACGAAAACATGAGGAACATAAAACATGATGTGCATATATCAAAAAATATGAGAAACATAAAGAGGTGATACACTTCATGCTAGTTAAAAATGAAAAATTAAAAAAAGCAAAGGCAAACCTTTAATTTATTAACAAACATAAAGCTGTTAAAAATGGATTTCATTAGTCAATTTAAATTTTCACCTTACTAATATTATATGTGGAACTAACCTCATTACTTTTGTAATTGTGAAAATAAAGCAAAAATTTTCACCTTATCCGTATTTACCTTTATCTCCCTCCATATGTTATCTTTGTTTTGTTGTGGGACATAATGCCAAGTCGTAAAAGTGAGTGGTGCAAGACTCCCATCTCGTGCCAAAACACCCAAATGTGAAGCAAGGGATGTGTATCCTTCAACTACTTGATTCAACTCATTTGAAACAACATTTAAAACACCATTTTCACTAGTACCCCATGGACCATGCACATATGTGGGACCTCTCATTTTCTTTTGTGTGGCTTGACTTGAGCTAGGACCTATAAAACAAAGCTGAATTAATAATTCATCAGAAATAGAGCTGGATTAATAATCCATCAAAAAGAACCATGTGTCCAAATCACATAGACGGCAAACAAAACTCAAGTTTTTGCAGCTGCAGCCACAGTAACAAAAGCCAGTAAAGGTCAAATTGACGATGATTGAATAAAAACAACAGCTCTATGCACTCAAAAATCAGGTAATTCGCACAAAAAATGGCCTTTTAAAGTTTATACGTGCTAGCTAAAATTGAGCCATGTGATGTACTACTGCTATGTGACGTGGTAGGAAGACTACCTGCTGGATGCCATGATGCCGATGGATGAGGTATGACTCTCATCTTGAGTGTGGCCTGAGGCTCATCTGAACTAGAACTACTAGAGCTTGATTGCTCACTCTGACTAGAAGAACTGCTGGAGCTAGAACTCATAGATAATCTATAAAGAAACTACAAACATAAGAGTAAGGACTATGAATAGAGTTTACCTTCTTAAATGACTACGATCCATGCAATGCAAGATGATAAATCTATACATTTAAATATAATGAAATATAAAATGACAATTCAAAATAGAATTAGAGTACGTAGTCTAATAATGGCCACTTGAAGAAAAGATTACAAAGCAAAGATTTTATTAACATGAATATCCATACAAAAAACACAAATGTAAAAATGAATATGAGTTTCTGTTAATGTTTCTGATAGTTGCTTCTCTAAAGTGACTGTAGATGAAGTTGAAGTTTAATTTGGCATATAGCTCTAGGTTAAAACATTCTTATGCTTAATTTTGGTTGGAACCCAAATCTAGCTAGTTTTTAAACCTGTTGTTATCTGTGTGATATTAGTGTTAGGCAGCTAAAGTTGTGATTCTCAATCCATATTGGATCATAGATTTGGGGAGGGACTTGTGAAAATTAAAGTGAACAAATTTAAGCTTTTATGAGCATTAGCATTCTGCTTAATTCTATAACATTTTTGTTTTTGTTTTTGTTTCAAATACTTGTTAAGTGAAATTACTTTGTCCATTGAGGTCTGTCAAACAAATAAGTGAAATGAAATGGTGGTCTCTCCCAACTCCCTAATTTGTATTCATCCAAACACAACCTAATTTTAGGGAGCAAAGTCAAACAATCCCCAATAAATAATAATTTCACTTAAATTGTAATGCAAAAATAGACGTTGAGAAGAACCCTATGATCAGACCATATCAACTAAGATCAGTGAATTCCACAATTCCAAATAGAATCAACTAATCACACACGAATTCACAAAAATCAAAATCCATAACCACATCGATGAAAGATTGAACACAATATAAACATAGATGAAATCACTGAGACCAATTAATGAAAGCACAATCTAGATCTCACAGTGCAGAGCAACACATCAGTGAAAAACAATTACTGAAACAGAGATGAAATCACTGAGATCAATTTCTCAAAACACTGATTCGACATTTTTCAAAACACTGATCCAGAGCATAGAAGAAATAGAGATAAATCACAAACAGAACAACTAACCTCTGATCGAAGAAGACGAAGAGTTCCAAATCCACAGAGATAAATCACAGAGTTGTGCTCAAAATCGAACTTTGAAATCGCAATCCCGAGATGAATCACCGAACTGAAGAAGAATCGAGAAAGAGAACTTCATATTGATTTGATCCTTTGAGAGAAAGAGAGCCCAATAGAGTGAGTGAGAGACAGACCGCGGTGCTCAAAATAGGGTTATCAAAATAAAGGTTTGGAGAGACAAAATAGGGTGTGAAAAGAGACAGGATTTGGAGGTGTTTTCAAACGTCTTTTATTCACAAAACGGTATTGTTTTAATTAATAACAAATGTGACGCTTAAAAAACGCCGTTAATTGTTAGAAAAAGTGACGTTTATTAAAATTTTGTTAATTAAACGTTGTTAAATCCCCGATTTCCTGTAGTGTTTTCATCATCTTTTGCATTTTCCTTTATAAATTTATACTAAAATCTATGATCCAAATACAACCTTAATAGCTTTCATCTAATAAACATTTTGGAAACAAACATAGCCCTCCACACCCCATATTTATCCAATTTCTTTCTGTGATAGGCTGGCTCATGTGTTCCTACTTCCTAGACAAGGACCTCAAAATTACACCCATATTTGTCTGATTTCTTCTTGTTTCTGTGATATGCTCATATGTTTGTTCCTACTTTCTAGACATTACCTCGAAATTACGTTAGGACAGCAGGAAAGTCTCCATTGAAGTTCAAAGTAGTTTATTGTAAATCCATTGTATGGTATGGTGCAATAGTTCATTAGAACATCAGTGGTTGAAATCCAGGAAGTTATGAAGAAATTTGTTGTATGTTTTCTCGCCTTATTGGAAACTTCCCTTCAGCTTCCTTGCAATAGTTCATTAGGCATTTTGACTCAACTCATATTCACTAGCTACATGTAGCTAGCTTTCAACGCTAGGCAAAATGTATTCAATCATTAGGATCATTTCCCTCCATCTTTGTTGTTGACGTGGCATTCTATAAAATTAATAGTATTTGGATAAATAGCTAAAATAAAGAGTATGGTTGGAGTAAAAACATAAAACAGTTGATAGGCAAAATAAAATATATACTTTACAGTAATATTTATATAGGTAAAATGCCTACTACCGTTGGAGATGCTCTTAGGAGCTTAGGTATAAAAAGGGAAAGTCATTGAATGATAGCACCCCATTTTTCCAAATCTGAAGATTGACCTCTAATAACTTTTTATTTTATGATTTTAGTAGTGAATTATTCATACAAATTCATTTTAAGCCTTAAAACCGTTAACTAACCTAAAACCATGTGATTTGAATAAAGAATGAATATCACTTATTTTAGATTGAAAGAACAATGCTATTTTTTTTTTCAAGAATGAAGGTTTTTGAATGAAAAGAGTATTTTTAATAACTTATGGCAATGAACCAGACTAATACAACAAAAACATTGAAAGCATACAATTTTGCATAGAGAGTATTTAACTTGGATTATTTAAAAGATAATGCAACAAGGACACACTTATGATAGAGAGGTTAGGAAGACTTACCTGGATGCCCACTTTCAACGCCTTACATACATTACATAAAATAAATATGACCAATATATACAACTACACATACAAATATTATTCTAAACCTAGTTTGAGGCTACTAAATGATGAATACGCATAAAAGAGCAAATAAAAAATAAAAATAAAGAAAAATACAGAATATCTACATGATTCAAACTGAGTTTAATGTATGGATATTACATGATTTCTACATGATTATTCTACCCTAAACATGTTGTTTTGAATAGAATAAGAAAAGCATGCAAAACAGGAGAAGAACTGGATGAAATGTGCAAACTACATGATAAAATGATGAAGGGATACTATAACTATGATTAACTACTAAATTAAAGACCGAAAAAGGTACTGGAAGTAGAAAAGAAAGTGAAATTACCTGCTGGTTTGATTAAATCGAAGGCATGCGAAGAAAAATGCAAAGAAACTCAAGTTTCTTTCTTGCAAGTCTCTCTCAAGCAAAGGTTTCGAGCTAGAGTTCTAGTTGTTCAGTCCTTAAGATGTTTTTAAGTGTTTGGAGTTGCTGTGGGTGGGCTATTTTCAGAGTTAAGGCAAGGAGGGAGGAGCAAGGGTATTTTTGCTCTCAAATGCTCAAAAAGCTCTTACATTGTTAGCCCTTTAAAAGAGAAGGGGAGAGGCCTTATTTATAGGCTTCAGGAGGTGTGAGGGACAAGCTAGGGCAACCCCCATTGCTTCCTCTACCGCCTTCCACTGAAAATGCACCAAGATTAAGTTACCAAAAATAACTCTGTCACGCTTGGATATGAGCACACACAACTAATATGCACACTCATAACTAATGTGCGCACGCATATTTTGCCTTGGTACATGTGTCATGCATGCATGCACAAGTGCGGGGTCTTATGCCCTTGGCTTGCTTATGGCCCAAGTAAGCCCGAATTGCCTTTTGATCAATGTTTTTGATGGTCACTAATTTTGGAAAATATATTTGATCAAAGCACAACCAGACCGCTTTCTCTTTCTTGGGGTTAAAAAGTTAGTTTTTGGCTAAAAACAGGTCTAGGGGTAAAATGGTTATTTTCCTAAAAAGGTGATTTTTGGCCAAAACGGGTTTATACAACAACTCCAAATAACTTTAAATATTCCAAAGATGAAGTAATTACCGTTTCATCATTGGGAGGCTTTCAAACACCCAAAATCTTAGGGTTAGTAAAAAATGGGTGTCTACAGTTGTCCATCTTTAACAGAACTCATGTAATCATGAAGTGATGTGGAGTGAATGTCAAAGATCCGAGACCATTCCAGTTGACATGACCCTAAGGCTTAAAGTGGTACCAAACATTCATGCAAGTGATTAAACCTACATGTTGCCTACATATCCTTGATGCAAGAAGTTAGATCAGTGTAATTTGGGGCAGTTGTGCAATAATTCATACGTCAGTGAGTGTGTGCAACAAGCACTCAAACATTCATTCAAGCATGCAATCTAAAAATAGGAGAGCAAGCAATACCTGCCATACTCACCTTGTTGTGCCAAATCTTATGCCAAGTTGCGTTTCATTCCTTTCCAAGTTGTGTCAATCATGCAAATTTTTCCAAAAAAATCCATTCCAAACAATAATACATACCGTAATGTGGTTGGAATGATGCCATTATGATGACAATGTATGCCATTCCATGTGCTCGTGTCAGACGAGGCTTGGGGATTTATTGGATGCCTTTTCCATGCTCATGTTAGACGAGGCATGGAGGTTTTATTGGATGCCATTCCATGCTCGTATCAACGAGGCATGGGGGTTTCATTGGATGCCATTCCATGCTCTTATTGACAAGGCTTGGGGGTTTATTGAATGTCATTTCATGCTCACATCGACGAGACATGAGGGTTTGTTGGATGCCATTCCATGCTTGTATTGACGAGATATGGGGGTTTACTAAATGTCATTCCATGCTCATATGGATGAGGCAATGGGGTTTATTGGGTGTCTTTCCATGCTTGTATCAACGAGGCATGAGGGTTTATTGGGTGGCTGTTCCCATGCTTGTATCGACGATGCATGGGAGTTTATTGGGTGCATTTCCATGCTCGTATCGACAAGACATATAGGTTTATTGGGTTCCTTTTCATGCTCGCATCGATGAGACATGGGGGGTTTAGACAAGAACTAGAGAGAGAGAGTGAAGAAATTTGGTAAAGTTACTTTTTAGAGAGAGAAGAGAGATCAAAAAGTGAAAGAAAAGATCTTTCTCCTATACTGATATACACATAGACCGCTCGAGTGACCAAAATACTGCTCGAGCGTCAGACACAAGGAACTGCTCGAGTGAACAAATCATAACTCGAGTGCACAATGACCCCCTTCCAATAGTTCAAATCTGCAAAGATATCGCTCGAGCGAAAAAAAGACTGCTTGAGCGTCAGACACAGAATACCGCTCGAGCGACCAACCCATGGCCCGAGTGAAGAACACCTCACTCCTATAAGTTTAGATTGCAAACACAGATACTGGAAGGAACCAAATACCACTCTAGTAACAAAAATATTGCTCGAGCGAACCTGAAGAGAAACAAATAGAAATTCTTTTGAAAAACTGACTCCCAACCTGTTCAAAACACAACCAACAACTCCAATAAGCTAATCCCGATTAATAACCAGTGTCACGACCCAAACCCGCCCCTATAGGTTTAGCATCGTAACCGACTAGTAATCCTGGGATTACTGAAGGCCTCTGAGACAGATTAACATAATATTAAGGGCTAGCGGAAGTAAATAACAAATATACAATGTCCATTGAGCTGTGCAGGCTTATATGAGACAGAAAAATTTTAAACTTTTTATATACATATATACACATCATCCTTACGTCATTATATATATACAGATGGGACAAAAAGGGACTTAGCCCTATTTACAAAATACACAAGACTTGTTCAACCAAACACGAAAATAAAACTTAAACTTTAAATCACATAGCCATACTCACTTGACATATTTGGAACCTCCACGGGAGGCACATAGGTTGGCTGACAAAAACAGATTCCAGGCAGATGCCTCTAAGCCTAGTCCTGCGCTTGATCACCTATATACATAAATAATACAGTGAACTAGAGCCCAGTGAATAATAACAGAGTAATGGATTTTAACGAATGATGTCTATACCAGATTCAAGAATCACAATTCAGATTCATATTCATATTCTTGTTCAAATCAAATACAGAAATCAAAGTTTATGCTTAATCATACATGGTACATCCATTAGCTCTAACAGAACAGATACAGAACAGATGCATAACATATGGTGGTTATGAATAACCAGTTCCATAAAGGAATCTCCAGATCCAAGTAACAGAGAATAAACATGCTGAGCGCCATGATGGAGCCTCCAGTACGGGTAACAGACGATAGACATAATAAGTTCCATAATGGGACCTCCAATACTGGGTAACAGCTAACATATATCACATGATGCCAAGGATGTCACGAATACATGCCAAAAATTGGACAATCATTTATTGTATACAACGTAGCATTTCAGAAAACAAATCTTATTTCATCATACAGAAAATAAATAAAGTTGAACATAGTTTTACTATGTTATTACTCACAGTGTTCTTGTGCTTGATTCGTCCCTGCGTTTGACCCTATATAATTCATAACACATATGGTCATATTATAATTCATTCCATTCTTTAACTTGTTTAACATTCTTAGGCTCCTTCCATGTTCTTTAATTCATATGCAATGTTTAATGCATGCCTAAGAGCGCTTTGAAATGAAAGAGAACAGAAAATGAAGCATAAAATATCTTTTCAAAATTTTTGAAACAGGGCCCTTCGCTCAAGCGAACCCCTTTGGTCTGCAAAAGTGCTGGTTGCTCGCAAATTACGCTCGAGCGAGACTTTTGATGCTCGAGCGAGGAGTCTAGTAAAACAGGGTACGCTCGAGCGAGACTCTCCACGCTCGAGCGGACATGACGAATTTTGGGTTTTTCTAGATTATGTTTGAGCTTCAAAACTTGGTTCCAACTATTGTAATTAATATCATAAGACTCATATTTCCACCATATAACTTTTAACATGAATATAAGGGCCAATTTTACAAGATTGGAATCTCAAATTTACATAAATCCATCTCATAAACTCAAATCATATCAAACTCACTTCATAACTTCAAAACTCATGCAAATTAATTTCTATATCATTTTGAAATATACAGGCATGTGAAATATATGCTTCATTTTCAACTTGAATAGTACAATTGATGATCAATCTTCATGAAATTCAACATTATCATGTTTGCGTGTGCCAAATAACCTTCAATTCATTATAAAATGCATGTTTGTAATTAAACATGCAAACTTATGACAATCCCTTACATGCATGTACATTCAAACTTCAAATCCATCAAATTCAACTCAATTCATGTTCTTCGTATCAAGCCCAACTCCAACTCACAAATTCTAAAATTTGAATTGAGCTCTCAAAATAATTTCAAGACTTGGGTTCATACATGGCCTATCTAAAAACATACAATTCTTAAATAATCAAGAAAATATGATCAATTTTAAATTATTTACATCAAAACTCCTTTAATTTAAAAATTGAACTCATTTGTTCATACATTCATAATTTTCCAAAGCTTAGTTCTTATTTCATCAAAACATGAAATCAATTCCAAAAAATCTATGATGCATGTAAATTTACATCTCATATATATCAAGGTTTCCAAACCCAAGCTCAATTGAAGAATTATAATTATTTCTATATTCATTAACCTTAACCATGTTCATGAATTAATTCCTTAATTTCTCCAAATTACATGCATATAAAAATAAGGCTTAAATTCCTATAAGATATTCAAAATCAAACCCAAAATAATTAATTTCTACGTTAATTTTCATAATCATGAACATAACTCCAACTTCTCATTTTTTTTTATTTTTTATTTTTAATTATATAAAATTGACTTCAAGCTCTTTCTGTTTTCCTTCAAAACATAAAATTAAAGTCATAAACACCTTCGAAAATCATTTGCATGCATGAAACATTTATCCAAATCCAACCAATTCTACATAGTCAAGCTCAATCCATAATTAAAATCTTAAATTGCTCTAATTTAGATTTTTATTAATTTTTCTCATATCAAATCCAAATTCAAACTCATAAACATGAATTAAAATCTCAAAACCTTGAAATTCCATGATGCAGGTAAGGTTGAGTTTCAAATTTATGAAGAATGAAAAATCAAACTCAAACTAACCACTTTCCAAACTTATTTCCTTAAATCATAGATGTTCCAAAATATGTTTTGAGTCAAACTCTTAAATTCCATTACATGCGTGGATTAATAATCAAGATCAAAACCCATATTTATTTATTCTTTTAATTCTTCCAAATTACATGCATGTAGAAATGAGACCCAAATTCATGCAAAATATTCAATATCAAACCAAAAATAATCAATTTTCATGTTTATTTCCATAACCATGAATCTAGCTTTATATTCTTATTCAAACCCATTTCCTTACAAATTCCATGGAATCGATCTTAAACTCTTCTTAATTTCAAATATAAAATAAAGATTCTGTATAAATTGAGTATTAATTTTCTTACCTTAGGTTTTAACTTCAAAAGTTATAGTTGATTTCCCTTTGGTCTTCTCATTCTCTTCCAATTTCTTGAGTTTTCCCTTGATTTCTCTACTTCTTCAATCCTTTGGGTCTCTCATTCTCTCTCTCTAGACTCTCAAAGTCTTCCAGCACAACAAATGAATAACACTCTTGAACCCATCAGGATTGAAAAAACTAGAAACCCTAGATGTTGATTTGTGATTATGTATCAATAAAAAGCAGTAAAAAACAATCCCAATCAAACAATCAAGAGAAAGAGACACAACAATTTTTACGTGGAAAAACCACAATTGGACACCTCCAACTGTGATAAAAAAAACCACGGGCAACTGTCACAAGACAATCCACTAAGAAGAATTAAAGGAATTACACAGGTATACTCTCAATTATCTAGCAAATCCACAATGCCTAATTGAACCAACCTCTATGTGCCTCTTCCAACCCCATCTTCACCACGGAATTGTCTTTCTGATGAGCCACTCCAGATTCCACCAAAGCTTCAGGCTCAAATTCTTCAGAATTCACAACTGAAGAACAACTCTCTCTTTTGTGTATAACAAACAAATCTTTGATGTACTCTATTTAAATCATGAGTTGAATACTCAATAAAACATCAAAGAAAATAACAAAATAACCCCAGATATAAACCTTTAAGAACCAAAAAGAAGATCTGGAGGAATTCAATCAATGAGTCGTCTAGTTTTGGGAGAAAACCAACTACTTATAGAAAATCCAAAGCAATCCTAGTTGGGAAAGAAAACCAACTTCTTGTTTGTAGAAAACCAACTTCTTGCAGAACTCCAAAGTAATCCCACTTCTTATAGAAACCCAAAATAAACCTTGTTTAAGAAGAAAACCAACTCCATAATGAATCTGGAAATCTGGGATCGCACGGTCCGCTCGAGCGTGGGTCTTCCCGCTCGAGCAGAGACTTCATATTTTGTGATTTCATGTAGGCTCCCCGCTCGAGCGTCCGTTTCCCCAATCGAGCGGAGAATCACACCTTCTAGTATTTTTTTAGGCAAAACAAAGATACTGTGAGCTTGCAAACCCCGCTCGAGCGCCTATGTCCCCGCTCGAGCGGGAAGGCCAAAACTGGAAAATCTTGAAAAGTATAACATGAACGGACATGCAACTTTGAATGCATTTTTGCATTTTGCTTCGGCCGCGAGCTGACCGGGCAGCTCGACCCCCGTAATAATCAGCGAAGTGGCAATCTTGAAAGCATTGACATCACAAACTTCTCTGCAAGACTCGATTCGGGTTGGATTCGTATCTAATAAACTCATAGCCTCACTGAAATAAAAATGCAAATAAAATTACAACTCAAAGGAGTTTTGTCAAACGGGGTTGCCAAAAATAAAAACCTAACAAGGATAAACACACTCACACACACCTCACTTCTTCATCATGTAACACGTGTGCACACTTGCACATTTCTTTGAGCTCCACCTTAACACTTACATGCACACCCACTCACATAATTTCTTTGCACACACATACCCACAATTCTAATTTGCTCCATAATTTAATTTATGTCTAGCATTAATTTAATTAAGCATCACTTAATCTTAATAAATTTTGATTAACACTAAATTAGTTAATTATAACTAATCTCAAATCCCACATAATTTAATTAGTCTAATTGACTTCCATTAGAGCCTGATTAAATATATTCAAATTTATCAATCCGAATCAGATTTTTAATCAAACTTCCAAAAGGCTCCAAATATTAAATTAAACTTATTGCCATCATCAATTTTGATTTCCCAAATCATCAAGGCCTTCAATTTCGACTTAAACTTCAAAATCTTTGTCAATAAATTACATAATCAATTGAGGACCTTAATTGAATGCCTCATAAAGAAATTTAATTCATAATAACCTTAATTCCCAATTTTCATAACTTAATTAACTCCAATTCGGACACAATTAATCAAATATCAAATTTATAAATCTGAATCAAATATTTAATTAAACTTCCCATATGGTCCGATACTCGAAATTCAATTCACTATTTATACTTTCTTGAGCCATTTAGGTTTTCAATTTCTAATTTCAAAATAAATATTTAAGAGAACCATAAATGAATCAATCTCCATAATTTTCGTAAATCCCAGATTAGCTTGGAATAATTGGTAATTAAATTTCAAATCTCCTTAATTAATTAACTGCTAATCATTATACGTGGTGGGGTCGTTACAACCAGACACCAAGAAGTCCACATAATAATAAAGAGTACCGGATTTCGGATCAAATAATATAAAAGGTTATATATTTTTACTAAAAATTCTTTATATTTGATAATTATTTGTAAAATCTAATATTTAAAATACATTTTCTTGTTCAAAACTACACATAAACAATACTTAAGACTCCCATTTTATTATAAAGAAATAAATAATAAAAATAAAAATGATAGAAAATGAAGAGAAAAATTTGTAAGAAAATAGGAATTCTAATTATAAGTAACTATTTTAATAACAAATTTAAGTGTTCTTGTATTTTTTTTTTTAATATATAACAAACTAGAAATTTAGTTACCATGATATTATGATTTGTAGAATAAAATTAATTTTGTTTAACTTTTACTACTTCATGCTAAACAACTCTATTTTTTTTTTTTTTTAATTTCTCTCACTTTCTACTATTTTTGTCATGATCCACTTCCAAAACCCAAGGGTTAGACATCTCCATGACGATGTAATGCGTTACCTAAAGTTGATTATAGGACTAATCAAAGTTGTATTCTCCTGAATGTCCCATCTAGACCCAACCTTATCTCACCAAATCAAATCATCGCAAAGAGTTTGAATACGTCTATTCCATTCTAGGGTTTATGCGATACCTGCTTGCACAAGACCTTAACCTTTGATTAAGGAGCACATCCCATCAATCCATACATAACACATTCTCATCTCTTCATTATTCAAGTGATTGAAAACCCAATACGACCCCAATTAAGGTTTCCATTGAGTTAGATGTCTTAAATTAAAGTTAGAACAACTTAATAAGATAATAATATCCACATAAGTATGATCAAATGAAGAAGATAAGGAACATAACTATAACACATACAATATCATACCAAAACATGATCTTATACTAATAAGCATATTCACGAAGACAAGAGCATAAAATACCAATGCAAAAGTAAATTTTCAGATTCAATACTATTCAAAGATTAAAATAAAAAAGATCATTTCAGATTTTTTACGAGCTGCCTTCCTACAGTTCGTAAAGAACATTTGATTTATATGTAGTCTACAAGTCTGTATAATGCATTATGTACTTATTTGGATTAGTTTAATTTTTAGAATGTTTTCTAGCCCACTGGTCTAGACTCACACTACAAATATCTACATCTATATCCATATATATAACTATGAATTTTATGAATTCCCTATGTGTTGTATATATTCAAAATTGCCGATACTAAGTTCATGTTAAAAAATGAGTTAAGTAATCGTGCACCCCACTGTAGGTGACAATAATGGACGAGAGTTGGATGCTGATAAATAATAGGTTGACAAGCGAAGAGTATCAACAAGGGCTAAAGTCATTCATTGACTTTGCTACCGCAAATTTAGGCCCACATGATGAAATTAGGTGTTTGTGTGTTGATTGCATGAATGGTACAAAATTTAGCAGACAAGTCGTATGGACGCACCTAATCCGAAGAGGAATTGCGTCTTCGTATAACTTGGGTGCACCACTGGAAACATGTTCCCATGTCTTATCCCAGTCTATCAAATGACCATTTTGAAAGTAGTGGAGAAGCTATGCCAGATACCAATCATCCGATGATGGGCGAATTGCCTATTATGTTAGAAGAAATTTACATGAGTAGTCTTATGGATAATCATATCGACGAAGAACATAATAGTTTAGAGAGGGAGGATTTGCATAAATTCATTAGGTTATTTGAAGATGCTCAACACAAAGTTTACCCAGCATGTGAGAAGTTTTCTATGTTGTCATTCATTATTAAGATGCTTCATGTGAAGGTGTACAACAAATGGAGCAACAAGTCATTCGATATGGTTATGCAGGTATTCAAAGGCATTCTACCAAAATGTGATCAAACTATTCCATGGACGCTCTATCATGCTAAGAAGTTCTGACGTTACTTGGGTTTGGGATATGAAACCATTCATGCAAGCAAGAATGATTGTGCACTGTTTTGGAAGGAGAATGTGAATTTGGAGAAATGCCCTACATGTGACGAGCCTAGATACAAGTTGAACAGTGTTGGGGGTATAACGATTCCTCACAAGCTATTGCGGTACTTTCCTTTGACACCGAGGTTGAAAAGATTGTATATGTCAAAAAAAAAAAAAAAAGAAGAAAGTTGCAGATATGAGATGGCACAAAGAGAAGAGTGTGGATGATGACATATTAAGGCATTCGGCCGATGGTGAGGCATGGAAGGACTTCGATAAGCAACATCCGATGCTTTCTGCTGATTCTCGAAATGTAAGGCTAGGGTTGGCAATAGATGGTTTTAATCCAATTGGAAAATATGAGCACATCGTATAACATGTGGCCTGTAATCTTAATGCCTTATAATCTCCCACTGTGGAAGTGTATGAAAGAGCCATTTTGCATGATATCATTGCTTATTCCCGGACGATCGACACTTGAAAGAGACATTGATGTTTACTTGTAACCATTACTAGAAGAATTGAATAATTAGTGGGAGCATGGTGTGCAAACATGTGATGCATCCAATGGCCAAATTTTTATGGCAGTCATGTGGACCATTAATGACTTCCCCGCATATGGTAACATGTCAGGATAGAGTACAAAGGGTTACTTGGCTTGCCCTAATTGTAACATGAATGCATCATCACAGGGTTTGCGAAGTAAGATAAGGCACATGGGTGCTTGTTACAACTTGCCTGAGAACCATAGTTAGCGAAGGAGTAAGCTCTTCAATGGTCAAATTGAGGACAGGCCTAAACCTATGGACTTATCGGGGGAAGAATTACTAGAGCAAATTGGTTGTGGGACTTACAAGCCGTATGGAAAGCACCCACACAATTGAAAACGACAAAGGAATGAAAATCCAAATTTGAATTGGACAAAGAGATGCATTATGTTTGACTTGCCCTATTGGAAAACGCTGAAGCTGTAGCACAACCTTGATGCCATGTATATTGAGAAAAATATATGTGACAATGTGATCGGGACTCTCTTGAGCATAGATGGAAAGAACAAGGACATGGACAAAGCACACTTAGATTTGAAGGACATAAAAATACGCAAAGAGTTACACTTGAAAAGGCGTACCAATGGGTCCTTTGAGAAGGCCCCTGCATTGTACACATTGTCCCCGACAGAGAGAGACGGTTTTTGTCATTTTTTGAAATCAATTAAGTATCCAGATGGCTATGTAGCAAATATATCCAATTGCGTGACCGCTTAAGGAAATAAATTATCTGGCCTCAAAAGTAATAATTGTCATGTCCTTATACAACTTCTTCCAATTGGGATGCGTGGCTACCTTACTAAGGAACTTGGCACAACACTTTTTGAGTTGGGAAATTTCTTCAAACAGTTGTGTTCAAAGACATTGAGGGTTACAGATTTGGAGAAATTAGAGGAACAAATCGAACTCATACTTTGTAAGCTCGAGAAGATTTTCCCTCCAGCTTTTTTTGATATCATAGTCCACTTAGTAGTTCACTTGCCTCGAGAGGCTATGCTTGGAGGGCCAGTGCAGTATCGATGGATGTATCCAATCGAGAGGTGTGTTGGTACTTTTGTAGTGTGAACATTGTAATTAACGTTTCACTGCTAATATAAATTTAAATATAACATTCTTATTGTCATGTAGGTTGCTTGGACGTCTAAAAGGGTTTATAGTGAATAAAGCTTATCCTGAAGGTTCTATTGCCCAGGCTTACATTTCAACAGAGTGTACAACATTTTGTTCAATGTATTTGGATAGAGTTGAAACAATTTTTGACTAGATAGAAAGAAATTACGACATGGGCGATCGTGGCCCAGGGTTGGCAATATTCACTCAAAATGTCTGTCCCTTTGGTCTAATGACAAGGGCATCCAATGTGTCCGTAGCTAAACGCGAGATGGCTCATTGGTTTGTCCTACACAATAGTTTTGAACTGGAAAAGTACTTAGAGTATGGATCTATTCTACGTATTTATATGATATAGTTGTCAAATGGATTAGTACTGATTTCTTAAATTTTTTTTGAGAGCCATTTTTGTAACTAGGGAGCACAAGAACTTGTTACAACAAACTGGAGGTGTATTCGACATCACAAAGAGGCAACGCAAAGAATTTCCTAAATGGTTCAAAGATTGTGTAAGCTGGAATTCCTCTTTATAATCAGTCATACATTACCTTAATATTGGGTATACTTGTAGCATAACACATGTTCTACATGTAGATGAATCAATTGCGGAACCAAGTATCCCCTGAAGCAACTGATGAGATGTGGTCATTAGCCAATGGTCCTAGTGGCTTAGTGAACACATATTTAGGATGTGTTTGTAATGTCATCCGATTTCATATTATCAGCCACGACAACCGTCGTAAAATTCAAAATAGTGGGTTGGTCGTGGAAGTGGACCATGAAGGCCAATTGATGAACTTCTATGGGTACTTGTGCAAAATGTGGGAAACGAACTATTTGTTTAGACATCGGATCGTATTGTTTCAATGTGAATGGTTTAACACTAGTAGTAGCAAAACTATGCGTGTTGAACCACATTTGACAACGGTTGATGTAAGAAGTCGATGGTACAAAGACGACTCATTTGTCTTACCAAGTCAAGTTCAACAAGTATTGTTTGTTGATGATACCAAATTAGGTGTCAATTGGAGAGTCGTAGAAAAGTTTGAACATCGAGGAATTTGGGATGTGCCGGAGATGGATGACATAGAAACTGATGGTGTGTTCCAACAGGAAGAAACTACCGAGGTTGTATCAGCTGAGGCTATTGACGATGATGTGGTTTTGCATCGAGATGATATTGAATCTAAAATTATTCCAATGGAAGGTTTGCAATCTATTAGAGGTGTAGAAGTCGAGGGTGTTATAGATGATGCCTTCATCTATGATGATGAAGATGAATTAATGAGGGAGGGTAACAACATAGACAAAGAATGTGACCTGCAAAGTGATTTTGATATAGATGTTGACTTAGAATCTTAATGTATTTGCTTTTATGATTTGGATATGATAATGAACCAAAATACTTGTCTTATTACTTCATCAAAATCATGTCATAGCTTGTTATATATCTTTTTATAAATTATTTCATGTGTATCATGTTTTGTAATGTTAGCTTGTTATATATCTACGCATCAAATAATTTAAAAAGCTGGTCATAGTAGCTTGCTATATCTCTTCTTTATAATTAAATGTCTTATTGTATATGACATTTTGTACTGTCAGTTGTGTTATTGCAGTTTGCATCATGGTTACTGGCTTGAAGACTGGTTAACTTAAGAAAAGGTCACTTATGACCACCGAAACAAACTCGCTGGCTGCTATCCCCTTAGGATCAACAATTGCACCACCTCTTGTTGTCCCCTTAGGATCAACATGTGCACCACCTCCTGTTGTCCCCTCAAGATCAATCGGTGCGTTTTCTCCTGATGCGACTAGCCCGCCATTTGAGGATTTTCATGAGACACAGCCACCGTCGGAAACTCAAAATCATGTCATAGGTAAGATCATTGTACTTCAACTGTGTCAATTACCAACTGTCATTATTTGCAATTTGCTTATTGTTATTTTGTTATCAGGGACTTCTTACGAGGACCTACATTTGGAAAAGGAATACAAAAAATAATGAGATCCAAAAAAAGGGAAAAATTATATGTTCACATCGATCGTGTTTTGAATGCAATGACCGGAGATTATGCCACTCCAGCAGCTAATGAGTTAGGGCTTCGGATTAGGAGTCTTTGCCCTTTCAAGGATGTTACGTCATGGCTAAATATGGATGAGACTACCAAAGCTACAGTCATCCAAGCTGTTCTCGTAATTGATAATATTGGGCAATATGTATTTCTCTATTATTGTACTTGTAAGAAGCACTTATTTTAATGATTGTCATTTTCACTTGTTATGCTTGTAGGACAAGTTTGATATTGGTGACGATTTTCACAATGACTCACAAGCTCAGCAAATTGTGAATACAAAGGCATGTAAGTTGTACAAAGATTGGAGGTACAACTTGAAGCAAGAATTCGAGCCATTAAAGGAAGAGGGTGTTGATGACCTACATGCTCATCCACCCTGAGCGGTGAGTTTGGATGATTGGAAGCATTTGATTGATATAGCATGGCAAGATGCATCTCACCAGGTAAAATACTAATGCATCATACATAGTCCTGTGCCAAATGTGATATGCGTCAATATTTAACCAAAATTTTTTTATGTACTTATTTTTTCTAGAAACGGTTAGAAGCTAGCAAGAGTAACATAAGTCAGTTGCCATACAATCATACTAGTGGATCTTGCTCATTTCCTATCATGATGGTTGCTATCGTGAGATTGATTTTATTTAAAATTAACTCCATTATTTTTGTTTTGTTATGAATAATATGTTGTTGTTGTTGTTGTTGTTTTTTTTTTTTTTTTTTTTTTTTTTTTTTTTTTTTTTTTTTTTTTTAAACTAGCAGGTAGCGAAAAATGTGGAAATGGATTTTCCTAAGTTTTATGAGGACAGCCACACCTCCAAGAAAAAGAATGACTGGATCCATCCCAAATGCGGTGAGCTGCATGTAAGTATGAAACAATGAATTAATTGTATTTAATATTAATTAGTACCCAAAAATATATATCTTATTATGCCATTTTGTCTTTTTTATGTGCAATGACATCAAAAGATGGTCAATCTACAAGCGGCTGCCACTGACTCAGGGACGCCATTGACGCAGGAGGAGCTTTCAAGGCAAGTGCTTGGTGAGAAGAAAAAGTACTTGCTTGGATTTGGGATCGGCCCACAACCGTCTACCATAGCTGCATCACAAGCACGTGATAAGGACATGGAGACAATGAGAGCTGAGATAGAGGCACTTTGAGAAAAGCAACAAAGAGATCGTGAAGAGTTGATGAAAGAGTGAGAGGAGCGCGAGAAATATTACACTGATATGTTGAAAGAGCGAGAGGAGCGCGAGAGATGTTACAATGAGATGTTGCAACAGCGGGCGCAGGGATAGAAAGATCGAGAGGAGACAGATAAAATGGTTGATCATTTGAAGAATGTAGTCGCCAAACTCATACAACTCTTAGGGATCTAAGGTGATCGAATGACATTTACTATTTGGTAAGTACCACTTTATTGCATATTATCTTTATTGTATTTTTGCTGGATTGTTGAATTTTTGTTATTGCATATTATCTTTATTCTATTGTTTCACAAAGTGGGGTGATGCAATTAGAATTTTGATCACGTAACAATTCAAAAGAGTAGATGTTACTTATAGTTATGAAATCAATTTTGGGCTCCTGCAAACCCTAACTGGATTTGTTCAGTGTTTAGTTTCTGTAGTATGCATAATATTGGATGTAGTTGCATTTCTTTGCTGCATCATGTTTCTAATGTTTGATTGTGGCAAATAAAATTTACTTTGGGACTATCAATTCTTTTTTGAATGTGTTAATATATAATTTATGATGAAATTGGACACTTTATGAGCTGTCAAGGAATTGGCTTTTGTATTTGTTTAGAGTTCTTATGTGTCGGTTGATTTGTGTCTGTTGCTCAGCTATTAAATATTCTGGATCATTGTACATTGTTAGAGGTGTCACTGTTTATCTTATTTTGTGCTCTGAAATTACTGATTGCATTTTCTTTGTACCTTTCACAAATTTCCTTCGTCTCTACCTAATTTTCCATGTTGTGGCCTCTATTTATGGAATGCCTTGCAGAAAACTTATATCTTTTGCTAATTTAATTGCAGAAACATCCAATGTACATATATGTGGAGATAAATATTAGTTGAATGTAAGATGTTGGAAAGTAAGACAAAGTGTTTTGTATCTTTCATCTTAAGTTTAAAACCGAGAATATGCATAGCAGAGTTGGCAAAATCGTTCCCATTACTTTTGTCTGTGCTCGAGAGCAAACTTGATTTATGGACCTTTTATGTTCGTGGTCATAATATCGTTTGAGGCTACTACACATTTTCCGTCAATTGTTTCCCATACCATAAGGTTTTGGCTATGCATAGTTGGTTATTTGCGTATGATTGAATGGTTTTTGAATATGATACCTACTAGTGTCCAATACCAATAGTTCAATTTTACCCCAGTCCTATTATGAATCAAATGTCTGCTAGTTCAACAAATGCTCTGCAATTTAAAGTGCACTCAAAGAACAGCCTCTAAGGGCCAAGAGATATTCCAGTCAAGTATTGCTAATATTCTAAAAGTGTACCACGTAGCTTTTAATATTTATATTAGAAAAAATTTCTACGATTGTTTTGGATAGCTAAAAGTGTACCACGATTCGGAACTGTGTTCCAACTCATAAATTGCTAGGGTATTAGTGTTTCCTAGTAACACTGGTCAGCACATTCCCCATCTAATGTGTACTAGTTGGATGGAAGGACAAGGGTTATATAACTTGATTACCTCTGGCATAATGAATTTTTCTGTGAGCAAGTAGATGGTTGGGAGTGTACAGTAGACAAGTAGACGTATGGAGATGAAGGGGTAGACAGTTGTGTTGATATATGCAAAACACTTGAGCCATTTAAGTTTTCCTCCCTTGTAGCCATCCTAAGCTGGGCTATGATGGTTGAAAAAAATCTCAACCGAACCAAGAACCCAACGAAGAACCTGGTTAAGTCGATCTGAGAGGTTGACAGGAGCAGACCCTTTAAATGCAAGCCTCTTTGGCATACAATAGATGGACCTCCAACCACGGCAATGCAGCTTGAAACCTGTTAGGATGTCCTCTATAATAGACCCGTAAATCCAACCCAAATGCATAGTCAAGAATCATTAGGAATTGCTTGCTACTCATTGGATAATGGAAAATTGTTGGTTCACTTATGCTTAAAATGATATTGTTGTTGTCAAAATTCATGACATTAGGCTCCCTTTGGATTTATGGATTTGAAATAAATAGATTTGATATCAATAATTTGAAGAGTATAACCTTTGAAGTCAACGTGATATTTTAGATTTAGCTATGAAGAATGGATTTGAGAGCTTTGTAATGATGGATTTCAAATAACTTTGTAAAAACAGTTATTTGAAATTCTTTCATAAAAGATTTTACATGTACAAAAACCTGAACAAAATACATGAAACATACCTCTATTCAATCCTCCACTTTAGAGTTATCATCTACTTTGAATAACTAATCTTCTTATATTTTTTTTTATAAAATTCCAACTTCAAATCCCTTCATTTTATACCAAGCTGGGCTATGTAGTTTTTGATTGTTTTATTATGAAGTCTTTGGGTTGGACTGTTTACCATTGTCCAAAGGTAGAGAGAGAGAGAGAGAGAGAGAGAGAGAGAGAGAGAGAGAGGCTATTTCTATGGTTATAATGCGAGTGTTAAAAAGTTTGATAATTTGCTTGGTAGTTATAGCGATCCCGGGTTTACCCCTTGTTGTACAGTGATCCGGACGTGTGTCCGTGGATGTTGGTAGTGGATTGTTGTCCTGTTTACGTCCTTTCATATATTGTATTTGAGTTATAGGATGTGTTGGGCAGGTTTGTTTCAGGTTGGTTGTATTCGGGAGCCAAGGGTTCTTTGCCGAAATTTTGTCCTTCGCCGGCGAGAGTTGGTCGCCGAGCGAAGTTGAGTTTAATGTCTGGTGGGTCGAGCAGGCGGCTTCGCTGAAGCGGCGGCTAACGTCTGGTGAACTGAACACCATGATTTCGCTCGGCGAAGTGATTCTTCGCTCAGCGATCTGGTTCGATCTTCGCCGGCGGCGGTTCGCCGCTTCAGCGTCGTCTAATTCTGAACTGAAGGTCGAGTTCTGGCTCGGCGAGCTTTTCTTCGCTCGAGCGAGCTTCTAGGATGTTGGCTCGGCGAGACCTTTTGGCTCGAGCTACGGTTTCAGTAATGCGGTCGCCGGCGACCAAGTCTTCGCTTCAGCGAAACTGTTTATATCGATTCGCGGCACGATCTAAACTTCACTTTTTGAAGCTTTTACTTTTAAAACCCTAAATCGAGAGCCTCTCTCTCTAGACTTGCCTTCTCTCTAAGAAATCATCTCCCTAGAGGGTGAATCTTCCCTAAGTGCTTTATTAAAAGGTAGAGGTGACTTGGGCTTCGATATAATCTGAAAATATTCGGTTTTGGAGCAAGTTGGGTGTTGGGTCTTCATCTCCTTTTGAGCTCAAACTTTGAGGTAGGGATGTCCTACTCCTTTTATAGATATTGTCTTTAAATTTTAGCATTTTGATATGTTGGTAGTTGTTGTGAAATTTTGGGAAACTTTGGGCCATGGTGTAATTTTACAAAAGTTGGGGTTTTGTCTATAATAAACCTAGAAGCATGTTTGGTATAGAAACATGGAATTAATGTTGGAACATTAGTGAAATTGGAACCTAAGGGTTGTAATGTTAATTATGGAAATGTCCTAATTACATGGATTTATTAATTTGAATAATTAATTGTGGAAAATGAGGAATTGAGATAGAATTGGGTCATGGGTTATGACGATGGAAAGAATACATTGATTTTGTGTATTGATATGTGATGTGTATAATTGTTATATATATGCATTGTGTTGTGTTGGAGGAGATAGGGGATGGACTCATGGTTTAGGGAAGATAGGGATGGACCTCTAAACCGGATGTTCTTCAGGAGGAGATAGGATGAACTCCGTAGATAGAGCATGTATGCTTATCTAGAAAATATTAGCGAGCATGTATGCTTGTCATGGAAAGTGTGAATATATCTGTTTTGTTTATATTTGTTGAAGTGATGAAAGAATGTAAAAGAGTTGGCCATCTATCAATTGTTAGTCTTTTAGTCATTATTTATAACTGGTTTAGTATATTTCTCTCTTGGTGTGGCTCACCCTATATGGGAACATCATTTTTAGTCTTGGTAGCATGCCACCTCCAAGGACTTAGCTTGGAAGGCTAGTGGCGGATGGACTTTTGTTTGTCTTTCCTTTTGCGGTGTTACATGTAAATTCAAGCCTAGGGCTTAATGTGTAAATGAGCTAGCACTCTATTTTCTGTAACCAAGTGTTAACTTGGAAAAGTCAGAAGCCCTTAGGGCATTTGCTTTTGTTGTTAACATGTAATACGTTTTGTAATAGAACCTGTTGAATGAAAAAGCGTGGATCTTTTATATATCTTAGCATGTCAATATTGTTGGGTTAAATGTCATTATTTCGAGCGTTACAACTTGGTATCGGGCGTCGGGTTCGAATACTTTGGAGTGCGTGGGAAGTGATTAGGATCACAATGGGTTTGTCTCGCTTGATAGAGACTTAGGTGTCTTGTTATATGTTTATGTGATAACATGATTATGTGATTATATGGGTATGGGATTTAGTTTCTAGGATATTGATTGGGCCTTTGGGTTTTACGAGTCTTGTTGGAAAGGCACTTGATCAATCTTTGTTTCTAACCAGTACTCTAGTAACGCCTTGGGACTATCATCATCCGGAAATGAAATTCGTAAGTGCTATATGTGATTATGTGCTTACGTGGAATGGATTACAGATATCGATGCATTAGGACGTGAGTGTTTAGTTTTGGCACGTTTATAAATGTGCTAACGTTATGTTACCTCTATTAGGATGTCGGGACGAGCAAGAGGTGGTAGGCGTGGTAGGCCTAGGAGGCGAGAAGTGCCATTCTGGGATGAGGTTCCGGCGATTCAGAAGGGTTGGTCGAGCCAATGTGGCCGAGCCATGGGTGCCTTGGCCCAGAGAGATAGCAGGGCCTTAGGTATTCTCGAAAGCAGAAATCGAACAGAGGCGGACCTTCTTTCTTGAAGAGGAGTTCTTCGGTCTAACGGAGGAGTTTGTTGGGGATCCTAAGGAGCCATTGAAGGCGACGAGTGGCTAGAAACGGATGAGTAAAGCGTTAAAATGCTAGGCATTGAGGATGGAGCATTGAAAGTGACCTTGGCATCCTTCAATTTGAAGGAGATCTTGGTCAATGGTGGAAAGTATGAGAAAGTTCGTCTGAATTGGTACTTGGGTGGCGTTTGTGAATGCTTTCAGAGAGGTTTTTATCCGATGGCTAGGGAGACTAAGGGATCGGTTGCCAAGCTTAGCGAGGAGGGTTTGTCCGTGGCGAGTTTGAGGCTACATTTACTAGCTTGTCGAGTTTGCACTGGCGGTGGCGACAGAGGCGCTGTTACTCTGAAGTTTGAGCGGAAGTTGAGGTGGGACCTCAAGTTGAAAGTTAGTGGACCTTACATTCGAGAGTCTGAGCATTTGGTGGATCTGCGGCTCATATGGAGTGATGATGCGAGGAGGAGAAGAGGAGAAACATGGGGCTCCAAGAGGGGCCAAGAGGACAGAGTGATGGCGGGAGGCGGAGGTTATAACCCTCGGCCCGCCCAGTGGTTGGCGGTCGACTTTCCCAGATCTGAGTCACGAGCTCAGGAGGCGGTCGGAGAGTTCACTGTTTCAAGTGTGGCCACGGGTCACAAGGCTTCTGTTGCCCGAAGGCGGTCGGGGCGCTAGCCGTCGGCCGGACCACCACGAGTCGAGTTCGGGCGGCCGTGTCGTGTTACGGTGTGGACGGCAGGCACATGAAGAGGTATTGCCCACGGTTGAGTGCCACTCAGAGGCGTCTGGTTCTAGACAGACGCAGGATTTCAACCAGCTCGATCTGTCTGCGGGCCTCGAGGCCAATCCGGGGCTTCGTCCAGTCGAGACAATCCTATGCTCCGAGAGGCGGCAGTAGATCGAGGGGCCTCTGGTAGCGTGTATCTTTGTTACCACAGGACCTAATCTTAGCTCCATCGGTAGTGAGAGGTACCTTTTGTTTTGCAATTCGGTTGCTAGAGTGTTGATTGACACGGGTGCATCTCATTCTTTGTATCTCTGCATTTGCATCGTGTTGGCTGGAGTTAGCACTTTTAGCATCTCCTATTTGCGTTGTGTCACCTATTGGGGGTGAGTTAATTTTGAGAACCGGATGTAGAGGCTGTGATATAGAGGTCGGCGATCATCGACTTCCTTTTCCATTTGTAGTTATGCCCATGAAGGGCTTTGATGTTATTTTGGGTATGGGTGGTTATCGTCATCGCAAGGCGGTTATTGATTGCTACGCCCGGTTACCTGTTGTACGATGAGCGGGAGTTTTCCACTTTTAGGAGACGGGTTGGTAGTATTGTGCCACGAAGTGCGGTCCATGGCGGAATGAGCTTAGTAGTTTACTTGCTAGTTTTGAGAATGGTGAGTGTGATGAGACCCAGTTGAGTTCCGAGGTAGTTTGTGAATACCGGATGTCTTTCGAGGATCTTATTAATTTGCCACCCCAGAGAGCGAGTTCTCTATTGATTTAGTGCAGACGCGCCGATTTCTATGGCACCTTATCGTTTTGCACCGGCGAGTTGATTGAGTTGAAAGTTCGGCTCCAAGAATTGCTAGATAAGGGCTTCGTTAAGCCTAGTGTATCGTGGGGAGCACCGGCCCTCTTTGCTAAAAAGAAAGAGCGGTGCCTTGAGATTGTGTATCGATTAGGAAGTTGAATCACTACGATTAAGAATAAATACCCTATGCCCGTATAGATGACTTGTTTGACGTTGAAGGGTTCCGTTGTTTCTCTAAGATAGACTTGAGATCGGGTTACCACCGGTTGAGGGTCGAGAGGAGGATATTCGAAGACGGCATTCCGTGGTATGGCCATTATGAGTTCTGGTGATGCCATTTGGGCTTACCAGCCGGCGATCTTTATGGACTTGATGAACCGGATCTTCCGGGAATTCTTGGATCGTTTTGTGGTCGTTTTTGTGGATGATATTCTTATCTATTCACCCTCAGAGCAAGAGCACGAGGAACACTTGAGAGTGGTGCTTGAATTGCTTAGAGCCCATAGGCTGTATGCCAAGTTTGGGAAGTGCGAGTTCTGGCTAAGAGAAGTCAAGTTCTTAGGCCATGTAGTTTACGGGAAGGGTGTCTGTTGATACATCCAAGATTGAGGCAGTGCAAGACTGGGCACAGCCTAAGAACGTGTTTGAGATTCGCAGTTTTCTGGGATTAGCCGGGTACTACCGTCGGTTTGTGAAAGATTTCTCCAGGTTAGCTTCGCCGTTGACTAGGTTGACTCGCCAGGGAGTCAAATTTGTATGGGGTGAGACTTGTGAAAAGTCGTTTCAGGAATTGAAGGTTAGATTGACCACCGCTCCAGTCTTGATTATCGGAGAGAGGTTGGGTTATCGATCTATTGTGATGCCTCACGAGAGGGTTTGGGTTGTGTGTTAATGCAAGAGGAAAGTAGTAGCCTATGGCTCACGCGTCGATTAAAATACACGAGAAGAATTACCCTACACACGACCTAGAGTTGGCGGCTGTGATCTTTGCCTTGAAAATCTGGAGGCACTACCTTTATGGTGAGAGATTCGAGGTGTTCTCGGATCATAAAAGTCTGAAGTATCTGTTTTCACAGAAAGACTTGAACTTGAGGCAGAGAAGGTGGATGGAGTTTATAGAAGATTACGACTTGAGTTGCATTATCACCCGGGGAAGGCCAATGTTGTGGCCGATGCTCTTAGTAGGAAATCCATTAGTGATGTAGCTTGTGTAGCCATCCGAGTGGGAGATGTTGGGGGCACTTGGCGAGTTTGACTTATACAGGCGAATCCGTTGAGGCTATGGCCTTGTTTTACGTGGTTGCTGACCTACACTTGTGACTCGAGTGTTAGAGGCCTGAGAGGTGATCTTGAGGTAGAATCCCTCGAGAGGATCTCCAATGGGAAGGTTGAGAAGGGTTTGACGGTGTATCCCGACGAGTGTGAGATACCGAGACCGTTTGTTTGTCTGGGAGGCTGCAGAGGAGGTGCTCAGAGTTTCATCATTCACGCCTTGCGGTGCATCCGGAGGTACTAAGATGTATCGGGATTTGGGTCGTCGGTTTTGGTGGCGGGGTATGAAGAGAGATGTGGCGATCTTAGTGTCTAAGTGCCTTACTTGTCGACAAGTGAAGGCCGAGCATCAAAAGGCCGGGTTTGTTACAACCCTTGCCTATTGCCGAGTGGAAGTGGGAGCATGTCACCATGGACTTCGTTGTAGGTCTTCCGAAGACTCAGCGGGGTAGTGATACTATTTGGGTGGTTGTAGACCGGTTGACCAAGTCGGTGCATTTCATTCCAATGCGCGTGAGAGATTCGGTAGATCATCTTGCCGACTTGTATGTTCGGGACATAGTGAGATTGCACGGGGTCCCAGTGACGATCGTCTCAGATAGAGATCCCGTTTTCTTGCTAGGTTGTGGCGAGTTTGCGAGTGCTTTAGGTACTAAGTTGACCTTTAGTCTGACTTATCATCCTCGGTGATGGGCGTCCGGCGTACCATTCAGATCCTTGAGGATATGCTTGAGGTTGTGTCCTTGATTTGATGGGACATGGGAGAGGCACTTACCATGGTGGAGTTTGCCTACAATAACGATTTTCATCTAGTATCGGTATGGCACCATTTGAGGCCTTGTATGGCCGACCTTGTAGGTCTCCGGTTTGTTGGGCGAGGTGGGTGACACACCTTTGTTGGGTCCCGAGTTGGTTAGGGAGGCAGCGGAGAAAGTTGAGCTTATCCGTAGGAGGCTTATTCTGACGAGTCGTCAGAAGTCCTATGCTGACCGGAGGAGGAGACCGTTAGAGTTTGAGGTGGGTGATCATGTCTTTTTGAAGATATCACCTAGGCGGGGTTTGTTGAGATTTGGGAAGAGTGGGAAGTTGTCCCCTCGGTTTATTGGTCCTTTGAGGTCCTTGGCGGATTAGCGAGGTTGCTTATCGTTTAGCTTTGCCGCCACAGTTGGCGGAGTTCATGGCGTGTTTCATGTAAGTATGCTTGAAGTATGAGCGGATCCATCACACGTGTTGGATTGGACCGACTTAGAGGTAGATGAGGATGCCTCGTATGAGGAGAGGCGGTTCGGTCTTGGATAAGCGGGACCAAGTCTGCGTGGTAAGACCATCCCTTTGGTTAAGGTTTTGTGGAAACATCACGGAGTGGAGGAGGCCACTTGGGAACGTGAGTTGGGAGTCCGTGAAATATCCGGACTTATTTGTTGATGTGTAATCAAGTGTTGCGATTTTGTAATTGTAATGAACTTTAAGAACATTTGAAATGTCTTAAGTTGTAAAACATGGTGTATGTTTTGGTTAATATAAATGTTGTAGAACTTGCCTTGTTATGGGAGTCGATTATAATATTGCATATGTTGGCTATATTATAGAAATAAAATTGTATCATGATTATTGCTTATGATATAAATTGTAAACCATATATGTGGGAAATGGTTGAAACGGAAAGAAATTGCATGTTGAAAGGTACATGTTGAGAAATGCCTCTTAATAGGAGATGGATGACCGTAATGGGTCGAATTGTTAAATGTTGTGTTATAACATTGTTTAAAATGGAGAAAAAGGATTGCTTTTCAAAAACTTGTATTAAGTTCGTGGATGACATTCTCTAAGGGGGGGAGGTTATAGCGATCCGGGTTTACCTTGTTGTCTGATGATCGGACGTGTGTCCGTGGATGTTAGTAGTGGATTGTTGTCTGTTCGTCCTTTCATATATTGTATTTGAGTTATAGGATGTGTTGGGCGAGGTTTGTTTCGAGTTGGTTGTATTCGGAGCCAAGGGTTCTTTGCCCGAAATTTTTGTCCTTCGCCGGCGAGGAGTTGGTCGCTTCGGCGAGTTGAGTTTTGTCTGGTGGGTCGAGCAGGCAACCGCTTCAGCGGCGGCTAGCGTCTGGTGAACTGAACACCATGATTTCGCTCGAGCGGTGATTCTTCGCTCAGCGATCTGGTTCGATCTTCGCTCGGCGGCGGTTAAATCGCTTCAGCGTCGTCTAATTCTGAACTGAAGGTCGAGTTCCTGGCTCGAGCGAGCTTTTCTTCGCTCGAGCGAGCTTCTAGGATGTTGGCTCGAGCGAGACCTTTTTGGCTCGAGCTACGGTTTTCTGTCTGGTCGCTCGCGCGACCAAGTCTTCCTTCGGCGAGCTGTTTATATCGATTATGACCCAGCGATCTAAACTTCACTTTTTTGAAGCTTTTACTTTTTAAAACCCTAAATCTGAGAGCCTCTCTCTCTAGACTTGCCTTCTCTCTAAGAAATCATCTCCCTAGAGGGTGAATCTTCCCTAAGTGCTTTATTAAAAAGGTAGAGGGTGACTTGGGCTTCGATATAATCTGAAAATATTCGGTTTTGGAGCAAGTTGGGTGTTGGGTCTTCATCTCCTTTTGAGCTCAAACTTTGAGGTAGGGATGTCCTACTCCTTTTTATAGATATTGTCTTTAAATTTTAGCATTTTGATATGTTGGTAGTTGTTGTGAAATTTTGGGAAACTTTGGGCCATGGTGTAATTTTACAAAAGTTGGGGTTTTGTCTATAATAAACCTAGAAGCATGTTTGGTATAGAAACATGGAATTAATGTTGGAACATTAGTGAAATTGGAACCTAAGGGTTGTAATGTTAATTATGGAAATGTCCTAATTACATGGATTTATTAATTTGAATAATTAATTGTGGAAAATGAGGAATTGAGATAGAATTGGGTCATGGGTTATGACGATGGAAAGAATACATTGATTTTGTGTATTGATATGTGATGTGTATAATTGTTATATATATGCATTGTGTTGTGTTGGAGGAGATAGGGGATGGACTCCGCGGTTTAGGGGAAGATAGGGGATGGACCTCTAAACCGGATGTTACTGGGAGGAGATAGGGGATGAACTCCGTAGATAGAGCATGTATGCTTATCTAGAAAATATTGGCAGAGCATGTATGCTTGTCATGGAAAGTGTGAATATATCTGTTTTGTTTATATTTGTTGAAGTGATGAAAGAATGTAAAAGAGTTGGCCATCTATCAATTGTTAGTCTTTTAGTCATTATTTATAACTGGTTTAGTATATTTCTACTGGGCTGTGGCTCACCCTATATGGGAACATCATTTTCAGGTACTGGTAGCATGCCACCTCCAAGGACTTAGCTTGGAAGGCTAGTGGCGGATAGACTTTTGTTTGTCTTTCCTTTTGCAGTGTTACATGTAAATTCAAGCCTAGGGCTTAATGTGTAAATGAGCTAGCACTCTATTTTCTCAGAACCAAGTGTTAACTTGGAAAAGTAAGCCCTTAGGGCATTTGCTTTTGTTGTTAACATGTAATACGTTTTGTAATAGAACCCTGTTGAATGAAAGAACGTGGATCTTTTATATATCTTAGCATGTCAATATTGTTGGGTTAAATGTCATTATTTCCAGGGCGTTACAGTAGTTGATCTGTTTACTAAGTAAGTTGTTCTTACCCATTCCTGATTTTGAGTTTTTCATTGACAATCTATTTATGATTTAATTTTTATGGTTGTTAATTTAAATATGCCAAAATGTAGTCAATACTAATGATTAATTTTATTTGTACAGATGGTTTTTGGCGTGGAATTGTAGTATACGACTTTTTTTGACAGGTACGAAAGACATTGTTTTTAGTCTACAAATTAGTACTATTCGTACATATTAGTTTTATAGCGTGGTATAGCAGATTGAATTTGATGTGGTCTAGATTAATTTTTTATGTAGTATAGATTACCTTTTGACGTGGTCAAGATTACTCTTTTGGCATGGTATAGATTACCTTTTGGCATGGTACAAATTAGTTTTTGGTGGTACATATTAACAATTGGATATTAATTTTGTTTAATCCTATGTTATGTAGGGAATTAGTTTTTGAGATTGGATTATATTTGGTTTGTATGGAATTTCTATTGGAAATATTAATTTGATGTTAAATATGAATTTTTTGATGGTTGAAAGTGAAATGTGTGCATGTTGTGGAATGGTTGCTAATTTTATCAGTATATGGATAATTTTACTTATATATAGGGTACATATTGTACTAATAATGGAATAAATACAGGTGGTTGAGAAATTGATTAAAAAAAAATTTATAAAATTTTTGGCGACTAAATTTTTGGTAGTCAAAAATGCAAGCAAAGGTTTTTCATGACTAAAATATTTAGTAGTAAAAAGAAACAAAAGATTTTTGGCGACCAAATAGTTAGTAGCTAAAATAAATCAAGATGAGAGAAGAAACTTTTGCCAACTAAAGATTTTAGTCACGAAAGAGCATGGCATCCTTTGGCGACTAAAATGTTTGGTCGTAAATTACCATGAAATGAAAATATCCAATCGTTTGGTGACTAAAATGTCTCGTTGTGAAAACTAACAGCGACTAAATATTTTGATCGCTAAATGTAATATTATTAGCGACTAAAATGTTTTAGCGACTAAATATTTTAGTCACTGAAAGAGAATTTCATTTTGATTTAATTACTTTTGACGACTAAATATTTGGCTGCCAAAATGTTATGTTTGGCGACTAAGTCTGTTTTAGTAGCCAAAGATAAGATTATTAGTGACTAAAATGTTTTAGCGACTAAATATTTTAGTTGCTGAAAGATAATTTCATTTTGGTTTAATTACTGTTGACAACTAAATATTTGGTCGCCAAAACGTTATGTTTGGCGACTAAGTTCGTTTTAGTAGCCAAAGATAAGATTATTAGCGACTAAATATTTTAGTTACTAAAAGAAAATTTCATTTTGATTTGATTACTTTTGACGACTAAACATTTGGTTGCCGAAACATTATGTTTCGCAACTAAGTCCGTTTTAGTAGCCAAATATAAGATAATTAGCGACCAACGTAAATTTAGTCGCCGTTGACTATCGGTGACTAGGCTTTTACGACCAACGGGGCGGCAAATAAATTTAGTCGCCATTGACTTTCGCCGACTAAAAAACAACCTTTGGCGACTAAAAATTTGGTCACCAAAAATGTAATTTCTTGTAGTGTTTTTACCAATCACAATTATTTTGGTAACCACCTAACCATGCCTCAAAAGTAATACATAATTTCTCTTACAATAATGCTTGAGGCCTTGAATTCGAGGCCTTGAATTTGCCTCGAATTTCTTTTTTTTTTTTTTTTTGGATGTGTTAATTTGGTTTTTTTTTTTAATTTTTTTTTCTCTTTTTTCTTTTCTTTTCGCAAGGGTGGTTATGTGTAAGGGTGTGCTAAAAAATTCGACATCCCACACCAACTCAGTCTATGTGATTTGTTAAGGTGAGTGAATTGGGTTGAACTGATTAGGTGATAAAATTGACAGATCAATTAGGCAATTTGTTAATTCCATATAGTTTTGTACGAGTCCCTACTATATTTTTATTTCAAATTCGAGTCCCTAACTATATGGAATTAACAAATTGCCTAACTGATAAGTCAATTTTATCACACAACCAGTCCAACCCAACTCACTCACCATATCAAACCATACAAGCTGAGTTGTTTTTTTTTTTATTATTTTAAAGGTGGTTATGTGTAGGGGTGTACCAAAAAACTTGACATCCAGCACCAATTCATCGTACAAAATTATATGGAATTAACAAATTTTAACCAGCAGCTTAACTAATCAGTCAATTAAGTTAGACTGGTTGAGTGATAAAATTGACTAATCAGTTACGCTATTGGTTTAATTTTGTTAATTTCATATAATTTTGTATGATGAGTTGGTGCGGAATGTCTAATTTTTTTACACATTTCTACACATAACTACCCTTTAAAATAAAATAAAAAACTAACACCCCCCCCCTCCCCAAAAAAAAAAAAGAAAGAAGGAATTCGAGGCAAATTCGAGGCCTCGAATTTGAGGCCTCTAGCAATGCCGTTTCTCTTATTCAAGTGGCTATTGCTAAGGTGGCATTTATTTTTATTTTGTTGTTTCAAAACTTAAAATTTTCATCACTTTTATTATATGTATTTATTTTTAATAAAAATTATATTTTTGAAGCCCACACAACGAGATCTATCAAATAAGACCAATATTGAATATAAAATTTTATAAAAATAAAATATCATTTTTTTAGCTATACAAAACTAACAATTTCTCAGTTTGCGAAACTATCCAATAAAATTGAGAAATTTCTCAGTTTTTTTCAGTATTAACTTCTTAGTTTTTTTTTTTCAATATTAACTAAAAATATTATCAATTTTTAAATTTCTCAATTAACTAGAAATTTCTCAATTAACTAGAAAAAACTCTCAATTTTAAAAATTGAAAAAATTGAGAAATTTCTCAAAAACTGATAATATTCTTAATTTTAAAACTGGAAATCTCAGTTTTTGCACAAAAATGTTCCATATAATTATTTCGTGAAATAATTTTTTTTTCAATTTTTTTAGTTCCGTAATTGAGATATTTCCCAATTTGTTTATGTATATTTATGTGTGAAAGAGATATTTTATTTGTTTAAAATTTTAATTTATGATTAGAAATTAAGAAAATTGTAAATAAAAAATTAATATCATTGTGTTGATTCTATAAATATAAATTTTATCAAAAATAAATGTATATTGTAAAAATTTTGATATTTTGATATTTTGAAAATCAAAATAAATGTCATATCACCATACCCTTTTATAAGCATTTATAAACAATGAACAATCATTATTTGACATGAAATTCTGTCTATTAAAAATTAATTATTTTGAAAGAACAACAAATCTTATCTAGAATTAATGGAGTATAAGTTTATAAAATGTGACTTGTGTCCCTTATGCAAGTTGTCCACTTGTCAACTTGCTTTAGTTGAGATATACGTAATACCCGATTTTATGAGGAAAAAAAAAAAAAAACTTTCTACATTGCACCCTTCAATGAAGACTTTTCTGAGGTGCTGGTGTTAGGAACACATACATACCCATCACAGAAATTGGATAGAAAATGTATATAAACAGATAAAAGGTTTTTCAAAAATGAATTCCACCGACGGATTCTATAGGATTTTGTCAATCCATGTATCTATCTTCTGTGTTTATTTTTTTATAAAAGCAAGTTCAGTGCATTATTAGGGGTATCTTGTTCCACGAAGCAGCTAGCAAGTCATTATTGAAAAATAAGGGTTTGACCATTTTTTATTTCTTGTGCGCACGCCTGCTAACAAGAATGGATCTATCTGGTCACATTCCTAAAATTTTTAAAAATTATGTATATTATACTAATAATTAGTAAGATAATTTTAAAGTGAAATTCTTCGTATCTTCAAATTTTTAATAGTTCGTACCCTTTAAATTATTTACATTATAAAATTTTAAAAATAATTTCTAAATTAAGTTTTATTAAATATTGATCTATTCTATTTGTTATCTGTATTATTTGTTATGTTTCTATATTATTTGAAAATACTAATATTCTTTCATTTATTACTATTATTACTTTTCTGCTCATATGTCATTTATGTTTTTTGCATTCATTCTTATTTGTTCTGTAACGACCCCAAAATGTGTATAAGAAATCATCTTTATTTAATTATGAAATGATGTGTTTTAATTTAATTATATCTATTGGAATTGAAGCTTTATCTGTTGAGTTACAGACTTAAAATTGAAATTACCGACCTTTATGGGTTCAGAAATCAAAATTGAGTACTTGGGTATGTTAATGGGAATTTTTAGAACTATTTGGAAAAATTAATTAGAAATCTAATTTGTCTGATTCGTTAATGCACATTTGGGTGGTTAACTTTATACTGCAAATTGAAGGCCTTAGAGGCTTCAGAAACTAGAACATGGGACATATTTATGATCAGCACAATTTTTAGAGTCATCTGGGAAGTCTAATTGAAATTTAATTTTGTGCGATTCGTAAGGGCGTGTTTGGCCCTCCTTATTTGTGATAAAGCTTATATAATTAAATATATAGGTGTGTATGAGTTATATAAGTGGTGAACTCATCTTTTTGGAGTCAAAAAAAGAAAACATCTAAAGAGAGAGAGAGGAAACCGTGAAAGGGAGAGAGGGAAGAGAGACAACTTTCCCAACATCCATGGAGGCTTTGAAGATGATGGAAGAGAATTGAAGGATAAGAAAGAAGATCACCTATGGAACTTGGAGGAATTGAAGAGAGCTAAGAGATAGACAAAGATTGAGTTAGGTCAAGACGAGGACATCGTTCCACCGCTATCAGAGACCTACCACTGTGAGTAATAGTACCGTAGTTGTACATTTACCTACCGTTAGTAATTCTTATTATTAACGCTCTGTTCTTCGCAAGTTAATTACGTTAACTGATATAAATGATTGGAAACTGTAGATTGCCTATGTCTCTGCATGAATTAATACTGTACAAATTGTCAACAGAAAGCAATTGTGAACATAAGCCCCACCTACTAAGAACATGATGTTTTGAATATCTTATAATGAATCATCGAAATGGCTAATCGGATAGAATTATGGGTTGCTTTATATGTTAATAGTTATTATTAATGATTTGTTATATGTAAGACAACTATGTCAACTTGTGATAAACCATGGGGAAATTTATGTTCACTATTGTGAACGGTATTCCTATGAGTCTGGGATTATTCTGTTATGTTTATCCGTTTCGTTTATGCTATGACATGATATAATTGATTTCTGGTATGAAACAAAGTGCTGTACGGAACTAAGTGCTGCAATGCGAGCCACCTCTAGAATCCGTACGAGCCACCTCTTGAGTCCATACATATATGAACTGAGGCCTATGGCCGTTCTGTGAAAGTTATGAGGCCTATGGCCGTTTTGAGGAAGTTATGAGGCTTATGGCCATTCTGTGACATATGTGAGGCCTATGGCCAATCTGTGACATCTGGGCCTATGGCCATTCTGTATGATCTGTTAGTATAAAACAACGTGCTGCACGGAACTAAGTGCTGCAATGCGAGTCACCTCTAGAATCCATGCGAGCCACCTCTTGAGTTCATACATGCATGAAGAGGGCTTAATGCCATTCTGTTTAAGGGCTTAATGCCACTTTATTCAAGGGCTTAAAGCCATTCTGTTTAAAGACTGGGGCCAAGGCCATTCTGAAAATGTTTACAAGAGAAGAGTAACTATATGACCTTTGCACTTATATACGTTATAAATATTACAACTCAAGTTTAATCATTAAATTGTTTGAATGCTATTATTCACTGAGCTTTGCTCATTCTGTTTTATGTATTTTTCTGTAGGTGAGTCATCGGGGATTGACTCTAGAGTTGTACCAAGGTTCACCTGTCTGCCAAGACACCTGGAGTATGTCTCCACGTGGAGGCCTTAATTTATTGTTGGGAGTCATATAAATTAGTAAGTCTTATGTAAGTGTGTGTGAGATCTATATAAATTCTGTGGTTGTATATGTATATTTGGAATGTATTTAAATGCTTAAATCCAATTAAACCATCATGTATGCACAAGCTCAATGGATGTTGTCTTTTATTGATATTGCTTCCACCTAAGGCCCCATATATGGTTAAATATTATATTAAAATTTTGTTTTCAGGCCTATGTACAAGCCGGTCATGGACCAAACTTTTAGGGGCGGGTTTGGGTCGTGACATGTTCAATCTTTAAAAATAAGAATATTGCCTGGAAACGAAAATATTGTCTATTATACCGCTTATTAAAACGGATTATCATTATATTCATAAAAATATACATTTTCCATTATAATTTTTTCAAAAGTAACTTGCATAATAAGATCAAAGATGATTTTATAACGTGTTATTTGATCATATTTATTGATAAAGATATTAATTAAGATTTTGATATCGAACTTATCATAGATGTTTTAGATATACTATAAAAAGTGGCAATTATAACATTTTCAAATAATTAACTTTAGTGGACGGAGACAAAAATAGTTAATATTTTGTTAAGTTAATGCACACAACAGAAATATGTCAAATTATATTTTTGCTCTCAATTAAGTTGACAAATAATGCTTGATTAGTAATATTATTCATTTTTTTGTATTGTATAAATCAAAATTTATAATTTATAATATATTTTTTCAATAAAAAGCTCCATGTGTTTTTACCGCCCAAAGCTCAAATACTAGATCCATCCCAGCCTAATGCCTATTAGGAGAAACAAAGTCAAACTATACTCTTCTCAAGAGCTTTCCTCTTCCAGCAAGCCACCAATATACACAGTGAGAATACAAACCCAGCTAAGCAACTTCCTTCTCTCATCCCTCCGTAAATCTATACACTTCACCAATACATACATATATATAGATGGTGAAGAGAAGTCTACAGCCGTGGTCTTATCAGCAAACTTTGATAGTGCCTCAATGGACATTGAGAATAAGGAATTAAAATCGACTTGGTGGACGAGAATTATGCTATAATGTGTTTCAACCCGACTATGCACCTAAAGAGACTACTAAGGTCTCGTTTGGTAATTATATATTTTACTCAAAAAGTTAACAAAACCACTATAAGTTATCACATCACTTTTTTTACTTTTCTACACATCTTTTCATAAAGCCAAAAATAGAAAAAAGTTACTAAAATAACTTGTTCCCAAACGAGGCCTAAAATGGATGGGGTTGTGTGGACTATGTATTTAAGAAAGAATTGGTCTTCTATGGTGTTGTATAATTGCAGGCATCTGAAGAATCGAGTGTGGTTGACGCCGGGGGTTGTGATTTCAAAGTCATGTTTCGCTTGTTTGGAACTTTCTTGTGGGTCACAAAAACAAGGTTACGGAGGGTGATCCAAGTACATTCCTAAAAACAATACACCTATAATACTCTCTGATGATGTTGCTAATCCAATTGAGGGCAAGTCGGGCAGACTCACGCTTTCTACACCTTTCACCGGTCACTGAGCTTACTAGTGTGCCTGCAAAAATGCCCAACAGGGAACAGAAGTCCCCCAGCGGACCCTCCGATGAACAAGTTAGGAGATTGACGATGTAGAGAGAGGGAGAGAACAAGAATAGAGAACTTAACCTTTTGATGTGTCTTGGAAGCCTCCTTATATCATTTGTCCATCATTTCCTTGTCCACTCCGACCTGTCGTGTTGGCCAAAAGTCTATACTCTAGCTTGCATTGTTCACGGTGAGGTTGCCTGTTTCGACATGGAGGGGTTGTCGGATTTAATGCTGTGGGAGTCTCATTAATGGCTGATGTGTGGTGCAATAACTTTGCAGGATCTTTGTCTCTGCTTAGGTGGTTGGTTCCCTGCTTGACACATGTTTAGATACCACTGGTTCTTGGTTTAACATTGGGTCCTCAAGGGTGTTGGGCTTTAGTACTTGAACTATGAATTGGGCTCTAAGTGGTGGGCCAAAACCTTTTGTGGGCCCACCGATGTTAGTAGTCCCCCATTCCTAAGTGCAGCTTTAGTCCAACGAAGGGAATAAGAAAGAAGATAGGGAGTGTGTGAGGCTGAGCTCGAGGACCGACCGAGAGGAGAGTCGACCGCGAAGGAGGGTCGAGCGCAGAGACTAACCGAGATGTGGGCCGATCGTGAAAGGGGGTCAAGCGTGGAGATCAACCGAGAGATGGGCCGACCGCAAAAGAGGGGCGAGCGAAAAGACCGACTGAGAGATGGGCCGACCGCAAAAGGGGGTCGAGCAGAAGACCGACCAAGAGGAGAGCTGACCGTGAAAGGGGGTTGAGTGAGAAGACCGACCGAGACGAGAGCCGACCGCGAAGGGGAGTCAAGCTTGGTGAACGACTGAGAGGTGGGTCGACCGTGAAAGGGGGGTCGAACGAGAAGACCGACTGAGAGAAGGGCTGACCACGAAAGGGAGTCGAGCGAGAAGATCGACCGAGAGAAGAGCCGACCTCGAAAGGAGGTCGAGCGAAAAGACCGATCGAGAGGAGAGCCGACTGCGAAGGGAGGTCAAGCTCGGTGATCGACCGAGAGGTGGGGCGATCACGAAAAGGGGGTCGAGCGAGAAGACCGACCGAGAGGAGAGCCAACCACGAAGGGGGGTCAAGCTCGGTGACTGACTGAGAAGTGGGCCAACCGCGAAAGGAGAGTCAAGCGAGAAGACAGACCGAGAGGAGAGCCGACCGCAAAAGGAGGGTCGAGTGAGAGGTGTTGGCGGCGTGTGGGGTTTAAGGAGTGATGAGGCACGTGATGATGTGAAGTGGAATAGACGGGAAAGGGGAAAGGGGGGGGAATCGTGGTTGTACAGGTGGTAAGATCTAAACCAATGGTGAGGGAGGTGATGAGTTAGTAGGAAGTGAAAGGTTAGGACTAGGATTGGACACGGAAAAGGCGGGGGTTGTAAAATTTTTGAAATTTTCAAACTGGAAAATTTTAACCTTGATCCTTGGCAAATAGGCAAACCGTGGGCATTTGGAGTTATCCGTTTTACATACCTCATTGCGAGAAACCAATACATCCCAGACCTGACCTCATTCGTTTCATATGACACTTCTCTCCAACAGTTCGTGAACTTCCTCGTGCCAGCGTCCGAAGCAATATACAGAAACATAAAAGAGATGGCTCGAGACGACGCGTCAGCTATGAGGTTAGAAGCATTGGGTGAAGAAGACGCGGTGGATTTGGTGGAGCAATATAGGACGGAGAGATGGGAGGATAGAGGGGTGGAACAAGTAGTGCGACTGCATCTGTCCACAATGATCATGTCCACGAGGCCGATTAGCCAAGTGGGATCTGACCACTGGCACACTAAGGCTGACAAATCGACGTTTACAGTAAAGGAGTTGGAAGAGGTGCGTAAAAAGTACCAGATTCCTGCAGAGATAGAGTTGAAGTTGCCGACGACCAAGGAGAGAGCGTCAGATGCATATCCGACGGAGTTCTTGCTGTACGAGGAGGCATTGCCCAGGGGGGGTCTGAGGTTGCTGCTTCCACAAATTTTGGTGGACGTGCTGAACCGATTGGAGTTGGCGCTAGGTCAGCTTATGCTCAACGCGTGGAAAATACTACTGGCCTGCACGATCGCATGGCCACAGGCGACCGATGGGGCAACGATGACAGTGGGCGAGTTCTTTTCTTGCTACAAGGCCTCTGGTCAACAAGAAACATGGGTGACCCTGCAGGCGATGGCAGGTAAAGGGTTAGTGACGGGTTTGCCATCGTCGGTGAAAGGGTGGAGACCAAGGTGGTTTTGTGTGTCTGGAAATGGCGGGAGAGGGGTGCGCACGATGTGGAAGATTCCCATCAAATCGGTAGAGCCAAGGTTGGAGACAGAGGCAGTGGATAGGGTTAAATAGGTGAAGGAGTGTAAGGAGAAGGAGGGGGTGAAGTGGGATGATGTTGTCCAGCCGTCAAGTTTGTTTTCCTTAAGCCTAGGGCCACCGCCGACCGAAGGGGATCCTGCCCCGGAAGAGTTGGAGGCAAGAAGGAAGATGCAAGAGGCGGAGGATAAAAGGACATTCGCTAAGGTGGACAAGTATAAAGAGGCGCGGTTAGGCTGAGCACCGAAACTGGTCATGAAGGAACAAGTGTAACCACGCCCCAAGCCTCTCGGCGATAAGGATCTGACTGATTTTGCACCGCTGCCGCCCCCAGTGGATTTGCTGAAGGAGAAGAGCAAAAACGAGGTGGAGGTAGTGTTGATGAAGAAGAAGAAGAGGAAGGCAGCAGTGGAGGAGGGTGAGGGGGGGTTAGTTTTGAAGAAGGTGAAAAAGGGGATGGTAGGGGCAACCCCAGAGGTAGAGGTGGGGGAGACAGGGATGAGGGAAGCCATGGGCCCAAGTGCCCAAGGGGTGAGTAGCACAGCTAAGCCAAAGCCATTGGCAAAAGGCGTGATGTTGGGAGAGCAAGCGCCCAAGATTGGGCCTGTGCCAGAAGTGTCCCCAAGTCCTGGGGAAGGGAAAAGGGGAATGAGCAGATCAGAGATAAGTGCCACGTTGAAGACCACCACATATCATGTGCGTGTAGTGGCCGATCGATCGGCGAAAAAAGGAGGGGGAAGCCAGGGTTGCCACCGATCGTCTCCTGGAGGTAGTAGAGGATGTGGCCATGCGGTCGATGGCGGGATTTACAGAGGCCGACCTCCTGAGAGGGTTCTGCTTAACGTAGATGGAGGCTACGACCTTGGCGGCGGCCCTGCTAAATAAGGCAGTGCGCGCGAAGGTGGAGGCAAAGCCGCTAAAGGCCCAGCTAGAAGGGGTGAAAACACAGCTGCAAAACCTAAGGGCCGAGATGGCAGGCTAGAGAAAATCTGTGCGGAGTGCCTATGTAAAAGGCCTGGATTATGCTCAAAGGGCGAAGAAGATGGAAGTACTAGCAGTGATGCAGAGCTACTTGGCAGAATATCCTACCTCCGAGCTCATCGTGACCAAATAAGAGCTTGAAGTGGTGCGCCACAAGGCGGTGTCGCTGGAGTTTGAGTTAGCGAGCGAGTAAAGGAAGGTAGGCGAAGTCCAAGAAGCCTACGCCACTGCCAAGGAAAGGTTGGAAGAGGCTGCGTGACTAGGGGCTTAAAGACAAGGAAGAAGCAGATGGGCGCATTGCGGAGTTGGAGAAGATGGTAGAAGAAGAGCGAAAATGGCCTCTGAGAGGGCAGCGTACCCCGACCTATGTGTGGCGGCTGTGGAGCAATTTAAGGGGTCTACCGAATTCCAGATGGCCATTGACGCAGCAGTCGCCAGGAGCTTGGCTAAGAAGGGAGAAGGGGGTGCTAGGCCATCGTGAGTGGCTGCTGGAGGTAGGAGCGAAGAAGAAGTGATCCTAAACTTTTAGCAGTCAGACTTCTACAAGCATGAGATGAGCCAGTATTGGGACACCGGCTGGATGAGCTTCAAGTATAAGGCGCAAGAGCTGTTCCCAAATGTGGACTTCAATCTAGTGAAACTAGGAGAAGATGACATTGCCTAGACTCCCTTGGATGAGGGGGTAGAAGAGGAAGATCTTGCGTCAAGCGAAGGGGATTAAGGGCAGGGTGTTTTGTTTGTTTGTTTGTTTGTTTGTTTTTTTTTTTTTTTTTTGTAATAAAGTAAATGTAGTTTCTGTAATGAAGTGTATAATTGTGCAAATTGTTAATAAAAGTACCAATTCTGTTATTGTTGTTGTTTTTGAATGGTAAAGTTTATTAAGAAAGTATACGAATGGTAAAATTGGACAAGTAACCTAACTTGTATAAGTGGTAAAAATGGATAAGTAAGCTAATTTGTATGAATGGTAAAAACAAACTGAGATTTGGCTAAGTCTAGTTAAGACTAGTTTTAACTGCATGCTTTGTCTGGGTGAGACCAGTTTTGACTCAGTCTGGTTGAGCTCTTTGTGCTCAGTCTGGCTGAGGCTCGGAGGGCTCAGTTGGGCTGAGGCTTTTGTTAACTCAGTCTGGCTGAACTCTCCATGCTCAGTCTGGCTAAGGCCTGGTTTAACTCAGTCGGCTAAGCTCTTCATGCTTAGTCTGGTTGAGGCTTGGAGGACTCAGTCGGGCTGAGGCTTTGGTAACTCAGTCTGGCTGAGCTCTTTACGCTTAGTCTGGCTGAGGCTCGGAGGACTCAGTCAAGCTGAGGCTTTGGTTAACTCAGTTTGGCTGAGCTCTTCATGCTCAGTCTGGCTGAGGCTTGGAGGGCTCAGTCAGGCTGAGGCTTTGGGAACTCAGTCTGGCTGAACTCTTCATGCTCAGTCTGGCTAAGGCTCGGAGGGCTTAGTCGGGCTGAGGCTTTGGTTAACTCAATCTAGCTGAGCTCTTCATGCTCAGTCTAGCTGAGGTTTGGAGGGCTTAGTCAGGCTGAGGCTTTGTCCAAAACTTGTTATTAAGACGCACTATAGATAAATGGAGATGTGAAATTGTTGTCATTAAGGCACAATCTGTCGATCACAAATTTACACTGTGTATGGGAAGGGCAAAAATGAACAAGTGTGCAGATTGGCAAAAGAGAACATACAACAATTGAATGATACAAAAATAGGAGATGCCATTTTACTGGAAATAACGCTTCAAGTGCTCGGCATTCCATGGATGGGGGAAGTCTCTGCTTTCCATATCTTGGAGATAGTAAGTACCCGAGTGGGGTCTGCTCTTGACAACATAAGGTCCTTCCCATTTGGCTTCTAGCTTGCTCTCGGTCAAATTTTTAGTGGCAAGGGTTGCTTCGCGTAAGACTAGGTCTTCCACTGCGAACTCTCTCGGTCCGAATTTGCAGTTATAATGTGTTCTCATTTTCTGCTGATATGATGCCCATTTGACAGCAATTGCCTCTCGGAGCTCTTCAATTAGGTCCAGGTCCGCCCGCCGCAACTCTTCATTTAATTTCGGATTTGGGTGTAAAACCCGAGGGGTTGGCAGGCTGATTTCCACTGGGATGACTGCCTCGACACCATGTTTTAGGCGAAAGAGGGTCTCCCCAGTAGGGGTTCGAGCGTTTGTCCAATAAGTCCAAAGTACATTCGACAATTCCTTGGCCCAAAGTCCTTTAGCGGCCTCCAACTTAGTCTTGATGATTTTCAAAAGGGAGTGATTGGTAACTTCGACTTGCCCATTAGCTTGGGGATGGCCTGGGGAAGAGAAACAGGGTCTAATGTTGAGCTCTTCACAGAATTTCCTAACTTTGGCATTGTCGAATTGTTTGCTATTTTCCAAAACGATGGCTTGGGGGATTCTAAATTGGCACACGATCGACTACCAAATGAACCTGGTAGTGTTTCGCTCAGTGATTGTAGCAAGGGGTTCTGCTTTTACCCATTTGGTGAAGTAGTCAATGGCAACCACAACGAACTTGGTTTGGCCCCTACCAGTGGGCAAAGGACCGACTAAATTGATGCCCCACTTAGCAAAGGACTAGGGACTGCTGAGTGTAATCAGTTCTATTGGTGGAGCATGGGGGATGTTGGCAAAACGCTGGCATTTATCACACTTAAGTACAAATTCGTTGGTATCTTGATTCAGAGTAGGCCAGAAGTAGTCGGTGCGGAGGATTTTGTGGGCCAAAAATGCCCTCGTGGACTTCTCTCATCACATAGGTTGCTTGAGCAGGACTGAGGCACTTGAGGTATGGGCGTGAGAATCCTCATTTGTATAGTAGGCCGTTGATGAAGATGTAATTGGACGACCGGGCTCTGACTTTGGCGGCATGCTGTTTATCATCTAGCAACTCCTCTCATGTCAAAAACTGAAGGATGTCTTGAGCCCATGGGATTGGTTCATTCTGGAGGAAGTGAACTTCCTGTGGGTTTGGCAAAGTAGCCGGATGGGTCAGGTAGTCAATGTGGACACCATGGCTGAAGTCTGACTAGTCGGGCGAGGCTAGTTGAGCCATTTCGTCCGCCTTGGAGTTTTTTGACCTAGGAATGTGTCTAATCTAGAAAGTATTGAAGAGGCGGACAAGAGAAAGGGCAATGTCTCTGTATGCTTGCATCGTTTCTTCCTTTGCGTCGAACTCCCCAGTAATCTGTCCGACAATCAATTAGAAATCACTAAATAATTGGTTATGGCTTACACCAATGTCTCTGGCTAGTCGAAGACTTGCTATCAAGGCCTCATATTCGACCTCATTATTGCTTGCGTCGAACAGGAAACGGAGGGCACACTTGAAGTACTCACCCTATGGGGTGGTGAGGATTAGACCGGCTCCACTACTTTCTTTGCAAGATGAACCATCAACACTAAAGGTCCAGGAGTGGGGGTCTGTAACAACCCTGACCTATCGTTAATGTTAATCCATGCTTAATTGTACTTAAAAAGAAATTAGAGTGAATTTTTGCGTCATACATTGCATTATATATGTGTGCATATCTGTTAACGTAGAAAGATCTGTTCATGTTTTCGTTTCGATTTGCGAATTGAAGGCCTTATCAGTATCCGAATCAGAAATTGACTTGATTTATGTGTTAATTAGAGTTTTTATAATTTTATGGTAGGTTTAATTGAAATTCGATTCGGAACAATTAAAATAGATTAATTTGATGCCCATTTACTTAGCCTCAATTACTTATCATTATGTAAGCCTATATAAGGCTTTTTATGTGCCTTCACTCTTGCTTTTCTTCATTTCATCACATTTTGAAGTCACTCACACACACCAACGTGAGAAAGAGTAAGAGGGAGCTAGATTTGAGTTCAACCAAAAGGGACTTGCTAGAGAATTGAAGAAAACTAAGGAGGATTAGCTTGATCACTCAAGAATTGGCCTACTTGAGGCTCAATTGAGAGGTTTAGGTGAGAACTCAAGCTTTTAATAGTAAAACTAAGTTAACCAACTCATGAATTCAAAGGAAATCCTATTGGGAAGCAAGAATTAAGCTTAGATAGTTGACCTTGAGGGTGTATCATGCATGCATGCATAATTTTCACAATTTGGTAAGTTGATTTTCAAGAATCTCCACATGCATCTCTATACTTAGGTCTTGTTCAAGGAACTCAACATGTTTTTGACCCAAGCATCTCATTTTCTCATGATTTGGAAACTTGAAGTTTAATCACTCCATACATGTCAAATTCATGTCATGTTTCACAATTCAAGTTTGAATTTGCTCAATTGTCAAGCTTGTGGGTCTTGATATCATGAAATGATCTTTAATTCTCAATGTTTTCCAAGTTCATATGTGATTCCTCAAGTTTTTGGCCCAAAATGTTGAGCTTTGAAGTGTTTAGTTCGAATATAAAGCTTGGAGATCAAACCTGAAAATTCCAAAATTTGCATCTACACTCGAGCGTAGGAGTTCATGCTCGAGCGACCACTCTGAGTGTGTGCACTTCCGCTCGAGCGACTTGAGTCCCACTCGAGTGTGAAAATGCATGTACCGAGAAGTTCATATGTTTTGCAGCACGCTCGAGCGAGGGTCTGGGTCTCACGCTCGAGCGGGGATCGAGTGTCCATCGAGCATGAAAAACAAGCAACCAGTAAATTTTCAAAGTTTACAGACCGCTCGAGCGAAGGAAGTTACACTCGAGCGGACCTTCACATTTTTCATGTCCGCTCGAGCGAGGAAAGCCACGCTCGAGCGTGGACCCTGTTTTCAGCAAGTTTTGAAAAATGTTTTCAAGTGCATTTTTGCATCTTCATTCCATCCTAGGCATTCCTGGGCCATGATTAAGACACTAAAATGAGGATAAAGGTTAGAAACACACTTTGGGCCAGAAAATATGTTATGTGCGATTCGAGCGTGTGTAGCAATGTAAGTCTCTGTCATGTTATGTAGGTCGTGTGCCACGAGTTAAGTGAATTACCTACTCTACTCGTCTACTTGGATCCATCTATTAATTGTGAGTAATAACTCTGTAAAACTATGTTTGATTATAAGTATTTTCTGACTGATATGATACGATTTGTTTTATGAAATGTTATTTTATGAATCATGAATGAATATCCATTTTTTCTGAAATGTATTTGTGGCATCCTTAGTTCACGTGCCCCTCGCCCGAGGGTAACAATACCGTGGCCAATATGCACGGGGCCCTCTCCCGGGGGTAATAATACCGTGGCTTATATTCACGTGGCCCTTGCCCGGGGGTAACAATACCGAGGCCTATATTCACGTGGCCCTCGCCTGGGGGTAACAATACCATGGCTACTTGCGCGCAAGATATGGACCTTTGTGGTTGTCGGTACCGACTATACATGTGGGTCTCAGGACCAAGTTGATATGATAGCTAATGGGTGTATCACGTATGATCTTATGCAAAATCTGAATATGAATATGAATATGAACATGTATCTGAACCTATTTCTGGTTTGAAATCTGAATATGCATAAAATTCTGTTTCCGATAAGAATATGTTTTTGATATAAACTCTAATTTCTAACTCTGTGATGGTCATCATTCATTAAAACCCTTTACCTTGTTATTATTCACTGGGCTTCCACTCACTATTTATTTGTATGTATGTAGGTGAGCAGGTGCATGACTAGGCCTAAGTTGTTGTCTAGCAAGTTTTGGTGTCAGCCAGTCATCATGCCTCCCGTAGAGGTTCTCTTTTGAAATCTGCTCAAGTTTTTGGGTCCTTGGGACTTTTATACCTTCTAAATGTTTATGTCTGGTCTGAACATGTTTCAAAAGTTTGTATAAGTGGCTTGGATAACGTAAGACTGATGTATTTTTGACGCCACATCTATATATATATACATGTATAAGTTGTTTAAAAAATTTTATGTCCCATGTATGTCTGCATAGCTCTATGGACTATGTATGTTTAGTATATTTGCTTCCCCAGGCCTTGTTTATATATTATTCTATTCAGAGGCCTTTGGTAATCCAAGGATTACTGACCGGTTACGATGCTAAACCTATAGGGGCGGGTTCGAGTCGTGACAAGGTCTTCTACATCAGCGGTGAAGTGTGCTAGCGGACGGGGCACGTTCAGAGTGAGATTGGTGAATTCCAAGATAAAATCAGCGACAGCCTGACCTTTGATTGCTGTTCAAGGTCGGTAAGAATTGTCAAATTGACTTAGCTCGACAGACCATTGCATAAGTCTGTTTGACGATTCTGGTTGTTGCAGGACCTTTTTTAGAGGCTGGTCAGTCAGAACCATAATGGAGTGAGCTTGGAAATAAGGTCAAAGGCGTCTAGAGGCTATAACCAAGGTGAAAGCCATTTTTTCTAGCAGAGGGTAGTTCTGTTCTGCCCCCCTGAGAGCGCGGCTAATGTAGTAAATTGGTCGTTGTACTTAGTCGTCTTCCCTGATAGGGGCAGCACTGACCGCAGTGTTTGACACAACTAAGTAGAGGAAGAGGGTTTCGCCTAGTAGCACTTGAGAGAAGAGGGGAGGGTTGGCTATGCACTGCTTCAGTTGTTAAAAAGCCTCCTTGGATTCGGTGCTCCATTTGAACGCCTGTCGGAGGACTTTAAAAAATGGAAGGCACTTGTTAGTTGCCCGAGAAATAAAGCGGTTGAGGGCGGCAACTCTGCTCGTGAGCTGTTGAACCTCCTTGACCGTTTTGGGAGACCGCATTTCTATTAGTGCCTTGATCTTTTCGGGGTTAGCCTTAATGCCCCGTTGGCTAACCATGAAGCCTAGGAACTTCCCAGACCCTACGCCGAAGGCGCACTTCTTCGGATTTAGCTTCATCTGATATTTGCGTAAGGTTTCGAAGGTCTCTCGTAGGTCTCTCGTAGGTCTGCCAAGTGATCGAATGAGAGTTTACTCTTGACCAGCATGTCATCGACGTAGACTTTCATGTTCCGACCTATCTAGTGTTGAAAAACGGCATTAACCAGGCATTGGTAAGTTGCTCCAGCATTTTTCAAGCCGAATGGCATAACACGATAGTGATAAGTTCCCCTGTCCGTGATGAAGGAGGTGTGTTCCTAGTCAGCTGGGTGCATCAAGATTTGATTATAGCCGGAGAAGGCATCCATGAAGCTAAGCATCTGATGTCCGGCAGTTGCATTGACTAGCAGATTTATCCAGGGGAGGGGATAACTATCTTTGGGGCAAGCCCGATTGAGGTTGGAATAGTCGACGCAGAGTCGTCATTTACTATTGTTTTTATGGACCAAGACTACATTGGATAGCCACCTAGGGTAGTCCACGTTATTGATGAACTGCGCCTTCAGCAGTTTGTCTACCTCAGAGGCGATGAGGGTATTGCGTTCCGAGTGAAAGATACGCTGCCTCTGTCAAAAAGGTCGGAAGTGGGGCTCAATATTGAGACGATGAGTGATCAAAGAGGGATCGATGCCTGGCATGTCTAAATGGGTCCAGGCAAAGACATCGTTGTGCTCGGCTAAGAGAGCTGTGAGATCGGCCTTGGCCTGAGAGGATAGTTGGCTGCCAATCCTGGCTGTTTTGGCTGAGTTGGTAGGATCGATAGGTACTTCGACAAGTTCCTCCATTGGTTCCCCTCTGACTAACTCTTCCTCGTCTCTGACATCGAGACCTTCAATGATCAAAGCCTCCTTCAGCTTGACCTCCTTTAGTGAGGCGACGTAGCATTCTCTGGCCGCCGTCTGCTCGCCCCTTATGGTGCCGACCCCGAGGTCAGTCGGGAATTTCATGGCCAGATGGTATGTGGAGGTGACAGCTTGGAAAGCGTTAAGAGCTGTACATCTGAGGATTATATTATAAGCAGAAGGACAGTCGACAACGTGGAAAGTGAGTAGCTTGGTGGTCTGCTGTGGATATTCTTCGATGGTGATGGGAAGATCGATGGAGCCTATAGAGGTCACCCGATCGCCAGTGAAGCCGGCTAGCAGGGTTTAGAGAGGGGACAACTTTTTTTCTCTAACCTTGAGTTGACGATTGGCGTTCAGGAAGATGATGTCTGAAGAGCTGCCGTTGTTGACAAGCACCCGTTTGACTTTATAATTAGATAGGAGAGCAGAGATGAGAGCCTTGTCTGATTTTTCTAAGCTCGGCTCGCTGGGTCGAACGGGATAGACCTTTACATGCGAGCCCGCCAGGGATGACTCTGATCTCTCTGATTGGGAGGGCAGGGTTGCCTTGTGCTTGGGGTTTTAGTGGAGGCTGATCATTGTCTCGTTTAGGTTGTGCGGGTTGTCGGGGGGGTATGTCGGCAGTGGTCTCCCGGCGAGGCGGTCCTTGGTCGTTGCTGGGGACGAGCTGCCGTGAACCGACTGAGGCGCCCCTGGTGTATCAAATCCTCTACCTGGTCTTTAAGGTTAACACATTCCTCTGTGTTGTGGCCATGGTCCTGATGGAAACGGTGGTACTTGGATTGATCTCGCCGGTTGGAGGGAGACCGTGATGGTTGGGGCCATTTGAGGTTGTAATCTCGTTGGATCTGGTTCAAGACTTGTTCCATGGGAGAATTGAGGGGGGTGTATCGCTCGAACCGACCAGGCCATCAAGTAAGGGCCGGTCGGTCGGCTCGAGCGAATCGGTCAGTATACTGATGGGATCGGGTTCGGATTCCTTTCTTTTGTCCTTAGGGGTTGGATTTTTAGGTGTAGTATCTTAGCGGACAGCTAAAGAGTCTTCGACATTTATATATTTTTGGGCTTTGGAAAGGAGGGTAGCCATTGTGGTCAGAGGGTTTTTAGAAAGGAAGAAGAGGAAATCGGATGGTCGTAAGCCGGCCATGAAGGGTGTGCGGATGACCTTGTCGTCATTTTTCGCCACCTGTAGGGCCTCGGTCTTGAAACGGGTGACAAAACTACGTAGTGACTCCCTTTCCGTCTGTCGAATATTAAGCAGTTGAGTTATCGGGCACCGCTGGCATTGAGCACCAATGAAATAGCTTAGGAATGAATCATTTAGGTGTTGGAAAGTAGAGACAGAATCCGACGATAGTTGACTAGACCATAGTTGAGCCGACCCCTTAAGCGTCACGGGAAAAGCCCGACACATGATCTCGTCAGGAAAAGCATGGAGGATCATGACGGTCCTGTAGGTCTCCAAATGGTCAACTGGATCCATTGTGCCGTCGAAGGAGTCGATCGAGGGCATTTTGAACTTAAGGGGTAGGGGTTTTCCCTGATGGAGGTGACAAACAGGGAGTTAGCTGTTGTGGAGGGTTTATTCTGTATGTTTTGCATGACTCATTGAAGTTGGACTTTCATGGCTCGAAGTTTCGTATCCCAAATAGGAACATTGTTCGCTCCAGAGTGCAGTGGGGGCTGAACACTACTAGCGTTTCCTTCAGGAGCAGGTGCTTGAATTGATGGATGTAAACCCCGAGGTGGCGGCTTCATGTCTTAAGGTAGGGCTTATGGACCCTCTAAGTTGGAGAGGTGGGCTCATTGGAAAGGATGGCTCGGGATCCATTCTCGATTGGGAGGGATATCTTATGGTAGTGGAGGAGGTATATAGGGAGGTTTTGTTGGAGCAAAGCATTGATCAAGGCCTGGTTTTGCTCAGCCAAGCAGTTGATGCTGTTGGTGAGCTCTGTGAAGTATTGAGGTGGGTTATTTGGGTTGTTTGGGTTGGGAGGGTCGGCTTGGGGGTCGACGACGTTGTGTTGGAAAGCCATGGATCTCGTTGTAACCATCTACCTCGATTACAGGTGAGGAGAAATTATCAGGAACAGGTCTCCGACAACAATGAACACAACTGCTACCCGGAGCGGCGTTCCCACAAAGGGCGCCAACTGATGATGTTGTTGATCTAAATGAGGGCAATCCGGGCTGACCCACGCTTCCTACACCTTTCACCAGTCACTAAGCTTACTAGTGTGCGTGCAAAAATGCCCAATAAGGAACAGAAGTCCCCCAGCAGACCATCCGACGATCAAGTTAGGAGATTGACAATGTAAAGAGCAAGAGAGAATAAGAATAGAGAACTTAACCTTTTGATGTGTCTTGGAAGCCTTCTTATATCCTTTGTCCATCATTTCCTTGTCCACTCCGACTTGTCGTGTTGGCTCAGAGTCTATACTCTAGCTTGCATTGTTCACGGTGAGGCAGCCTGTTCCGACGTGAAGGGGTTGTCGCATTTAATGCTGTGGGAGCCTCATTAATGGCTGATGTGTGGTGCAATAATTCTGCAGGATCTTTGTCTGCTTAATTGGTTGGTTCCCTGCTTGACACATGTTTAGATACCATTGGTTCTTGGTTCAACATTGGATCCTCAAGGGTGTTGGGCTTTAGTACTTGAACTGCGAATTGGGCTCTAAGTGTTGGGCCAAAACCTTTTGTGGGCCCACCGATGTCATTCTCAAAGGGCCACGGTTTGATTTGTCGGACTTGTTGATTAAGGAAGTAGAAGAGTACCAGAAGGCAATGAAGAAAATTGTTCGCTCACAATGATTAGTATTTTGATTTCTTCTTCTGTACAACTTTAGGATGAATCCAAATCTATATAGCAGTTAAAAAAAAAAAAAAGCCGAGTTTGGCTTTTTGGTATAAATATGACAGTTTTATATGTGTAATTTAATTAGAATGTTATGAGTGTCTCGAAATATGTTTAATGATGTAGACAAATACAATCACCTTATTTGGTTTTGATTGATTTTTTGAAAATTGAGTTTTTTTATTTTTTTTGTTTTTAGTAAATTTTATTAATATTTTAATTAAAGTTTTTACTTCTAAATACTCAGAACTTAGATTCTTGTAAAAAGTAAAATATTTGGAAACAAATATTTAAAAAATTCAATAAATACAAAAAAAAAAATACGAAAATGTACTAAATTTTTATATTTTTTTGTATTTGATCAATTCTTTTTAAAAAAAAAAAAATTCATAAATATTATACTTTTTAGGGTGAAGTACTAATAAGTCTCAAAATGTGATCTTGTGAATCATTTTGTCCCCTTTTTTTCTTATAAATTCAAAAGTCCTATTAAAGTGAAAATTACATAAAAAGGTAGTCATTTACACATTCGGATTTAATTTTTGAGGAATAAAAGTGGGTTTCTCCAAATGTGAAATTACACATTTAGGCAATCCCCACTATAGAGGTTTTGGATTCCTTCCTTTTGGAATAAGTCCCACATTACGAATCAGAGCATAACACTACAATATAGCACTCTAATAACATAACACTCCAATGTAACACACTTAAAAACTCTTTAATGTACTTTTCCCAAACGTAACAACTTAACACTATAAACTTTTCCAAAACGTAAGACTCCAATGGAGCACCAAAAAAAAAAAAAAAATTCTTAGTGTCATTTTTCCAAACATAACACTCCAATTAACATAATCTCAAACGTAACACTCTAATATAATACACATAAAAACACTAAAAAACTACTTAATGTACTTTTTTGAAATGTAACACTCACAATTTGAAATTATACATTTACCCATAGTTTACTGACAAATTTTTGTACTCCTTTTGGAATGGTTTGAAGAATCCCACACATTTTTTAGAATGGTTTGAAAAATCCCACATCATTTTTTTTTTGAGTATTATATTGGAATATTACGTTTAGAAAAAGTACACTAAAAATTATTTTTGTGTGTTACATTGTAGTGTTACGCTAAAGTTTTTCGGAGTGTTTACATTAGAGTGTTACAGATTGAAATTATACATTTGTTCAAAGCTTACTAAGGAATTTTTGTATTCCTTTGGAAATATTTGAAAAATCTCACATCCTTTTAGAATGTTTGAAGCATTCCATATTTCAACTTATTCCAAATAAGAAAGATTCAGATAAAAACTTATCTCAAATTTGATTCTCATAAGTTGTGTATCTTACCTTTCTAGTACCCAAAAGGGGAGGGGGGGGGGGGGAGGGGAAAGGGAGGGGAGAAGAAAACAAAATAGAAATAAAGGTATAACTGTAAAGCTAATTTTCAAATAACATATTAAATCTATATTTTCAAAATCAATGAAACTAACTATTCTATAAGAAAACTCTTAGGATACTAAAAACGAAAAAACAAAAAATTCAATTTTCTAAAGAGTGAACTTAATTTTCTAAGGACAAACAAGATGAATAATGTTAGGGTAAATTACGCAAATAGTCTGTGTAATTTACATGATGTGTCAATTTGATCCCTGTAGTTTCAATTTGCTCAATTTTGACCCTTAATTTAACGGATTGTGTCATTTTAGTCCAATAAATAACGGTTGTCAAGTTAATTTAACGGAATGTCAAACAATCTTAATTTGGTCCCTGTACTTTACACGATGTGTCAATTTGGTCCCTGTAGTTTCAATTTTCTCGATTTTGACAGGGACTAAATTGACACAATGTGGAAAATACAGGGACCAAATTGACACATCGTTTGACTTTCCGTTAAATTAACTTAACAGCCGTTATTTATTGGACTAAAATGGCACAATCCGTTAAATTAAGGGGCAAAATCGAGCAAATTGAAACTACAGGGACCAAATTGACACATCGTGTAAATTATAGGGACTATTTGCATAAAGACAAACAAGATGAATAATGTTAAAATCCTCATTTCTTTTTAGGATACTATGCACCCAAAAGAATTTCCTTCTTCTGTCATATTTTTCATAGTAACTCATTATAAGAGGATATCCAACTGTTCATTTTTCTTTTTTAATCAAATTTGAGTAAAAACTTCATTTGATATCAAGTGCTCCAACAGAAGATCTTGGACTTTCATCAAAACACCGGATGACCAGACGAATGTCCAACCGATCGACCGTCCTGTATATTTTTTTCACAAATTTTTGTCTAGAGATAGTCATGGGAGAGGACATCCAACGGTAAAAATCCAATGATTATGAACAATAATTTGATGAAACACTGTGAACTTTTCCTAAACGTAAGACTCCAATGTAACACACCAAAAAAAAAAAAAAAAAAAAAAGAAAATCGTAGTGTACTTTTTCCAAACATAACACTCCAATTAACATAATCTCAAACGTAATACTCTAATGTAACACACATAAAAACACTAAAAAACTACTTAATGTACTTTTTTGAAATGTAACACTCACAGTTTGAAATTATACATTTACCCATAGTTTACTGAGAAATTTTTGTACTCCTTTTGGAATGGTTTGAAGAATTCTTGTACTCCTTTTAGAATGGTTTAGAGAATCCCACATCTTTTTTTTTTTTTTTTTTTTTTTTTTTGAGTATTATATTGGAATATTACGTTTATAAAAAGTACACTAAAAAATATTTTTGTGTGTTACATTGTAGTGTTACGCTAAAGTTTTTCGGAGTGTTTATATTAGAGTGTTACAGATTGAAATTATACATTTGTTCAAAGCTTACTAAGGAATTTTTGTATTCCTTTGGAAATATTTGAAAAATCTCACATCCTTTTAGAATGTTTGAAGCATTCCATATTTCAACTTATTCCAAATAAAAAAGATTCGCATAAAAACTTATCTCAAATTTGATTCTCATAAGTTGTGTATCTTACCTTTCTAATACCCAAAAGGGGGGGGGGGAGGGGAGAAGAAAACAAAATAGAAATAAAGGTATAACTGTAAAGCTAATTTTCAAATAATATATTAAATCTATATTTTCAAAATCAATGAAACTAATTGTTCTATAAGAAAACTCTTAGGATACTAAAAACAAAAAAACATAAAAAAACAAAAAATTCAATTTTCTAAAGAGTGAACTTAATTTTCTAAGGACAAACAAGATGAATAATGTTAGGGCAAATTACGCAAATAGTCTATGTAGTTTACACGATGTGTCAATTTGGTCCCTGTAGTTTCAATTTGCTCAGTTTTGACCCTTAATTTAACGGATTGTGTCATTTTAGTCCAATAAATAACGGTTGTTAAGTTAATTTAACGGAATGTCAAACAATGTCAATTTGGTCCCTGTACTTTACACGATGTGTCAATTTGGTCTCTGTAGTTTCAATTTTCTCGATTTTGGCAGGGACTAAATTGAAACATTGTGGAAAATACAAGGACCAAATTGACACATTGTGGAAAATACAAGGACCAAATTGACACATCGTTTGACTTTCCGTTAAATTAACTTAACAACCGTTATTTATTGGACTAAAATGACACAATCCGTTAAATTAATGGGCAAAATCGAGCAAATTGAAATTACAGGGACCAAATTGACACATCGTTTAAACTATAGGAACTATTTGCATAAAGACAAACAAGATGAACAATGTTATAATCCTCATTTGTTTTGAGGATACTATGCACCCAAAAGAATTTCCTTCTTTTTTTCATATTTTTCATAGTAACTCATTATAAGAGCATCTCCAACTGTTCATTTTTCTTTTTTTAATCAAATTTGAGTAAGTGCTCCAACAGAAGATTTTGGACTTTCATCAAAACACCGGATGACTAGACGAATGTCCAGCCGATCGACCGTCTAGTATATTTTTTTCACAAATTTTTGTCTAGAGATAGTCATCAAAGAGGACATCCAGTGATAAAAATCCAATGATTATGAACAATAATTTGATGAAAGCTCCAGACATGCTCAATTTGGTAAAAGATTTTTGATATCATTGATTTAATACTAATTTGATGAAATCATTGGAGCAAAAAAAAAAAAAAAAAATTCATCAAATTTAAATTTGATGAAAGAATTGATGAACTATTGGAGATGGTCTAAATCATGCTGGGTGTAGTTTATTGTAAATTAAAAATTGATAATTAAAAAATAGAAACTAAACCACCATTTCTCTAACTTTCAAATAATCAATTTTTTCAACTTATTTAAGTTATTTTTACCTAATAAATTATAAACAAAAATTGCACTAAATAGTATGATACAAACTCTTAAATGAAAATAAACTGTTTTGTAGCAAACAAGGCCCGACATTGTTGGATTAGTAAGAAAACATAACATCCACTATCAACCATTAATTTGCAAACGATGCCACATCATGAGAAAAAAATATTATTATAATATATATATATATATATAGACGAACTTAGGGTTCTTATTTAAAACCAGTAAAAATATATACTATCAAAAAGTTTGATATATATATATATATGTACACTATAAATCCTTAAGATTTGAACCTTCTAACAAAATAAATCTTAAATTTTTAATTTTATTAATTTAAATGCTAATTTATTGATTTGTTTCAAATCTAAAACCTTGCAACAAGTTAAAATTAGATTGATTTTTTCTAAAATCAAGAGCAATGCATATAGTAGTACTCTGCAAGAAAGACTGTTGTTAGAAGCCTGCATGACAGACGCAGCACATACCCCTATATAATTGGAATACTAATACCAAAATCACACCAACAAAACTAATAATTCATCAAAAACATTAAAAGGGAACTCCGTGTAGGTGTGAGTTGAGAAAAAAAATTACAAATACATGGGGGTGCAAGTGTACATGTGGTAGGATGCAAATCAAAGGCTGGGTGTGGGGTACAAGTATCACTTGCACCCCTCCATGTGTTAGTAATTTTTTTCCCCAAACCTCACCTGCATGTAATTGCCCCAACATTAAATTAGACACATTTGCAATAGAGCCCAAAATTCACTAGTTTAATAAAACAAACAAAAATATGACAAGTAGAGTTGCGATTTTTTAATTTGCCAAGCTTTTTTCTACCAAATAAAAACCAAAAACTACAGTCTGCATAACAAAAAGTTTAAGCATACATTAATCTGAATTGTGGAGGAAAGAAGGAATATGAACCCCTTAGTCAAAAAGACTGAAGCCCATATCCTATAGCAAGTTAGAAGAAAAGAAAAATCAATACCATATTATGTTTGAAAGTTGTTCATATGCACAACAATTTAAAAATAGAATAATGCTAGATTGGTCATATTTGAATAGCATATTTGGGAACCATCTGTTGTGGCACCTCATATGACACTGACAATAATATTCACCTTTTATCTAAAATGATTGGGCGATATAGTTTGAATCCATCGGTGTTATGGTTAATTTGAATCCATCAATGTTAAACAAGTTAACTAGTAAACAGGTTGAAGCTCAGATAACCATGTAAGATGCAAGGAGAACTGAGATAACTTAAGTAGCTGGGTGAAATGAGATGTCACAAATATCAAAATTCCAGCAACAATGTGATTAAGTGGACAAAAACTTACATCATCTGACTTCTCTTTCTCTTCCACCTTTTCCTCTTTCTTGGGCTCAACTGCTGAGCAAAGCAGCTACCACCACCATATGAGGTCACTGCAATAGCACCACCGCCACCAGAAGGAACTGATGCCAACTTCTCCCGTCCAGATGCAATGAGCTCTGTTATATCCTTACCCTTGACCTCCGACAAAAGGAGCTGAATCCTATCATCATCAGCCTCAGCTCCAAACCATACAAAGTCAAAACAAAGCCATAATATCAAACAATACAATACAATATCACTTCTTATACAGGAAGCACCTGAAATTAAAGGAATGCATCTTACATAGACTGTTTTAGGATAACCAATCCCTAGTCACTCTAGGAAAAATCAGTTTCGGGATTAAAGCAGTTGAGATCACACTTGTTTCAAGATTGTGTTTATGTCGTCAAACAAATGGCAGTCAAGTTTTATTTTGCATTACATATAAAATCATAAAAGTTAATGCGATAACCAAATAAAACAATTGCATTATAATCAACCTAGTTAATCAGTCATTAATTTTGGGATACCTAAAAGGCAAAATGAGTCGACTGTACCCACCACAATTTAGGTTAGAGCTTCACCAATGGAGGTGTTAAAATTGTGTATTCGTGTGTTAACTAACATAAAAGAATAAAAGTGAACCTATTTTATGTGTATGTTAATTTAGAGAGTGAATGAGTACTACAATGGAGATGTTAAAGCGTATGTTAAGTGTGTGTTAAGAATAAAAAAATAAATAAACAACAAGTGTGTGTTAAAAAATTTACTACTAGGAGCTTGGAGCTAACATGAGCTCCAAGCTCCAGTTGGTGAGAAACCAACAAGCAAAGCAAGAGCAACAAAAACTAGCAAGCAAAGGCAACCAAAAAAAAAACAACCACGGTGGCGAAAGGTAACATAGCAGACTAACACAAGAGCTTCTACTCATCTCGCAATGAAGAGTAGACCATTAGCAAGCGTCTCCTAAGTCATCAAGAACTCCTAAGACATCGGGGCCAGATTAACATCGATTAAGAGCTCGGATCGTAACAGACTAACAGATCAGTTGAAGCAGATTAACAGATCAGATCAGATCAGAACAGACTAAGAAATCAGAACAGCGAAGATCACATCCTCTAATTATTAAACAGAACAGCAGCAAACATCTCCCTTGATTCCACACACCTACATCTCTGCCCTCACCGGCACACTCTTCCTGCAGCTTACACACCACTAGAGACTTGCTTCAAATTTGCACCAATCCACAACATCAGAGCAGACTCCGCCACCAATCCACAGCACACTCTTGATGATCACCAAGATGACAACCAACCCACGCTCACTAAGTAGCATCATGGAACACTCCTCGAGCCACCTCCCAAGCAAAATCTAATGCACTTCAAATTAAAAATGAAATCATGCCCAGAGAACATAAGATCCTTAAATACTTCCTTAAACCAAACAACCATTCTAAACTTAATCAGATCAGTAACGCCATCCACACTTGGGGCAACATCTCAAAATAAGCACTCATTGCGATGGTTCCACAAAGACCACATTACAACTAAAGGAAGAGCTTTCCACATCAACCTCACATTTTTGCTAAACCTCACCCCTGTCCACCAGTCAAGAATAGCCTCCACTGAATCTGGCAAAGCACCTTGGACATCCCACCACCTTAGCATTGCAAACAACACTCTCCAAGCCACTTGGCATGATAATAGTACATAGTTAAGTGACTCATCCCCATATTTGCACAGGTAGCATACTGAAGATGTATTTGCATGAAAAACACCAATCCTGATAAGATACTTTGCAGTCTTTAATTTTCCTTTCCAAGCAAGCCATCCAAAAAATTGAACTCTAGGTGGAATGTATTTTACCCAAATCCTTTTACTAATTGGACTGAGGCTGCCAAAACCATCTGTCATAAATCTATTCACTGTAACAAACTGAAAATCTCCCTATTTTCGAAGCAATCCAATCTAGTGTATCTTCTTCGGAGTTCCTAATAACAGAGGTTGCCTCTAACTGGGTTTCCAATCTGATTGCCTCCACACTTTCCCAATCATGCAATTCCCTTCTAAATCGGAAAACCCACTCACCAGCATCCTCATTCCTTTCCAGCATAGCAGATAAAGTCTCTCTCTTATCACCTACCAACCTATACAAGAGTGGGAATTCATCTTTGAGACATAAGTTGTCACACCATTTATCCACCCAAAACTTAACTCTATGACCATTCCCCACTTTCACCTTACAATTATGCAGAAAGAACTCCACCAGTCTGCCACTCTGTTCAGAACCTGATAATATGTCCTTTCACATTTTAGAACACCTACTATTAGGGCTAACAGGAGGGCTCCAATTCCTTTCCTCGATCCTATATTTACTACAAATGACTCTTCTCCACAAAGCTTTGTTCTCAACACCAAACCTCCACCACCAAACCTCCTTCACCAAAGCTGTAACGCACTCAAAATAAAACCCATCATATATAAGATTAACATGCATTAATAATAGAAAACGAAACATTCTATTATCCATCAGAGTATTACTAAATAAAAGCATTACATGTAACATCAAAATAAATGCCCTACGGGCTTACATCTTGCCAAGCCAACACTTGGACACAAAGAAATAAGAGTCTAACTCAATACAAATAAAGCCCTAGGCTTGAATGTTTACATGTATCAAATAAAATCAAATAAATAAAAACAAGTCTTCGAGTCCAAATCCTCACAAGCTAAGTCCTTGGAGGTAATGAACCACCTGAACCTGAAAATGAAGTTCCCATATAGGGTGAGCCACAACCCAGTAGAGAAATACTAAACCAAGCATATGAATTAACTAAAGCAGTAGCATCTGATACATGGTTAACACCGGATAATCAATTTACAATTTCATGACACGAATGTCTACTTTGCCTATGACCCAATGTCTATGGCATAATTCACCTTCCATTTATGGCTCAGAACCTGGCCAAATAACTCAACTGGGGTTTCATCTTTTATTAACAATACTTCCAATTCAACAGGAATAACAATTCAAGTTAAACCTAACATAACGAATACACATGTTGGTATTATATCAATCACAATCAAATTTCACTTCCTTACTTCCTAACTGATACACATGGTGGTGATGTATCATATCAACAACAAATAGAAATATTTCTATTATAATTAAGCACACACATAAGTGATGCTACTGGAGTCCATTCCCTATCTCCTCCCAACAAGTCCGGTTTAGAGGTCCATCCCCTATCTTCCCCTAAACCGTGGAGTTCATCCCCTATCTCCTCCAAAACCAAATGCATATGCAACATAATCAATACTTGCCATATACAACACATAATTAATACACGAATGTTCTGTATTAACTCAACAGTCAAACAATTGACTCAATTTCAGTTATACCTAAGCCGCATGCAAGGTCTACAACAATCCATGGCTATCCTCCACCGATAGCCCAAAACAATTATTTCTAAGCAAGAAATAACTATAACAATAAATGAAATTTCAATATTCTCAAAGGTAGTATTTAAACTACCAAACACATCATCAAACCATTAAATTCCCCAATCTCATGAATTTAACCCAATATCACAATCTTTCCTTAAATTAATTATATAAATTAATCTATGACAAAACTCTAAAGTTTCTCCCAAAATTCCTAACCCACCCCCACATACCAAAATACCACCACTTAGGATTAAAACGTATAAATGGAGTAGGAAATCCCTACCTCGAAGAAACAACTCAAAAAGAAGAAGATGAAGATGATGCCCAAATTCCAAAGTGCTCCAAATCCAACACTGTTCAGATTAAATGAAAGCCCTCGACTCACTCTACCTTTTTAATGAAGAAACTAGGGTAGAAACACACTCTAGATAGATCAATCCTAAGAGAGAAGGTGAGTTGGGAGAGAGAGAACTTGTAATCTAGGGTTTGGAATCTGAAAAGAAGATGAAAAACTGCTTTAAAAACGCTAAAACACGATTTTATACCCAGCCTCCCCGCTCGAGCGGACAAACCCCCGCTCGAGCGGACACTCACAGACTCTCGCTCGAGCGGCGCAACTCCCGCTCGAGCATCCAACCCTGCACAAGAAATACTGGATGGGTGTTTTTCCCGCTCGAGCGCCAAATCCCCCGCTCGAGCGGACAAGCAACAACAAGTCCCCGCTCGAGCGTCAAACTCCCCGCTCGAGCGGACAAGCCAAAATCTGGGCAACTAGTTTTGGTTCCTAAGCTCAACCAACCTGTTCCAAATCCGCCCAACACATCCTATAACTCCAAATAAGAAAATATAGGACGACAACAACCATTACACAAAGATAGGATCTACGGAACCTAAGTCCGGATACAAACATCGAATAGGAAAAGACCGGGGTCGCTATAACCTCCCCCCCCCTTAAAAGAATTTCGTCCCCGAAATTAAGCATAAGTTTGTAAAAACAAGTTTTTCTCAATTCCCAATGATATTATAAAACAATAAACAACAACTTGACCCAATACCGGTCACTTTATCTCTTACCAAGAGGCATCTCACAATATGTATAAATCAACATATATTCAACTTGCATCAATATTATGCATTATTCCTTTCAATGTTAACAATTTCCATATCGTTATTCAAGTTCATGATATAAACCACACATTCAATATATAAATGTTATACTCCACTTCCATAAAAAGGCAAGTGCAAATGTTAACATTAAACCCAAAACATTCTCAATGTTTCCCAAGTTAAGACATATATATAAAGCTCTTAAGTTGAACAATATTATATAATCTAAATACAAGATTACAACTCAATGAACACATCCGGATATTTCTCACGGACTTCCAACTCACGTTCCCAAGTGGCTTCCTCCACTCCGTGATGTTTCCACAAAACTTTCACCAAAGGGATGGTTTTGCCTCGCAAAACTTGATCCCGCCTATCCAAGACCCGAATTGGTCTCTCCTCATAAGAGACATCCTCATCAACTACTAAATCAGTCCAATCCAACACATGTGACGGATCTGGCTCATACTTCCGAAGCATACTCACATGAAACACATCATGAACTCCGGATAACTGCGGTGGCAAAGCTAAACGATAAGCAGCCTCGCCAATCCTCTCAAGGATTTCAAAAGGCCCAATAAACCGAGGGGACAACTTCCCGCTCTTCCCAAACCTCATCAAGCCTCGTTTGGGTGATATTTTCAGAAAGACATGATCACCCACCTCGAATACCAAAGGTCTCCTCCTACGGTCGGCATAAGATTTACGGCGACTACGTCTAGTAACAAGCCTCTTACGGATAAGCTCAACTTTCTCCGTCGTTTCCCTCACCAACTCCGGACCCAACAAAGGCGCATCACCCACCTCGGCCCAACAAACAGGAGATCTACACGGTCGGCCATACAAGGCCTCAAACGGTGCCATACCGATACTAGACTGAAACTGTTGTTGTAGGCAAACTCCACTAATGGCAAGTGCCTCTCCCACGACCCACTAAAGTCGAGAACACAACCCCGAAGCATATCCTCAAGGATCTGAATAGTACGCTCGGACTGTCCGTCAGTCTGAGGATGATACGCTGTGCTAAAGGTCAACTTAGTGCCCAAGGCACTCTGTAAACTCTGCCACAACCTGACAGTAAAACGAGGATCTCTATCTGAGACGATCGTCACTGGGACCCCGTGCAACCTCACTATGTCCCGGATATATAAGTTGGCAAGATGATCTACCGAATCTCTAACACGCATAGGAATGAAGTGCGCCGACTTCGTCAACCGGTCTACAACCACCCAAATAGCATCACTACCCGAAGTCCTCGGAAGACCCACAGAAGTCCATAGTGACATGCTCCCACTTTCGGCAATAGGCAAGGGTTGCGACAAACCCGCTGGCCTCTGATGCTCGGCCTTCTCTTGCTGACAAGTAAGGCACCTAGATCTGAAGTCGCCACATCTCTCTTCATACCCCGCCACCAAAACTGGCGGCCCAAATCCTGATACATCTTAGTACCTCCCGGATGCACCGCAAGGCGCGAATGATGAAACTCTCGGAGTACCTCCTCTCGGCATGACTCCGGCACAAACAGACGGTCTCGATATCTCACACTCAGGTCGGGATACACCGTCAAACCTTTCTCAACCTTCCCAATTGAAATCTTTTCTCGGAGAGATTCTACCTCAAGATCACCCCTCTAAGCCTCTAACACTCGAGTCACAAGTGTAGGCTGTGCAACAACAGAAAACAAGGCCGCAGCCTCTACGGATTCGCCCAGATGCAAATCAAACTCCCCAACTGCACCCAACATCTCCCACTCCCGGATGGCTATACTGGCTAAGTCACCAACAGATTTCCTACTAAGGGCATCGGCCACAACATTGGCCTTCCCCGGATGATAGTGCAACTCGCAGTCATAATCCTCAATGAACTCCATCCACCTCCTCTGCCTCAAATTCAAGTCTTTCTGTGTAAACAGATATTTCAGACTCTTATGATCCGAGAATACCTCGAACCTCTCACCATAAAGATAATGCCTCCAAATCTTTAAGGCAAATATTATAGCTACTAACTCTAAATCATGCGTAGGGTAATTCTTCTCGTGAATTTTCAACTGACGTGAGCCATAGGCAACCACCTTCCCCTCTTGCATCAACACACAACCCAGACCCTCTCGTGAGGCATCACAATAGACTGCATAACCCAACCCTCTCTCCGGAATAATCAAGACCGGAGCGGTAGTCAATCTAACTTTCAACTCCTGAAATGACTTTTCACAAGTCTCACTCCAAACAAATTTGACTCCTTCGAGTCAATCTAGTCAACAGTGAAGCTAACACGGAGAAATCTTTCACAAACAAGCGGTAATACCCGCTAATCGAGCTGCGGATCTCAAACACACTCTTAGTGTGCCCAATCTTGCCTTGCCTCGGTCTTGGATGTATCAGCAGACACCCTTCCCCGAAACTACATGGCCTAAGAACTTCACCTCTTCTAGCGAACTCACACTTCCGAACTTAGCATACGACTTATGGGCTCTAAGTAACTCAAGCACCACTCTCAAGTGTTCCTCGTGCTCCTCCCTCGAAGGTGAATAAATCAGAATGTCGTCCACGAAGACGACCACAAAACGATCCAAGAATTCCCGGAAGATCCGGTTCATCAAATCCACAAACACTGTCGGTGCATTGGTGAGCCCAAACAGCATCACCAGAAACTCATAATGACCATACCGCGTACGGAATGCCGTCTTAGGAATATCCTCCTCACGACTCTCAAGCGATGATAACCCGATCTCAAATCTATCTTAGAGAAACAACGGGAACCCTTCAACTGGTCAAACAAATCATCAATACGGGGCATAGGATACTTATTCTTAACCGTAGCCCGATTCAATTTCCTGTAATCAATACACAATCTCAAAGCACCACCCTTCTTCTTAGCAAAGAGGGCCGGTGCTCCCCACGGCGAAACACTAGGACGGATATAGCCCTTATCTAACAACTCCTGGAGTTGAACCTTCAACTCAACTAACTCGGCTGGGGCAAAACGGTAAGGTGCCATAGAAATCGGCGCCGTGCCGGGCACTAAATCAATAGAGAACTCAATCTCTCGCTGAGGTGGCAAACTAACAAGATCCTCGGGAAAAACGTCCGAATACTCACAAACCACCCTCGGCAACACAATCTGGGTCTCATCACCCTCACTAATCGAAAGACTAGCAAGTAGACCACTAAGCTCACTCCGCCCCCGCGGATCATACTCCGGTGGCAAAACACTACCAACCCGATCCCCCAGAAAACGAAAACACTCCCCGTTCACGGTACAACAAGTGACCCTCTGACGGTAGCAATCAATAACTGCTCGGTATGACGATAACCAGTCCATACCCAAAATAACATCAAAGCCCTTCATGGGCATAACCACAAAAGAAAAAGGGATTCTATGATCATCGACCTCTATATCACAACCCCTAACACCTTGTTTCAAAATCAACTCACCCCCAAGAGGTGACACTACACAAATAGGAGATGCTAACTGAGCTAACTCCAACTCCAAAATGGATGCAAATGCGTGAGACACAAAAGAATGAGATGCACCGTGTCGATCAAAACACTAACTGAATTACAAAACAAGAAGGTACCTCTCTAGCAGATGGAGCGATGCAGGATCCTGTAGCGTAACAGCATACCGCAGCGCCCAGGCGACCTCGATCAACTGCTCACCCCTCGGAGCATAAAGGCTGCTGTCTGTTGGGGCGATGAAGCCCCTGATTGGCCTCGAGGCTGGGCCCGTGGCAGGCAGCTGACTCTGAGTCTGCCTCGAACCAGATGCACCAGATGTGCCACCCATCTGTGGGCAAAACCTCTTCATGTGCCCCGGCTGACCGCACTGAAAACAAGAGAGCGGCTGGCCTCTACCCTGACTCTGGCTCTGAGATCGAGCCGAAGAAGATGCTGCTCTCTGAACTCCTCCCCTCTGAGGACAAACTGGAGACTTGTGACCCAGCTGGCCACACTTGAAACAGGTAACGTCTCCCTGACTACCTTTCCCAGAACTAGCACTCGGCACTGGAAAAGTGGATCTAGAAAAACTACTCTGAGGCTGCTGAGGAGTGAAACCTCTCTGCCTCCTGCCATCACTCTGGCCATCCTGACTCCTCTTGGAGCCTTTCTGCCTTTCCCCCTCTTCCTGCATCATAGTCTCGGTATGGGCTGCTGCATCAACCAATCGCCCAAAATCCCTAATCATAGATCCGACAACTCTCAGCATGAGGCCACGCCTCAACTTCTTCTCAAACTCAATGCAACGGCGTTCCTCAGTCGCCACCAACTCAGGTGCAAACCTGGACAAACTAGTGAATCGACCTCAAACTCGACTCTTGACAAACATTACGCTCAAGATGGCGGGCCGATCTCTCAACTTCTCTGAGCAATTTGGAGATAGGTACTTCTCCTGAAAAGCATCAACAAAAGCCTTCCAAGTACCTCCAATACGACCTTTGGTGAACTTCCACCACTGACCAGCATCCCTTTTCAGCTGGAAAGATGCCAAGGTCACCTTCAAGATTACCTCGTCTTGATGCCTAGCATCTCAAAGCGTTTTGTTGTCTGTTCGAGCCATTCATCTGCCTTAAGCGGCTCGCTAGGATCACCTAAAAATTCGTCCGGGTGAGACCGGAAGAATTCCCTCTTCAGAAAAGAAGGTCCTGTATCTGCAGCAACAACAGCTTGGGCTGGATTCGCAGCCCTCAGAATGTCAGCCCGGCGCTGAAATGCCCTGCTATCCCTTGGGCCAAAGCGCCCATAAAGCTGGCCCTCTTGGCTCGGCCACATTGGCACAGCCAACACCCTCTGAATCGCGAAATTTCCTCGGTATAGGCACTTCTGCTGATTCGCCTACCACGCCTACCACGACCTCATCCTCGTCCTCGTCCTGACATCCTAATAAAGGAAATAAAGACGTTAGCACTCTAACTAATGTGCCAAAATTATAACACTCACGTCCTAATACATTGGACAACAATAAGTCACTCCACGTAAGCACATAATCACATAAGCACCTACGAATTTCATTCCTGGATAATGATAGTCCCGAGGCGCCACTAAAGTTCCGGTTGGAAACAACATTGATCAAGTGCCTTTCCAACAAGACTTTCAGAGACTCAAGGATCCAATCAACATCCTAGGAACTACATTCCATACCCACATAATCACTTAAACATGTTATCATATAAGCATGTAATCATTACACTAAGTCTCTATCAAACGAGACGAACCCATTGTGATACTAATCACTTCCCACGTACCCAAGGTATTCGAACCCGGTACGCTCTGATACCAAGTTGTAACGCCCTCAAAATAAAACCCATCATATATAAGATTAACATGCATTAATAATAGAAAACGAAACATTCTATTATCCATCAGAGTATTACTAAATAAAAGCATTACATGTAACATCAAAATAAATGCCCTACGGGCTTACATCTTGCCAAGCCAACACTTGGACACAAAGAAATAAGAGTCTAACTCAATACAAATAAAGCCCTAGGCTTGAATGTTTACATGTATCAAATAAAATCAAATAAATAAAAACAAGTCTTCGAGTCCAAATCCTCACAAGCTAAGTCCTTGGAGGTAATGAACCACCTGAACCTGAAAATGAAGTTCCCATATAGGGTGAGCCACAACCCAGTAGAGAAATACTAAACCAAGCATATGAATTAACTAAAGCAGTAGCATCTGATACATGGTTAACACCGGATAATCAATTTACAATTTCATGACACGAATGTCTACTTTGCCTATGACCCAATGTCTATGGCATAATTCACCTTCCATTTATGGCTCAGAACCTGGCCAAATAACTCAACTGGGGTTTCATCTTTTATTAACAATACTTCCAATTCAACAGGAATAACAATTCAAGTTAAACCTAACATAACGAATACACATGTTGGTATTATATCAATCACAATCAAATTTCACTTCCTTACTTCCCAACTGATACACATGGTGGTGATGTATCATATCAACAACAAATAGAAATATTTCTATTATAATTAAGCACACACATAAGTGATGCTACTGGAGTCCATTCCCTATCTCCTCCCAACAAGTCCGGTTTAGAGGTCCATCCCCTATCTTCCCCTAAACCGTGGAGTTCATCCCCTATCTCCTCCAAAACCAAATGCATATGCAACATAATCAATACTTGCCATATACAACACATAATTAATACACGAATGTTCTATATTAACTCAACAGTCAAACAATTGACTCAATTTCAGTTATACCTAAGCCGCATGCAAGGTCTACAACAATCCATGGCTATCCTCCACCGATAGCCCAAAACAATTATTTCTAAGCAAGAAATAACTATAACAATAAATGAAATTTCAATATTCTCAAAGGTAGTATTTAAACTACCAAACATATCATCAAACCATTAAATTCCCCAATCTCATGAATTTAACCCAATATCACAATCTTTCCTTAAATTAATTATATAAATTAATCTATGACAAAACCCTAAGGTTTCTCCCAAAATTCCTAACCCACCCCCACATACCAAAATACCACCACTTAGGATTAAAACGTATAAATGGAGTAGGAAATCCCTACCTCGAAGAAACAACTCAAAAAGAAGAAGATGAAGATGATGCCCAAATTCCAAAGTGCTCCAAATCCAACACTGTTCAGATTAAATGAAAGCCCTCGACTCACTCTACCTTTTTAATGAAGAAACTAGGGTAGAAACACACTCTAGATAGATCAATCCTAAGAGAGAAGGTGAGTTGGGAGAGAGAGAACTTGTAATCTAGGGTTTGGAATCTGAAAAGAAGATGAAAAACTGCTTTAAAAACGCTAAAACACGATTTTATACCCAGCCTCCCCGCTCGAGCGGACAAACCCCCGCTCGAGCGGACACTCACAGACTCTCGCTTGAGCGGCGCAACTCCCGCTCGAGCGTCCAACCCTGCACAAGAAATACTGGATGGGTGTTTTTCCCGCTCGAGCGCCAAAACCCCCGCTCGAGCGGACAAGCAACAACAAGTCCCCGCTCGAGCGTCAAACTCCCCGCTCGAGCGGACAAGCCAAAATCTGGGCAACTAGTTTTGGTTCCTAAGCTCAACCAACCTGTTCCAAACCCGCCCAACACATCCTATAACTCCAAATAAGAAAATATAGGACGACAACAACCATTACACAAAGATAGGATCTACGGAACCTAAGTCCGGATACAAACATCGAATAGGAAAAGACCGGGGTCGCTATAAAAGCTTATAGTTATCCAGAAGAACTCCATCTTGATATGTGATCAGTAGTCACTCCACTACTAGGAATCACAAGTAGACTCTTTCATTACTAGGAATCATCATGTCTTGATATATGATTAGTAATTTGTTTACTACTAAGAACCACAATCTCATAACTGAGTAGTCAGTGATCTAACACCCCCCCCCCCAAGAACCACTAATTTTCTACCTCTGTGATTAGTGATATTGCACTCACTATGAGCCACCAATTTAAGAATATATTCATAATTATAAAAATTCAAAAAATACATTCACCCCCCCTAACAGGTTGTCTCATCTTTGCTCTTAAACAAAGTCACATAACAATCATACATGCTATAATTGACACAAGGATAACATACTAATTGCCTCTAATTAATTCAGAGATATTATCATACAATCTTATGATTTCCTTTAATCACACTTGATCCCTCTAGATCTTTCTTTAAGAACCTCGCAAGGCTTAAGGTTGTCTGGTGGAACAACATTTTCTATTGTCACCTCTTGAAGCCATTTATGAAAAATCACAACAAAATTTCACTATTATGTTTTTCCAAAAACTAAACTTAACACTAGAAAATCCAAAGTCTGAAATTTAATTAAAACATGATCTCACCACCTACGTTAAAATCGAACATGGTTAGCTTCCAAGAAGATTGGAGGGGTCACACCGGTCTCAGTTAAGACCCAATTAACCTTAGACAAAACTTTCAAGAGCATGTTGATTACTAATCCACAAGAAACAAATGCAGAATTAAGTTTTCCAAGAGATAAACTAGGTTAAAACAAATCAAGTTTACAAAACTTAAAAGCAATTAAAAATTGCTATCAGAATTACACCATTCATAAAAGTTAACCGATACTCCCGGAACTGAGCTTATTATTTCTGAATAAAAATCAAAAGTATTTTAACTAATGCTAAAATTTGGTTTCTTTTCTCAAAACAAAACACTTTGGAAATAATCAAATTATTACCAAAGACTTTCTCAAAACTTGGTTTCCTACCACTTTGGGAATAAAAAGATTAAACCCAAATACTTCCTCTAAGCACAAAGGTTTGAAACCAAATCCATCTTAGTTGTCATTTCTAAAGATAACTCAAAAATACTTTTTAGCTAAGGCTAAACACTTTGGTTTCTGTTACATAAAATCAAACCACTTGAGGAATAATAAAATTAATCCCAAAGATTTTCTCTAAACCCGAAAGTTTATAAACATCTTTCCTTCCCCCTTTCCACTATGGTGAAACTATTATAAATTAAAAATTAAAACTACTAAAAATTAAAATGCAACTGTTACAATTACAAATTATCTAAATCTGCAAAAACGAAGTTCATGGTTGTATCCGAAATCGTCTATTTCGCCAAGAACACGTTTTTCCACTTGTAATGCTTATCTTTGTATAAAACACATATCCTCGTTGTCGCTAAATGTCACGCCCCGAAAATAAAGACAATAACCCATCCACAACATTAATAAATAACAGCAATGGTGAAGTAATCATCTTCCATTAAGTCAAATTGAGTTTACAAAAGGATAACATATGCAGGTATACATTCACAAGACGGGCCCTGAATCTATAGCATATGTTACAGAATAAAGAAATAGGATGGAAGTTAAACAGGTAAGAAATGCCCTAAGGGCTTACAACTTTTGTCACAACCCAAACTCGCCCCTATAGGTGTAGCGTCATAACTGCTAGTAATCCTTGGATTACCAAAAGCCTCTTAACAGAATAACGTATAATTAGGGGTTGCGGAAGCAAATATACCAACAATACATAGTCCACAAAGCCGTGCAGACATACATGAGATAGAAATTTAAAACCTTATATAATATATATGCATATACACAACATCATAATGCAGTAATCTTCGTCACATTTAATACAGTTGTAGCCCAAAAAAGGGTATAGCCCAATATACACATAACAAAAGACTTGTTCGTATTACTAAAAATACAAGGTCTTAACTTATGCCGTTCAGACTTGACTTGCGCACAAAAAGGAACCTCCTTGAAAGCGCAACAGCTGGCTGAAAAAACAGAGATACCAGATCCTGAACTTTGGGTCTGGTCACGCGCCTGGTCACTTATATACATAATATAAATAGTGAGTGGATGCTCAGTGAATAATAACAGAGTAAAGATTTTAATGAATGATGCCCATAACATATTTCAAATCTCATAGCAAATTAGAATCATAATTAGGTTTATAGCGAGAACAGAGTCTTAGTCTTATTCATATTCAAATCATGCGTGGAACATCCATTAGCATAAACATGTCTCTTTGGTCAAGCATATCAAGTTCCAAAAAGGAACCTCCAGTACCGGGTAACATATCTCATACATGAGCCACAGTATTGTTTCTCTCGGGCGAGGGCCTGTGCCACGGTATTATCTCCCCCGAGCGAGGACTTCATGACCATAAGTCACAGTATTATGTCCTCTGGGCGAGGGCCTCTGCTAAGGACACCACAATTACTTTTCAAGAAAATTGGACATTCATTCATTCATACAAAACATAGTATTTTAGAAAACTGATCATTTCGTATCGTCAGAAAATAATTAAAGTCAAACATAATTTTACAGAGTTATTACTCACAGATAGCCTTGGAAGTAAACAAATGGATCAACCGCTCACAACACGTGACTACACCAAACATAACAAATACGTATAATGAAACACACACTCGATTGATACTTAACTTCTTTTGTTTCATTGTTAGTGTGTTTCTAAGTCTTTACCTCCTAGTGAGTCTTCATCATGGCCTAGGAGTGCCTAGGATGCAATGAGGATGCTAAAATGTACTTGAAAACACTTAACAAAAATTGCTGAAAATAGAGGTCTCGCTCAAGCGGACATGCAAAAATATAGTGGTCGCTCGAGCACACATTCCTTCACTCGAGCGGTCTGCAAAACACTCAGACTTCTGGGAGCATGCATTTCACGCTCGAGCCAACCTTTGGTCGCTCGATTGGAGGTGCAAGACACAGAGTGGTCGCTCGAGCGTAGACTCGTTCGCTCGAGCGTAGGAGCACAATTATGGAATTTCCAAATTCGCTCCCAAGCTTAAAATTCAATTTCCAAACCTTCAAAAAACATTCTTTTGGGCCAAAGCATAGTAAAACATTAGGAAACTCATAGTACATGATGAATTACAAACTATTTTGCAAAAGTAAGCGTAAAACCTAAGCCAATTGTATTAAACAAAGTTTAAAACATGAAATAACATAACTTGCATGTAATACCATGAATTTCAACTTCCCAAAACATGATCAAATGAGTCATTAACCTCAAAAGCAAGTTGAATTCTTTTAACAAAACCAAAATTTGAACATGCATGTGGGAATTCTTTTAAAAAATCTTCAAAATCTCATGATATGCACATGCATGCATGAGTCATGTTCAATTATATCATTTAATCTCAATTCTCTTTGAATAATGCATAACAACTTCATTTCTTGTTGATTTCACATGTAATTGAGCCTAAGGTTACATAATGTGAGTTAAAGTCTTACCTAAGGCTCAAATTCTTCAAGTTGGAGTTTAATTCCTTTGAATTCACTTCAATCTCCTCCAAATTCTAATAATCACTCTACAATTGAGCTCAATTTCCTTCTTTCCCACTCTTACACATTTTTGCTGGTCAAGCAAGAGGAAGTGGAAGTGGAAGTGTAAAAGTGTATAGGAGGTAATGAGGTGGCCTTATATAGGCTTGATTGATAAACTCATTAATTTGGGCTTAATTGAGCATTAATTATTCTAATCATTTCATTCCGAATTGAATTTTAATTATAGCTACTATAAAATTCTAAAAATTCTAATCAACACATAAATTAAGCCAATTTCTGAATCGGATGCCAATACGGCCTTCAATTCGCAAACCGAAACGGAAACATGAACAGATCTTTCTACATTAAACAGATATAAACACAAATAAGACAATGTATGATGCAAAATTTTACTTTAATTTCTTATTAGGCATAATTAAGCATGAATTAACCTTAATCATGAATTGGGGTTGTTACTGCTTTCCAAGTTAATATTTGGTTACAACAAAGTAGATTCAAATCCAATACAATTAAAGCCCTTGGCTTGTACAAAAATAAATACAGTAACTACACAAAATGAAGCTCTTACTCCAAGTCCTCCCAAAAGCTATTGCCTTGGCAGAGGCATGTCATCAGCACCTGAAAATGATTTTTCTACATAGGGTGAACCAAAGCCCAATAGAGATACTACAACATAGTTTATGAATCTTAAAAAAGATATAAGGTGGATGCATATGCAATGCTCATGCCAAAATATTTTCATTTTCTCCTTTCAAAACCGTGCAATGCCAAGTTTACCTCTTAATACTTGATACCATTTCCGTTACAATAGAAAACAGTGCAATGAATACAACACTGTGAATCTCTAGGACGTGTCTGCTTGTAGACTATACAAGTATTACCAATTTGTCATTTTTATCGGTATTAATCGGAAGGCTCGACGCCTATCCGCACAGGTTTTTGGTCTTTCACCAAGGACACACAGGCCAACTTAATATCATAACTACACTCCTACCCAGATTTATCAAGGTATTCACCAATTTTTCTCAAAACAACAATATTTTCAAATGTGTTGAATATGCAACAATGCTCAATGAAATGAATGAGAAAATAGTTTCAATTCTCCTAATTCTCATGCAATTTCTACAACAATCATAGCTATCCTCCATCAATAGCCCAAAATATATATCTCTAAACAGATAATTAATTTCCATAAAGATAGACTTTCCAATTTCCAAGATGTGAGTCGTAATACATACCCAACTCCAACATCTTCATCAAAACCAATCCAATTTCATATTTCCCACACCAATTCCATAATTTATATAAAATCAACATTTGACAAAATTAGGGCAAAACCCATTTTTCTTCCAAAATGAATTCTACATATCGAAATCAACTATTTTATCACAACTCAACTTCATTTCTAATCCCACAACCATTTTCATAAAACTTGTAAAAAAACCCCTCTTTTGAGTTTTGACCAAAAACCTTAGATTTGTTCAAAAGTTCCCCCAACTCACAATATTGTTTCAAAACACAAATAACTAAGTTAAAAATTATAAGGAAGTGTGAAGCAATCCCTACCTCAAGTTAGAGCATGAGAGAGAGTGTGAGAAACTTAAAGACATCAAAACCAACTTTGCTCCAATTAGAACGAAACCCTTGTCGAGCTCTATCTTTTTAACAAAGGGACATGGGTGAAAAGATCGACGGATCTAGGTGTATTCGAGGGAAATAGGTGAGTTTTAGAGAGAGAGAGAGTGAGAGAAAATAGGGTTTTGAAATGTTTAGAGAGAGAGAGAAGTGAAAAAGTGACTCAGAAAAATGACTTTATGAACTGATATACGCGCAGATCGCTCAAGTACAAAAAGTGTCACTCTAGCGACCAAACACAATAAATTGCACTGCTCGAGCGCAAGAAGGTTCGCTCGAGCGAAGAATACTAACTCCCAGAAGTTTTACAGACAGAAGACCACCACTCGAGCGCAAGAAGCTTTGCTCGAACGAAGAATGCCAACTTCCAGTACTTTTTGCAGACCTACAAAAATACTAAGAGTACACAAGGACTGCTCGAGTGCAAAAAGTGTCGCTCGAGCAAAGAGGCAAAATTCTAGGCAACAACAGTTTGAAAAACAAGCCACCAACCTGTCCCAAACGCAACCAACATATCCCAATAGCCAACTCAAAGAAAAATAAGAAGAAACAAGGCATGAACAACTATATAAGACAATGAAACCCGGATCTAAAACATCAAATGGTTCGAGTCTAAACCAGAATTGCTATACTAAATCTCCATGCTCATTGTTTATATACACACTTAAATACAAGACAAGTTAATGAACCAATAAAGTGAATATTACATAAGTAATTTTAGATATAACTCACAATGTATAATTCAAAAGCTACAGATGTATTGCAGTTACAAGAATGTCATGAGTTGCATGGCTACAAATCAATTATATATATAGGAATATTATGGTCATAATGTTGGCATTCCAACCATGCAACTATAAGCAAATATATATAACAATAAAGTTAAACTTCCACTTATCATTCCACGAATACAAAAATATTTTGTAGTAATTTCTTTGATTACAAATCAAGACATGAGAACTCATAATTGACACAAAAAAATAATAATATATAGAATGAATAAGATTAATGCTATTACAATGCCAAACTATACCACCATGCGATAATGCAATATCATCATAAGCAAGCACAGTAATAAGACTATTATACTAGAAAAATCAAAACTGTTTTACTAAATTTTCTCTCAAAACAAACCTATTTGTAGACATTTTATACCGTCAGAAACCACTTGACTAGATGAATCTCGTGAAATTCTCAAAACATGAAACCCAACACTTCGTTTTTTTCCATAATTTAATTAATTGAATCAAATCGAAATGGTTAACAAACTTTCAAAACAACAAACGGAAATAAAACTGAACTATAAAGTGAATAACTAAGTTCACAAATATGTCCAAAAATTTGAATGTCCAATATTATGCCTTATTCCACACAAAGGTTGTCATGTTCAAATAAAAAATTAGTAGTCCATTTTACTAATTCCAATTTGTTTTGTTTGTTCATATTATATATCCTTCTTTCACGTTTAGGTAAACCTGTAGAGAAAGTTAACTACAAAAGAAAACAAATAACAAACAAATCAAATAAATTAGTAACAATCTTAAGAAATAAAATTATTATTTTATCTTATCAATTCTTAGTAACTTATTTACTAACAACCAGATTACTCATGCAATAATAACTAATTAACATAAAATAAATTTTATGAATAAATTACTAGAAAACTAGAAATCAATTAACCTAGAAATTAAAATAATAAATAACTAGCATGCATACTGCACATAATACTAAAACTGTACTAGAACCAAGCACATGAAAAATATATTTATTTACTTAAATAAATTCGAATGGTTAAGCATAAACTCCATGTAGTTGAAACAATGGTATCTTGACATTACAAAGCTTCGGTTCTCGAAAAACATTAGTTCCGTTTTTCTTTTTTTATTAACATAATCATAGAACTGATGTAGTATAACATGCTTGGGGAAATTATTCTATAATTACTACCCAAGGCAAAGAACAAATATAGTGTAATAAAATAATATATTACATATAGCATATGAATCTATTTGTCTAATTTGATGAGAAACATATAGCATGTTTTAAGATTGTTGGTACTTTTCCGTAATAATATAAGAACAATATATAAAATAAAATAAACAGAAATGATAAAACAAATTTTCTTTTTCTTTTTTATATTTTATTTATTAAAGAATAAAATACAGAATAAACTACATAATTAAAAATACATAAATAAATTAGATTACACCATGCAACATATTACAAGATGGATTCCCATGAATATATAAAATAATATGCGAGAAATAGTTCAAATCTAAAAATTTGAAGAACAAAAAATAAGACATGCAAACCGAAGCATGTGTGATACTACAGTTTCCTTAAAACAGATTCACCGCCTCCCGATGAGTGCTAAAGGTACGCTGGCATCTGTCTCTCAAGATACGACGGTCAAAATCTGCTAATGCAGAAGTACCTTCTGAATAGCTTTGGTCAACTTGACAATGGCAGCAGTTTCTCTCTAACAAGACCCAAAGAAGGGGCAATGACAAAAAAGATAGAAAAATTTTATTTGGTATAAAAATCTTCTCCAACTTATCTAAATAGAATCAAAAAAATTTCATCTCAAAAATATTTCTATCTCATCCATCTAAATTGGAGGGGAAAAACCCTTTTCATACTGGTAGGAAGGAGTCTTAGCCATGAATGACCATCAACTCTAGTCATAAGGGATAAAGTTACAAAGGTGCAAAACTCTCATGTGCATAATATGATCATCAACTCCATCATCAAAATATGAGAGTTACAAAGGTTGAAAACCTCCCTTGCATTATATATATAAATATATATAATGCTATTTAAATAATTTGACTAGATGGGTCGTAAAATAGATACGGGTGTTGAATCATAATCCAATCCAAACATAGTCTAAAATATATGCACAAGACAAGCCCAACCCAGCATAGCACAATCTGGCTCATGCCCAAGACTAAGTCCAACACATGCACATACACAAGCCTAGGCCAGTCCAAACCAAAACTAAAACTAAGACTTTAAGTCTAAGTCCAAGCCTATGCCCAAGCCCAACTTCAATTGATGTCCATTTTATGAGACAATTCTCATTCACAACTTAATGGTTTCGGTTCATTATTTATGTATTGCAACCTTCTCACTTTAGAGAATACAAAACCATTCTGACACACTTCAATCAACGGTTGGGTCCTGCTTCAATTTCGAATTAAAGTTGCCGAAAAATCATTATTTTCTATAAAAAAAATTACTTTAATATTTGGACAAGCATTTTGTAACCATTTAAACATAACGATTACAACATGGCAACATTGAATAGATGTGTAAATATTCCCACATCTGTCCTCGAAATTTGTGGGCATGCTCTGATTAAGGTGAGTATAATGTCAATATTTAGAATCATGCATTTATATATTTTCATATATTTTTACATATATATATACACACATTTTGATACATTTTTTATGCTGATGAGATTTGAAGAGATCAATAATTATTATTTTAAAATTATTAGTTAATTGAGAATATTTTATTTAGTATAGAATAGTCTAGAATTAATATCTTGTTTGGTTTTAGAAACTTGATTAATAAAACGTAGAGTTTTCTCAAAATTATTTGTTCTCAGAAGGAGCATCTCTAATTCAAATTTGTTTCTCATTCGGTCTTGTTCTTTCCACATTTTTTTGATATGCTTTCATGCATCAATTTTTTATACGTATATTGAGATAACACTTTTGAATTGCTAGGGCTAGATTTTCATGCATAAAGATATTGGTTTATATAAGCATCCATCATTTGTATAATTAAAACTCTAATTAGCTTACGTGTGTTTAAATTATAGATTTTGGTAGAGATTTTGAAAGGAAAAGGAAAAATGTATAGGTGAAATATGAATAAAATATAACTATATTTTACCGTCATTTTTCTTTTTTCTTTCCAAATTCCTACCAAAATTCAAGATCCACATTCAACCTTAATGGTTCAAGTCTATTACCTATGGTGGACCTTGTAGCTCAAGATGGCCATGATTGTCTGTATGGTTGTCATCGCCAGCAGAACAGAGGCAGAGATAACTGAGATGGATGACCATGGATTGCTAAAACGAGCAAGGATCCCCTCCTTGCATAATTTCCTACTTGCAAGGCCATTGGGCGTACTTTTAGGCCCAATTTTGATAATCCGAACCGTTTATATTTTAAGATTTGTTCAGTATATCATACCTATAAAAAAGCAAGTTGATCGGATATTAGAAAGCATGTGTTCGGAAAAATCAAACTAAAAACTATTTTTTTTAAAAATTTAATAAATAGTTTTCCGAACACATGTTTTCTGATATCCGATCAACTTGATTTTTTACAGGTATGATATACTGAACAAATCTTAAAATATGAACGGTTCAGATTATCAAAATTGGGCCTAAAAGTGGGCCCAATGGCCCTGCAAATAGGACATGCAAGGAGGAAATGCAAGGAGGGGATCTTGACTCTGCTAAAATATGTGTGCCTTAGAGTTGCCCAGTTGCTGCTATAGTAGGCAGGGCCGGCCTTGGGCATAGGCTGACCAAGCCATGGCCTAAGATCTCTCAAAATAAACCCAAAAAAATGGTCTCTTTCTATTATAGTTTAGTGTAATATATTAGGTATATTTTAAGTTAAAAAAAATTAAAAAAAGTCCAAACTAACGTAAAATAAATTGACCTATTAAAAAATTGAAAGGCCCATTCAAAAAAATTAACATTGTTATCCATTGAAAATAGACCCAAAAAATGGGCCTCTTCTATTATAGTAGAGTGTAATATATTAGGTATGTTTTAATTCCAAAAAAAATTAAGGAAGGCCTAAACTAACTTAAAATAAATTGACCCATTAAAAAATTGAAAGGCTCATTTAAAATATTTAGCATTGTTATCTATTGAAAATGATTTTGCAAAAAAATTAGATTATGCAACTATGATTAATTTATTTGCTTCTAAAAATGCAAGAAGAGTGAAGATCAAGCAATACTTATTAGTTGTTGTAATATAATGCTAAGTTTTTTTTTTTTGTGATTTTGACTCAAATCTTTTGTCCTTTACCTTTAATTTTTTTTTCATTCAATGAAAAAAAAATAAAATGTCCCAAAAATTTATTAGTTGATTATCGACTTTGGGATCCGAATATCTTAGGACCAAGACTAATAGTAGGCCTCCACTTCTCTAAATTGCTTAGAGAGGTAACACCCCCTAATGTTGAAAACAACTTTCTCTCCCAATTTCCTGAAAAGATGAGCAACTTGTAGGTCATTGTGATAATTCCATCATCACAAAGGAATGCAACATCTCTGCTCGAGTTGATAAGACAACTCATGACGGCAGTGTGTTCAGAAAAGTACATAGAGGAACCTCGTGGGCTGCATTGTTCCAAGGAAACACAGTTGATAAGGATGGTGCTGGTGCCATCATTGATGGTTATTGGCGGGATTTCTAGCACCCCTTTGTGGAAATTTATGTCCAAGAAGCTACCATCAATATTTTTTTTGTGGCCTAAACTTGATCCTAGCAAGCCGGAGCCGCGTCACACATGGCATTGACTGATCGGACAATGGGTAATACTCTTGTGAACCATGTGATAATGCACCGAGGTTGATTAATTTCGGTAATGTTCTTATTTGGTGGTTGCTGGAGTTGTAGGGTGAGATTGAGCAAGGGAGGTAGCTGTTGATATCACCCCATGTGAAAGGGGTGATCTTCTTCTCCATGGGAACACACACATGTCAAGAATGGTGGCTACCAACCAAGTCAAGAATGGAGGCCACCAACAGCCAAGGTTGAAGAAGAGACTGAAACAAGACAGAGAAGAAATGAGTTGGCCATGTGCAAGGCCAGCCTCTCCACCGTCATCCATTATGTGTATAAATAGAGAGGGTGTGAGAGGGGAAGAGAGTGAGAAACCAAGAGAACAACAAGGAGCAAGAGATGTGAGGCGCTGAGACCGTCTCTCTCGGTGTGAGCGAGGGAGACGGGAGAGTGGCTGAGTGAGGAGAGTGTGAGCTCCTCCTCTATTGTAATCTTTCTGTAATCTTTCCATTGGTATAGTGATAACCGGTTACTCTCCTGTGGATGTAGGCTTTAAAACCGAACCACGTTAAATATGGTGTCTCCTTATGTGTGGGTGTGTTTTTCCGCTTGTTATGATTTCTATAAGGTCTTGGGCGGGATCCCAGATCCCAACAAGTGGTATCAGAACCTTGTCGGTGCGTTTCGGAACAAAAACAGTGCGTTGTTCAAAACTGCCCAGAAATGAAGTTACTCAAAATCAGCTTTTAAGCAAACCAGGAGTAAGGTCTCGACGGGAGGAGTCCAAACATGCAAAGTAGAGCCCTTAGAAAAGCCCGGACGCGCCCTCACGCACCCCATGAAGATGGCGCGTGACGCCCAGTCGCAACACGCGCTCTCACGCGCCGTGCAGACAGACGGCGCGTCGTCCCAGTCGCACACACGCGCTCCACAGGGAAGAAGGTGACTGGATGGCAGCGCGTGTCATCCATGCACACGCCACACGCACGTCATGTCATTGCCACGTCATTGCCACGTTATCGCCCAATCATCGACATGTGTCCTCCACGTCAGCAAGCGACGTCATCGCCACGTGGCACCGCCGTCCACAGGTGCTGCCACGTGGCTGCCACGTCATTGGTCCAGTCATCGCCACGTGACAGACCAATCATCGCTACGTGTCATACAGTCAGCGCACAGTCATCTGCCACGTCAGCTCGCGGATAGGGATTCGGTGCTTCACGACTCGGGTGCAGCCGCAGATCTGAGGCGTACAAAATGTTTTGGCTTGATTTAAGCCATTTGGAGTCCGTTTCTGATGATCCAATAGTTCTTTCCAACAATTTGTAGTATTCCGGACACATCCCTACGGTTAGATTTTGAAATTGGAGTTTTTGTAAAAAGAAGGCAGATTAAAGTGGCAAACGGCGTTAGGTGCAATGGATAGAATATTTTGTTGGAACACAGAATATTTTCTAAACTTCTGAAAATTGCAATTTGGCCCAGAATTTTCAAAAAATTGTGGCGAGGCCCAACTTTCGGGGATGTTTTTCAGTGTGGTCCTCGGAAGTGCAGCGAAGGTTGGTCCTAGCTAAACGGACCGTTCCGGATGCAACCGTGAGGTCAGAATAGTGAAATTCTGACCGATTTTTTTAAAGATTGTCAAAACATGGACGCTTGTCATCTTTAATAGTCGAAGGAAGGTTATCGGATATTATGGAACGCTGTGGATTCACTAAAGAGGTTGGAATGGACAGATTCTGACCAGATTGGACAACCAGATACAGATCGAGATAGATCATTGAAGACCAAAGGAGATCAGACTTAATCAAATGGCAAATCAATGGAGATCAGGATTGGTCAGGGCGCGATCAGGAGAATTACACATGATTATCTCAAGATCAACAATGTCTAGGAAAGTTCTGTCAAAAAGACACTGTCTAAGGAGACTGGTTCTTAAGTGGGACCGGTTGTGACCCCACCAGTCTTTCCTGGGAACTTTCCTGGTTGTTGATGTGATCGGAAGATCTGGTTCAATCAAAAGTCCACTTCATCAGATAGATGATTGGCAACCAGTGCAGGCTTAGGGGAATGTTGTGGCAGTTGGAGCTACTGTCAAACATAATACAAGAAGTACTGGTAGTATGTGAACGTAGAAGGGCAACAGTTACAGCAATGCACACATAAGGTGTAGGAGTACGTAGTCACAATAGTACAGATGAGTACACAGGAATGGTATACAACAGTGCAAGAGTACGCAGCAGAATTGTACAAAGGTGCAGTTTGTCAGATTTTGGCCTGGCAGCATCAACTAGTTCACATAAAAAGCTCCAGATAAAGAAATTGAAAAGGATAAGACGCTGTAATGCGCACCCAGAGAGAGGCAAATCTCTTTCTTTGTCCTGAATCTGGTTCGTGGCAGTGAAGTCGCGACGGGCACCCAGAGAGTTTGGGTGGAGTCACCTCAACAGGGAAACGGTAAGCATTCTATTAGAGGATGCAAGTACCTGGTGATAGAGGTGCGAGCCATGCAAGATGATGTGTGGCGGTTGAAGACATTCGAAGTAGGAGGTGTAGATTCACTCTGAATACTCGGTGGAATGGAGGCATATTTTTACAACGGTGTTTTATCGTCCATGTGGGTGATGGGGGTGAAAAATTTTGTTCACCCAGTTGAAGCCAATTGGGAGCCAATTGAAGACATTTCGTCAGTTGCAAAAGTTATCAGGTCATTTGGAGACTCTTGGGTTAGTTACAGAACTTCAGAGTTCATTGGGTTTTTCTCTAGGGGATAGAGAGAACCAGCATTGGCAGAGTGTACTACGGAGATTTGGCATATGTAATAAGTCCAAATTGTAGTACTTTATTGGCATTGGCCTCTGTGGAGGCGTTGGAGATCCTTCATGGATCGTTGTTGGAAGACTCGCATCTGGTGAAGCCTTGGTTTCCGCATTTGTTAATTTGAAGAAGGTGTGACAATCTACTTCAGATCTTGGTAGAGCTTTGGTGTTTTTTGTTCAATGTCTATTGGAGGCATTGTTGTTTGTGGTCTTTCACGGATTACTAGCGATTTTCAGAGTCGTGGTTTATTGAGATTCATCATCACAGTTGGGATCTATGATCGTGTCTGATTAGATCCAGGGGTGTCTCCGGTTTGTGAGACTTGATTGTTTCTTCTTCTTGTGGATTTTCATTTTCACAATCTATTCCATATTCGAAGAAATTAACTATTGGTAGTCTGGGTAACGATTCAGACTCCGGGTGTTTGCTTCTCTGGAAGCGGTTTGACCGTTGGTGTTCATTAAGGATTGGAAGAGATTGTTGCGGAGAAACGTAAAGATGGTGATTTTGTGAATCTCATGTGTTAGGATCCATCCCTTAATCTGCCGTTGGATTTGGAGGGGATAGATCATTTGCAGACTCGGTGGAGTCAGCGGGGACTGTTGGAGTTGTGAATTTACGGTGCACGCACCTTTGGGCGGTTTTTGGCAGATGTGAAGATGGTGCATCATCTTGTGTTTGCCGGTTGGAATGGCAGTTAGAGGAATCTGGAGTTTGATCGAAACTTCAGAATTTTTGGCTCTTGGTATTTTGTAAGTTCATTTGAAGTTTGTTCCGATACTTCTGAACTGTTAGAGCCTAACTGCATCCACAGTCCAGTTTTGTTTGGTGGAGAACTTGCCTCAGTTCTCGAAGAATTTTTTTGGCTCTCTTGATTAATTCGAGCTTAAAGAGAGCAGTATTATGTTCGATGGTTGATCGGACATGATGTTTTTTGGTACCGCTTTCGAAGTTGCTTTGACGGAGAATTTGAAGCCTCTTTTTTGTTTAGTCTCCTCAACATTGGTTCAAGCGGATTGCTCACCATGTTTTGTTTGGAGTTGTCAAGGACAACTTGTTTGGTGCCTATGGAAATCGGAACTTGGCACTATGGTGGAGCTTGAGTTGCAGAAAATCGAAGAGCTAGCTCGATTGGTTCTACATGTTCTTTGCATTGGCTCAATGTGATTTTGAGCAATGGAATCTGCTGTGTTTTTTGGAAAAGCGCTTGTGTTTTGTACAGCAGATGGCATTCAGTTTTGACTGAATGGTTGGATACTTGGGTTATGGTATTGGTTTTGATTCTGTGGCAGCGAACGCACCTCTTAATGAAACAAAGTTGTTGCGGATCTCTCAGGAGAGCTCGAGTGCAGGAGGAGAGATAGAGCCACGATGAGCACACAAGAAGTATGGGTGCAGGTACTATGCTAGGTGTTGCATAGTTGGTGACTTGTACAGATCTGTTGAAGTTGCTTTGGAAGAAAGAGCTACTGTCAACCACCATATGGTAGTACAAGTGATAGATACGCAGGTAACACGTATCGCTAAGCTGGAGATCAGGGATTGCAAAAGGCATGAACAATAAGTGTGTGGAAACACTGGGAAGTTGTTCAAGAGTGCAAAGGGCAAATGCTGATAGTTCAGGATAGTTCAAGGGAAAAATCCGAGCTAAAAAAACCAGGGACGTTGAAGGGATAAAACAACGAGTTTTCTATTGCTGCAATGACAGGTCCTGCGAGGAAATGCATGACAGTCAAGGGCATCCCAGCAAGGGGTGCAGAGCATCTAATCAGGGGGTGCAGGATATCTTGGTTATGCAAGTTCAAGCATAGTAAGTGAAGACATCCGAGACAGGAAGCGTGGAAGAGATCTGTGGGAGATAGGAGCAGAGGCTCTCTCCAAATCAGAGCGTGGTGTGAGTTGAGTTGAGGATGTAGGATTCCCTACTCCTCTTGTATCTCTGGTGTATTATCTCTAGCTTCAGGGGGTGCAGGCGTCTCAGTGAAGAGATGGAAACTATGTTGAATTTGGGCGTGACAAGATTAGCAGCAGTATGTGCAGTGGATCACCTCACATGGGTTGAGGGGTGATTTGTTGATATCACCCCATGTGAAAGGGGTGATCTTCTTCTCCATGGGAACACACACATGTCAAGAATGGTGGCTACCAACCAAGTCAAGAATAGAGGCCACCAACCGGCAAGCCGCAAAGGTTGAAGACGGCCACCGACGGAGAAGAAATGAGCTGGCCATGTGCAAGGCCAGCCTCTCCACCTTCATCCATTATGTGTATAAATAGAGAGGGTGTGAGAGGGAAAGAGAGTGAGAAACCGAGAGAACAACAAGGAGCGAGTGATGTGAGGCGGAGAGACCGTCTCTCTCGGTGTGAGTGAGGGAGACGGGAGAGTGGCTGAGTGAGGAGAGTGTGAGCTCCTCCTCTATTGTAATCTTTCTGTAATCTTTCCATTGGTATAGTGATAACCGGTTACTCTCCTGTGGACGTGGGCTTTAAAACCGAACCACGTTAAATATGGTGTCTTCTTATGTGTGGGTGTGTTTTTCCGCTTGTTATGATTTCTATAAGGTCTTGGGCGGGATCCCAAATCCCAACAGTTGCTTGAGTGAAACAAGTCAAGTAGATGATTCTTGGCTAGATTGTGGAATTTTATGTTCTTTAGTAATTCAAGGGACCTTGGCAGGGAAAGATTAAAGAACTATAAGGCTTGCAAACTTAAGAGGTCACTGGTATCGCCAATGGAGAGATTGAATAACCTCTCAAGAACAAAGAAGGGAAATTGGTTTTCAAGCTTCAGGAGGTCTTTAATGGGAATCGGAATTAACCATGTCTTTCTGAACAATAGGTTGGCATTTAGTCTTCACTCTCAGAAACTTGTTGGAAGAGCTCAATGATAAAGCAACCATCAAGCATCATCATCTCAATGAATTGCTCACTTGATATCTCAATGGGCTCTGAGTACCATGTTCTTGCCTCTCTCTCTAATTCTTTCATGGCCTGCCTTAAGTGCACATCATGCGGTTGAAGTGTTCGGGAAAGCAAGGAATGAAGAAACTGCCATTTGTAACTTTCAAATTCTAAGACCCCATCTTTGCTGCGGTGATAAGGGCCTATCGACACAATTTCTGGCTCAATGTCCCTAGGACTGCCGATTTCTATGAGGCTTTGAGGGACTTTGCATATGAAAGCATTTTGTTTTTCTCTTAAGTTTTGGATTCCTTCTCTTCTAATTTCATTCAAGCGCCTCTGCATGTGAATGATAGATTCAACGTTAGTGGATTCTTCTATTTCATTGGTGGAGCGAACTGGCAATTCTTGGTTGCTATCTGATTCCGCTATTGTAATGGTTTGATGCTCTCCATTCTCCATTCTCCATTTGTTTGTTTGTTTTTTTTTTTTTTTTGCACTCTCTTTCCCTTCCACTATTTCACATATGCATGCTCAAGGTGGAGTGAGACCTTAGAAAGCTTGTCAAATAAAAGGTGTTTTCTTGGGGTTATCGTCACCTCGCCAGCTTTTACTATGAAACTGAAGTGAAGGTTTCAAGGCAAAGAAAGAATACAACAAGAATCTCTTCATTTTCTGGAAATTTCCCAGAAATTAATTTTTATTTTTTATATTTTTCGAAGCATCCCAGAAATTACTTGAGATTAGGTTTCAACAACTGATGTCAAATATATAAATATTTTTTTGGGTGCAAGGTCCTTGAAGTGGACTTACCCACCAGCTATTCACTAGGAAACTGAGGGGAAAGGTTTCAAGGCAAAGTAAAAGTGGTGTTTGACAATAATAACCGCAAAAAATAAAATAGACTTTTTATTTTAATAAGGTAAAATATTACATCTAAATCATAATTATTATATTTTTTCTCTTACAAAAAAGTCAAAAAAGCCAAATTTTTTTTCCAAATCAGGCTTTTTAGCTTCAGGGTAAAAAAGCCAAAAAGTCAAAAAGCCAATCCATTTCCCAAACGGAGGCTCTAGTTTAAAATTTGGGCCAGCTATGTCTAACTTGGAGGAGATTTCAACCCAAAATATATCTCAGTACATGCAATTTTAATTTATATTATATCCTATTGTGGATTTATTAATAAGGACAACAAATATTTAATCGTAAAATAAATTTTTTTGCTCATGATACAACCTAATAAATTATTTTTATTCAAATCTTTGTATTTTTTTTCCCAAGAGATCAAAGTTATTTCTTCTTTATCTTCTTCTTCTTCTTTCCTCCAAAACTTCAATAGACTAAAACTCACCATTATATGCACATACACTTAAAAAGTATAATATTTGTAAAAAAATATATAAAAAAAAAAATTTAATAAAAGAGGTAAGCCAAGCAAGGCATCAGAGCATTTCTCATTCAAGCATTTTATCAAACACATAATAATCAACAAATTGGAATAGCAAAACAGTAAGAGAAGAAAGAGATACAAAAAAGCAGAGGCAAGGCCATATGCTATGCAAACAAGTGATTAGTCATTTTAGCAATGTTCAAAGCAATTTATATATATATATATATATAGAATCAAACTATATTGCTTCATGATTAGATGAGAATTTTGAGATATAAACAAAATTGAGCCTTTTTTTTTATTTTTTATTTTTATTGGGTGCATTTGCGATTCAAATTAGGTTTTCCATCAACATATAAGCCATTATTTATCTCAGAAAGCAAATTAACAACAGAGAAGAAAGAAAGGAAAACCCCAGACGTACGCTGTCGTCGAGTTGGAGACAATGGGGATCGAAAGATCAACCGAAGTGAAGGACGAGAAGTTTGTCGATGGTGTCTCTGATTATGGATTTTCCATTAGTTTTTTTAATTTGTTATTATTTATTATTTGGGGTAATTTGGGAAAAATAATAGGATGTATTGAGAGTTATATAAAATTTTAAATAATTGAATAAGGTGTACTCAGAAATTGAAAGTATTTTATGATTTTTGGGGTGTAAATAGAATCCCCTAACTTGGGTTCAACCTTCAACAGGCTTCTTATTGGTGGATCATAAATCTAATATGATCTTCTTGACTCCAAAGCTATATCAAAGAATGTAAACGAGGACCAATACTGCTTAGCCCAAACCCCAGTGGTTTTGATTTTTTTTTTAATACATCTGGCATAGTGGTTGTGTAATATATATCCTGTGGTGTGTAATTTCAAATTTAACTCCTGTAGAGAGGATTTGAGATGGTGTTTATTCCTCTCTCATTATAGAGGTTGTATGTAATAGTAGTGAAGTGGTTGTTAGGCTTGTTTGGACTTAATATATTGGTAATTGGCTGTTAAGTTAGTTTAATTGACTTTCTATCTATGATGTGAGTTAGTAGCCTGTTCTAAGGAAAAAAAATACTAACTAGCTAGAAGTGTAATAATCATATAGTTTGAGGAAATCATTAGAAAAGTAAACATATGCATAGTGAATCTGGATGGAAAAACTTGTTGGCTGGACATACAACTTATTTTACCAAGTTCGACATTTTATGCTTAAAGAAAATGACCCGGCCATATGCTCCATGTCGGCCACTCTTTAAAGAGATAATCATTTCCCTCTAAGATGGTACAGCAAGGCTTTGTTTGGAAATTTAGTTTTTTTAGTTTTTTATGAGGTAAAAAAGTTAATGTATTTGGAAGTGTTTTTAGTTGAATGGATAATTATGAGGAAAAAAAAATTAATTGCCTTGTATGACGTAATCCCTTGTTATTGGGATTAAATTTTTGACTTTTTTACTTTCTTTTTTCCTATGTGTGTGATTTTTTGGATTTTTGTCACTTTACAAAAAAACCCTTTTAAGTGTTGCTTGAATTTAAATGTCCACATTCAATTAGTATATTTTGATGCATAATTGACACTTATATACATGTTGGATGGCAAGATTAATATTTTTCAAAGATGTCATTTTTCTTTTTATATTTATTATGATGTGTATTTATAGTTTTCATGATTTAGTCATGGTTTAGGAGAGAGATTGAATTAGATTATGAGATTTAATTGAAACACTTTTTACACATTAGAAAATAAATTCACACTATTTAAATATTACAAATTACATATTGTAGAGGCTAAAAATATAATATATGTTTTTAATAGCATTTACACATTTATTCCTGAATAATCCAAATTGGAGTTAACACATGAATTTTTATTTTCTTATTTTTATTTTTATTTTTATGGTCGGATGTTCGATGTGAGAACCCGAATATAAAAATTAAGTAAATAATTAAATAATAATATTACAATCTCAAATATTTTGGTGGTGAATTCTAAGGTGCAAATTAAATATTATTGGAGGATCTTTTAATTAATTTTTAAACCTAAAATAAATTTATGGTGACAATCTTTAATTTAGAGGTAAGATTTATTATTTCAAAAAAAAAAAAAAAAAAGGGGCAAGTTAGATGTATATTTTGATTTAATAATAGTTGTATTTTATTTAAATTAATGATGAGAGGAAATACAATAAAAAAAACATAGGATAATAATTTAGAATCTTTTAAGTTTAGATATATATATAAAGCAACCCTAGTTTTCCTAACAAAAACCCTAACCCTTATTATAATTATTTTCCACATCACTTTCAACACATAGCAGCCGTGAGAGAAAGAAAGGAGAGAGGGAAAGAGAAGCTGCGTTTGGTTGTCTCTAGGAATCATCTGAATCTAAAGCAAATTCTTCAAGGTAGACTAATGTTTTAATTGTTTTGTCTCTTCCTTTACATTTTTTTCCCCCTTCTTTCTTCATTGTGATGTGCCGTTTGGCACTGTTTTGGGTATAGTGTATGGCTTGTGTGCAAAGGTTATTTGGAGGCTAGCATGTATGGCTTTGGTAAGGTGAAGGGCTTGTAGGTGTGTTTGGGTGGTATGGGGTTGGATTGTGAGAGTGCAATGTAGAGGTGTAAATTGTAGTCTAAAAATTCTGTACAGAGTCACAAATTTTAAAAATCAAGAAACCATATCAAACGAATGAATTTTGAACTGAAATTTTTACAGTAGATCAATTACATATTGGATTGCATATCTGAATTTTTTCATAATTTTTGGGATTCAAAATCCATATAAATTGAAGTATTCAAATCTGTCCAGGAAACCAGTCCGAAACAGTAAATTCGGGAATGTTGTTCTCTTCAGGTATAAATCCAAAAATTATCAAATTAGTGTCATTAGAACCGGTTCCGAGTCTAGTTTCGTACGTTTTTGGCCTTGCATTGATTGCTCGTGTATATTAAGAGAACCGTCAATTTCTTTAAAGTCCTGCAGAAAATAACCTGTTTGGATATAATAAATTGTAGATAATTATTTTGATAAGCAAATCAAGTGACACCAATTGAGTTTGAAACTTAGGATATATTAGATCATATCTGGAGGTTATTGGAATTTTTCGAATAGCGTGGAGTGGGTTTTGTAATTTTCAAAGTTGGCGAATAGGTTGGGAAGGCTTGTTTGAAATTCTGTTTTATCTTAAAGTCACAATTAATTAAGTTTTAACCGGAACCCATGTCTTGGGTGATTTTAAACCTTAAAGAACATGAACTTAGGTAATATTTAAGAGTAACGGCGAGTTGGGTTGAGCCGTGTTAGTGCGCTTTAGTTGAGGTTACTTAGTTCCTATTGTTTTTAGTGTTTTTAAATTAGTTGTGACGTGTAGTTTTTATACTTGGTTCAGGGCACTAGTTGGACTTTTACACTCTATTCGATTCAAGGATTATATTATTTCGTTTCAGGTGAGTAGTTTCATGCTACGTATTTTTATAAATATTCTCCTACCTTGACCTGTTGGAAAATTAAATTGTTGTTTCATGACTAAACTGTTTTGATAAATTATTATATTATCAATGGAATCAAATTATTTCTGAAACATGTGTGAATTTGGCATACTGTAAACTATTTGTTTTGGTCTTATGTTTATAATGATGAACTACCATGTTTTGCGAAACTGATGTGTATTGATTATTGGGACCATATGTGTATTTAGTCCAGGGAACTTATTCCACTGTGTGTGGTGACTCTGGCCACTAGGGAACAGATCCGGGTTGGGCCGTGATGACTGTAGTGCTCAACGATTGTAAGGAAAAGACCTTTAAAAATAACTAGGTGACCTTCAATCGGATCGTCTTTGAGAAAAGGCCCAGGTGCCACCCTGAGGATGACTCTTAGTTCGGTATTGGATTCAACGGGGCTTATAGCCTTGAGAATTGTGTGGCATATTATTTATTTTTATTGGTACCCAGAAAATTATTGGTGTTCATGTTATAATCTTTTTTAAGTGGAAAATGTTGTTTATCATGTTCTTGCGAGACATGAGTATTTTAAGTGTTGAACTGTGGAACCTTCTTTTGAAACAGATTGTATTTACCAGACTGTATGCTAATCTAGTTTCTGTGATATATATATATATATATATCTTATTTTGGAATTTATCCCTGTTTTCAAAACTGTATTTACTATCCATGTTGCTACTCACTGAGCTATCAGCTGACTTAGTTGTTACCATTTCCAGGTGTTAGAAGGACTTAGAGTGGACTCATGGCGAAGCAGGGACTCTATTTCATGGACCTCTAGGGCATTTATTTAATTTGTTTTAGGTTTCTAGTCGAGTTTGTGCATATTTATATTTATTTTTTTTTATTGAAATTCATTTAGGATTATTTTGGATATGTGGGTTGTTTATATTCCATAAGTTTGGATGGGTTTGATTACGGTTGATTTTTCCGTTTACAATTGTGGCATGTCTGGATTGAGTTTTCGTTATTTATTATTGGACTATTGTTTAGTTGTTCAATGTGATTATGGATTCGTGTTTTAGGCTTACGTGTGCCTTGGGCTAAGGCCCTATGGGCTACGGCCGGTCATACCCGAGTTTGGGGTGTGACAATTGTGGTATCAGAGCAATAGGTTTATTGAGTTACATATCTTGCATTTCATCATTTAGACGTGGTCCGAGTCCCTATAGTCCTTAGTTGTGTTTGGTTAAGTTAGTTTTGTTTAAACTTGTGTTGAATCTTTCTTGATTTCAGTTTGAAGGTTAAGAATTGACACCTAGATATCTACACAGATTGTTTATTCCTTGTGAGCCTTTGATGTTTGTATTACCTTGTCTACTCCATTAGGTGGGACAGTAGTATTGGGAGAAACAGTAGTGTTAGGGGATGATTGTAGATCTTGTGAGATAGAGATGGATGGTAGAATTTTTCTAGTGGATTTGATTTCTTTAGAGATGAAGGATTTTGATGTGATTTTGAGGATCGATTGGTTGACCAAGCATCATATCTCTGTTGATTGTTTTAGAAATAGGGTAGTTTTTGCTATGCTGGGGCAACATAAGTTTTTTTCTTTTAGGGTGATAGGAAAGGGTCTTCTATTTGTTTTATTTCGTCCCTTCAGGCTTACCGAATGTTGAGAAAAGGGGGTCATGATTACTTAGCTTGTGTGGTAAGTACTGAACTTCCAGAATAGAAGTTAGAGGAATTGCCTGTAGTGAGTGATTGTGTTGATGTTTTTCTAAAGGATCTACCTAGACTTTGTCTAGATCGTGAGGTAGAATTTTTCCATTAACTTGGTCCCCAACACAACACTTATTTCTAAAGTGCCCTATATAATGGCACCATTGGAGTTGAGGGAGTTACAAACTCGGTTATAGGAGTTGTTAGACAAATGTTTTATTAGGCCTAGTGTTTTACCTTGGGGAGCACCTGTGTTGTTTGTGAAGAAGAAGGATGGGTCTATGGGATTGTGTATTGATTATAGAGAATTGAACAAAGTCACAGTGAAGAATAGGTATCCTTTGCCACGCATTGATGATCTATTTGACCAGTTGTAGGGAGTTCAAGTATTCTCTAAGATTGACTTGAGGTTAGGCTATCACCAGTTGAAAGTAAGGGATGAGAATGTTCCTAAGACTGCTTTTAGAACCCGTTATGGGCATTATGAGTTTTTGGCGATGCCTTTTGGTGTCACAAATGCAATAGCCGCATTCATAGATTTAATGAACAGAGTATTCAAACCCCAACTGAATAAATTTGTGGTAGTGTTTATTGATGACATCCTAATTTAATCGAGTAAGGAGGAGCATGAGCAGCATTTGAGGGTAATACTGCAGATCCTTATGGAGAAGAGATTGTGTGCAAAATTTAAGAAGTGTAAATTCTAGTTGAGTAGTGTATCCTTTTTTGGGTCATGTGGTGAGTAAAGATAAGGTATATGTGGATAGCACGAAGGTGGTAGAAAATCATTAATTGGCCACGACCTACTTCTGTGACAGAGGTACGTAGCTTTCTAGGGCTTGCTGGATATTAAATAAAGTTTGTGGAAGGATTCTCCCGTATTGCTTTGCCATTTATAAATCTCACTAGGAAAGAGGTAAAGTTTGAGTGGAATGATGATTGTGAGTGTAGCTTCCAAGAGTTTAATCAGAGGTTGACATCAGCTCCAATCCTTGCATTATCTACTAATGGTGGTGGTTTTGTGATTTATAGTGATGCTTCACGACAGGGTTTAGGATGTGTGCTCATGCAGCATGGGAAGGTGATTACTTATGTGTCATGATAGTTGAAAGTACATGATAGAAATTATCCTACGCACGCCTTGGAGTTAGCAGTAGTGATTTTCGCTTTTAAGATCTGGCGACATTATTCGTATGGAGAGTCATGTGAGATTTACACTGATCATAAGAGTTTGAAGTCTATTTTCACACAAAATGAACTAAATTTGAGGCAAAGAATATGGCTTGAGTTACTAAAAGATTATGATGTGAATATTTTATATAATCCGGGGAAGGCAAATGTGGTTGCAGATGCCTTGAGTAGGAAGGTCGCAGTTGGTGATGTAGTTGCTTTGTCTATTGAGAGTTGTTTGGTGGAAGACATGAGACGTTTGAGGCTTGAGGTTGTTACGCTTGGTAATAGGGCTTATTGTAGTCAATTGAAAGTTCAGCTGACCTTGAGAGAATGGATTCGTTTAGCTCAGGAGATTGACCCCCAGTGTGAGCGTATTAAAGGAGAGATGGCGGAGGGTAAGCATGTAGACTTTGTGGTTAGTGATGATGGGTTGCTTAGATTCCGTAGCCAAATTTGTGTTCTTGCTGGTGGTGATTTGAGGAAGAAGATTATGACGGAGGCACATAGTTCTAGTTACAGGATTCATTCTGGAAGTACTAAGATGTATCGAGATCTTCATGAACATTTTTGGTGGAATGGTATGAAGGGAGATATTGTAAAATTTGTGGCTCAGTGTTTGATGTGTCAACAGGTTAAAGTAGAACATTAGAAACCTGTAGGGAAACTACAACCTTTACCTATACCAAAGTGGAAGTGGGATCATGTTACCATGGATTTCGTGTGCGGATTACCTCGTACTAGTAGTAATCATGATGTAGTTTGGGTAGTTGTGGATAGATTAACCAAGTCAGCACATTTTATTGCAGTTCGAATGAACTATTCTCTAGCTCGATTTGCACAGTTGTATGTGAAGGAGATTGTTAGATTGCGTGGTGCACTTGTGTCAATAGTGTCAGATCGGGACCCTCGTTTTGTGTCTAAGTTTTGGGGTGTGTTACAAATAGCTATGGGTACTCGGTTAAATTTTAGTTCATCTTATCACCCTTAGACAGATGGGCAATCAGAGGAGTATTCAAATCCTTGAGGATATGTTAAGGGCTTGTGCTTTGGAGTGGAGAGGTAATTGGGATGATTATTTGCCGCTCATGGAGTTTGCCTATAATAATAGTTATCATTCTAGTTTGGGAGTAGCTCCTTATGAGGTTTTGTATGGGAGGAAGTGTAGGTCTCCTTTGTGTTGGTATGAGGTTGGTGAGAGGCAAATGTTGGGACCTAATTTGGTGGAGGATGCTACACAGAAAATTATCATCATCAGAGAGAGATTATTGACTGCCCAGAGTCGACAAAAAAGTTATACTGATCATCGTAGGAGAGACTTGGAGTTTCATGTAGGGGATATGGTATTCTTAAAAGTATCACCATGGAAAGGAGTGATCAGGTTTGGAAAGAAAGGAAAGTTGAGTCCTAGATACATTGGTCCATTTGAGGTATTGAAGAAGGTTGGTGAGGTTGCTTATCGTGTTGCTCTACCCCCTAGGTTGGCAGGAGTGCATAATGTGTTTCACGTGTCTATGCTGAGGAAATATGTGCACAGTCCGTCGCATGTGATAGATTATGAGCCGCTTCAGATTAGAGAGGATTTTTCATATGAGGAGATACTTGTTTAGATTTTGGATTCGAAAGAGAAAAGGTTGCGTACAAAGGTCATTAAATTGGTTAAGGTACTGTGGCGTAATCATCTAGTTGAAGAGGCGACTTGGGAATGCGAGGACGAAATGCGCGAGAAGTATCCACATCTATTCTCATGATTTACTCAGGTTAGTTTCGAGGACGAAACTTTTCTTTTAGGGGGGGAGAATGTGAGAACCCGAATATAAAAATTAAGTAAATAATTAAATAATAATATTACAATCTCAAATATTTTGGTGGTGAATTCTAAGGTACAAATTAAATATTATTGGAGGATCTTTTCATTAATTTTTAAACCTAAAATAAATTTATGGTGACAATCTTTAATTTAGAGGTAAGATTTATTATTTCAAAAAAAAAAAAGGGGGGGCAAGTTAGATGTATATTTTGATTTAATAATAGTTGTATTTTATTTAAATTAATGATGAGAGGAAATACAATAAAAAAAACATAGGATAATAATTTAGAATCTTTTAAGTTTAGATATATATATATATATATATATAAAGCAACCCTAGTTTTCCTAACAAAAACCCTAACCCTTATTATAATTATTTTCCACATCACTTTCAACACATAGCAGCCGTGAGAGAAAGAAAGGAGAGAGGGAAAGAGAAGCTGCGTTTGGTTGTCTCTAGGAATCATCTGAATCTAAAGCAAATTCTTCAAGGTAGACTAATGTTTTAATTGTTTTGTCTCTTCCTTTACATTTTTTTCCCCCTTCTTTCTTCATTGTGATGTGCCGTTTGGCACTGTTTTGGGTATAGTGTATGGCTTGTGTGCAAAGGTTATTTGGAGGCTAGCATGTATGGCTTTGGTAAGGTGAAGGGCTTGTAGGTGTGTTTGGGTGGTATGGGGTTGGATTGTGAGAGTGCAATGTAGAGGTGTAAATTGTAGTCTAAAAATTCTGTACAGAGTCACAAATTTTAAAAATCAAGAAACCATATCAAACGAATGAATTTTGAACTGAAATTTTTACAGTAGATCAATTACATATTGGATTGCATATCTGAATTTTTTCATAATTTTTGGGATTCAAAATCCATATAAATTGAAGTATTCAAATCTGTCCAGGAAACCAGTCCGAAACAGTAAATTCGGGAATGTTGTTCTCTTCAGGTATAAATCCAAAAATTATCAAATTAGTGTCATTAGAACTGGTTACGAGTCTAGTTTAAATGCGTTTTGGCCTTGCATTGATTGCTTGTGTATATTAAGAGAACCGTCAATTTCTTTAAAGTGCTGCAGAAAACAACCTGTTTGGATATAATAAATTGTAGATAATTATTTTGATAAGAAAATCAAGTGACACAAATTGAGTTTGAAACTTAGGATATATTAGATCATATCTGGAGGTTATTGGAATTTTTCGAATAGCGTGGAGTGGGTTTTGTAATTTTCAAAGTTAGCGAATAGGTTGGGAAGGCTTGTTTGAAATTCTGTTTTATCTTAAAGTCACAATTAATTAAGTTTTAACCGGAACCCATGTCTTGGGTGATTTTAAACCTTGAAGAACATGAACTTAGGTAATATTTAAGAGTAACGGTGAGTTGGGTTGAGCCGGGTTAGTGCGCTTTAGTTGAGGTTACTTAGTTCCTATTGTTTTTAGTGTTTTTAAATTAGTTGTGACGTGTAGTTTTTATACTTGGTTCAGGGCACTAGTTGGACTTTTACACTCTATTCGATTCAAGGATTATATTATTTCGTTTCAGGTGAGTAGTTTCATGCTACGTATTTTTATAAATATTCCCCTACCCTGAACTGTTGGAAAATTAAATTGTTGTTTCATGACTAAACTGTTTTGATAAATTATTATATTATCAATGGAATCAAATTATTTCTGAAACATGTGTGAATTTGGCATACTGTAAACTATTTGTTTTGGTCTTATGTTTATAATGATGAACTACCATGTTTTGCGAAACTGATGTGTATTGATTATTGGGACCATATGTGTATTTAGTCCAGGGAACTTATTCCACTGTGTGTGGTGACTCTGGCCACTAGGGAACAGATCCGGGTTGGGCCGTGATGACTGTAGTGCTCAACGATTGTAAGGAAAAGACCTTTAAAAATAACTAGGTGACCTTCAATCGGATCGTCTTTGAGAAAAGGCCCAGGTGCCACCCTGAGGATGACTCTTAGTTCGGTATTGGATTCAACGGGGCTTATAGCCTTGAGAATTGTGTGGCATATTATTTATTTTTATTGGTACCTAGAAAATTATTAGTGTTCATGTTATAATCTTTTTTAAGTGGAAAATGTTGTTTATCATGTTCTTGCGAGACATGAGTATTTTAAGTGTTGAACTATGGAACCTTCTTTTGAAACAGATTGTATTTACCAGACTGTATGCTAATCTAGTTTCTGTGATATATATATATATATATATATATCTTATTTTGGAATTTATCCCTGTTTTCAAAACTGTATTTACTATCCATGTTGCTACTCACTGAGCTATCAGCTGACTTAGTTGTTACCATTTCCAGGTGTTAGAAGGACTTAGAGTGGACTCATGGCGTAGCAGGGACTCTATTTCATGGACCTCTAGGGCATTTATTTAATTTGTTTTAGGTCGCTAGTCGAGTTTGTGCATATTTATATTTATTTTTTTTATTGAAATTCATTTAGGATTATTTTGGATATGTGGGTTGTTTATATTCCATAAGTTTGGATGGGTTTGATTACGGTTGATTTTGCCGTTTACAATTGTGGCATGTCTGGATTGAGTTTTCGTTATTTATTATTGGACTATTGTTTAGTTGTTCAATGTGATTATGGATTCGCGTTTTAGGCTTACGTGTGCCTTGGGCTAAGGCCCTGTGGGCCACGGCCGGTCATACTCGAGTTTGGGGTGTGACATTCGAGCTAGTTTACGTACATCTCGATTAATTCTGAGATCCACGCAAAGCGCCACTTCTACACAGATTGGGCAAATCTTGGACAAAACTCACTGGCATATGTAACTCGACTTTTCGTGCTCCTTTCGGATACGACTAGCCCTACAGTTCGGACTCCTGCAGTTTTGAATCTGATCTCACAAGTGCAATGTGAAATAGATAATCACCAAAGAGTCCAAATCCGGCAAATCTTTTTAAAAATAGATTTTGAATAAAAAATGCCAAATATAGAGTGTTTTGCCAGATACAGAGTCGCCATCTAAATATTTTTGAGAAATTTAGAAAACTCATAATTCGTGCCAAGGGTCACGTGTCCGTCATCACCAAGATGGTCTCGGCTCGAGAACTTAGGTATGAGAGGAGAAGGTCATGAATTGAGCATTCTCGCTCGCCCGATCAAAGATCGGCCTCTATTAATCATGATGTGATTCTTAGTGACATTATATGCTCTTGTTCCGATTATTAAGCTAGCATTACTATGTGTTGCACACAAGTATAGACTAATTTGCAAAAATTGAAACAATTGATTCATGTTTGTTTTGAAAATTGTTTCAAGTATGTGCCACTTGAAAAAGTGATCGCATATGTACATTGCTCAAATTATTCCAATTCAAGCAATTAGCTTTCATCCACAGGTATTCAAGCTAGTATATCAATTAAGCACTTAGCCTCATGGCAAACATGCTAGACAATGCAACAATCACACGCATGCGATATGCTGAAGCAATAAAATGCTCACCTAGTACTCCGAGGCGAGCCAACAAAAACAAAAGAGTTAGAAAACATGCATGCTCCTAACTAATGCAATATGACTAATGCAACACATGCGATATACAACTAATAGGCTCGGCTGCTAATTATGACATGTGAATCAATTTGATAGCATGTGGTTTACACACCTTTTCAAAGAAGTATTTAAATGACAATGCTTTATTAGAATGATGAACTGAGCCTCGATTCATGCAAGACAAGTGGATGCAAACATGGATTATGCTAAAAGAAACATGATGTCCTAAACTATCCATTATAAGTAAGTAAATAAAAAGGGAGAAAGACGTGGAGTTAGAAGACATACACATTATTACATATTTGGCTCTCGCACAAGAGGGTCCAAATGAATAACCTAGCTAATTAATTACCTAATTAACTAATTATTACAAACCTAAATGAAATAAATTAGTTAAACTACTTAATATAACAACAAAATTTAATTAACTATTCTAGCTAATTAAAATAAGTACAACACATAGCTATTCTAACTAACTAGTTACAAGCTTTCTACTCCAAGCATAAAACTAATATTATTACAACATCTCTTCACGGATCCTAAGGATCGAGGGAGGGCTCATGCATGGATGCGGATTTCCACCCAATAATGCTCTTCATTTTGTTACTGGAATGCCTCTATTGCACAGTCACAGTTGGAAAAATGCACTATTTTTTTCACCTCAACTTCTACTCTGCTCTGTTGGAAAAAGCGCACTGCCTACCTTGAAAAAGTGGCCGGTAACCCAGAAGTAGTGGCCGGCAGGCCACTAATAGTGGGTTGCCGTCCAAAAATAGTGGCCTGTCGGCCACAAATGTTGGTGTTCTCCTGCAGTAACATAGCACAAACCAGAGCATTCTCAGGGGATGTTTGTCCACCTTGCCTCTCCTTATCATCAAACAGGTCAAAGAAGGAGTAGGCTTGATTCACAAATCATCAATCGGTGCAATCACATTGCATGATGACTTAGGAACCAAGGGACACAATTCAATAAATGCATAACAAATGACCAACAAAAACCTCCTCTCTATCATGGATTGATCAAGGGAAGTGGTTGACATTGACTCTTGAAACGTTTACATCACTAACGAGTATGAAACGACTCAAGGCTCAATGGGTTCAATTAACATCCAATTGAACCCAAGTTGTTTTGATCTTGCATCACTTTTAGTCCCAATTTATTATTTCATTTTAATTATCATCCATTCCTTGATTCATTAAGTCCAAAAGCAAAGATTAAGTCCTCTAATGGAAAGAAGTACCAAACCAAGAGTTGTTTTAGGCATAAGAGAGATATCATGCCATTGGTAATGAACTCCCAAAGGGATTAAACCATTAAGCATAACTACCTTAATCTCAAGCTTAAACAAGCAATTAGTTTGAAACAACTTTCAAAACAAAGAAAAAGCCAAGAAAGGAGGGAGGTTGTAGAGGTGATTAGATATGAATACAATTATGGAAAGTAAGAAATAAACACTATCAACTTAAATAGGTTGGTGGCTAAGGCCTAAACCACCAAATCTATGAGGACCATTACACTACAAGCATGCTATATAAAAACTTAAATGTAATGAACAACTAAAAATAGTCCTAAAATAGTCCAAAAAAGTACTAGAATGAAGACAAAAATAGCTAAAACAATAAGTTAAAATATGGAGCAAGTTAAGCTAGTAAGCAAGCACAAGAAGGGGAGGCTAACCCTTCCATTTTTGGGGTTTAAAAACATGATTTTTGCCTCTGAAAAACCTCTGAAAATTAGTGGTAAAAAGCTCAAAAAAAGTTGATGAGACGGTGGGAAACACAAGGGCAAAGGCCTTAGAATCAAGGTTCAAAGAAGGGTTGTCAGCCCCTCTACCTTTACTGGCCTTAAACCACAAGTTTTAGCCCAAAAAGACAGGGAATAAATAGCTCAAAAACAACAAGAAAAGATGAAAAACAAGTAGTGTAAAGATGGTACAAAAGAACTAGAAGGTATACCTCTTGAAAAGGAATGCTTTTTTGAGTTACAAACCACCAATTTCACACTCTCAAGTGTCTCAAGAGCACAAATTCAAGCTCCAATCACCTCAGCAAGAAGCTCTCTAGGTTTGGTTTAGAGTGTTTAGGTAAAGGCTATACAAGTTGCAATAGAGAGACAATTGTAGAGAGAATTTTTCCAAGATTTTGCTCTCCAAAAATATTTTCTCACTACTAAATTTTTCTAATCTTGAAAGCAAGAGGGAAGGTCCTCTATATATAGAAAACCATGTGTCTATCTCGGAAATATCTGTATAGGAACAGCTAGTGCAGTGTGGGAACAACTGGCAATAAATATTTGCAAAAAAAATTGGCTTTTTTTACACAAGTGGCCGGCAGGCAAAAATCTGCTTCCAGACCCGATTTCAAATGGGCATATCTCCTTCATCCGGACTCGATTTTAGGTCATTCTTGAGTATAAATTGAAGCCCCGGAAGTCTAACTTTCAATGGTGGTGGACTCACACCTAAATTTTAAGTGTAAAAAGAGATATGTCTATGTTAGTGAAGGATGCTCAGTTTTGTCCTAACAGATTGATGCCTAACTTCTTCCCTAACTAGTTTTCTTCCTTCTCCTCCAATTTTCTTCAACTCCAAACTTAAAAATAAGATGTTTTAAAGATTTTTTTTTAAAAGAGTTCACCTCCCTTCCATTTTATTTCCACTTTGTCCTTAATCGGTTTACCAAAAAGTGTAATATTTTAAACAAAATGCGAGTCTCAGAACATCGTAAAACATTTTTAAAAATATTTTGAAAGAGAGGGTTTTAAGGTCTAAAATAGTTTTGGTCCAAAATAGGGTATAAGGTTGGGGTTTAGAAGCTGTTCTTGCTGAAAAAAATCAAACATTTGTACAGCATAACTTTCATCATCGAGTAATCAACTAGAGGCGCCCAAGTTTTTAGGACGGTAAAAAATGAGGTGTCTTGAGGTGGCCAAGTCTTAAAGGCGGTCAAAAATGGGGTGTCTATAGCATGGCCCCAATAAGCGGATTGCTCTTAATGGGAGTTGTACCTAACACCTAAAAGGAGCACACCTCTAAATCCGAAGTTGCACCTGCTAGGCCAAATGGACAATACTTACTGAGCAGAGGTCATCCAACAAAAGCAAGCACTATGACACATAGGATTTGGTACATAGGATTTGACACATAGCCTACCCAATATTTTTTAAAAAATAAACAGTTCAAATTATTAAAATGAATCCTAAAATAGGCATAATAAACTGCAAAATAGCAACCACTCCAAATCCTAATACACAAGGCATATGTAGTCAACATGAATGGCTTTATTTAAGGAGTAGCAGGTTCTTGGAATGACACAAGATGACCCTACTAATGCACTGCAACCGTGAAATTATATGAAGTTCAAAGAAGGTTTATGTAGATCCATGTCGCAAATAATTCATTTATTGGAAGAATGAGCATATCATTGCCTTGAAACTGTGTCTCAAATAGTTTCAAGCAAATCCAATTTTCAAAAAGTGAAGAGATTTCTCTTGTTTTGTTGTATTTACTTTATTTTCCTTTAATTGAAACCTTCCCTTCAGTTTCCTAGCAGTTGGTGGGTATGTATGTTCACTTTACACTGTATTTGAATCATAAATTTAGATAAGAATTTGAAAAAAGAGAGGGAGAGAAATAGAAAATAAATAAATAAACAACTTATATTTCACTCACATTTCACTGCTGGAAATAGGGGTTTTAGAGGCGTTTAAAAAACACCGCTATAGGTCTCCAAAACGCCGTCAAATCTTTTTGTGACGTTTACAACCAAACGTTGAAGACGCGGCCGTCACTATAACCTTATGGCGCTTTAGAAATGTCGCTATATTACTATAGGCGGCGTTTGCTAGAAATAGCCTTTTTTAGCCTTATGGCGTTTGCTAAAAGTTCTACATAACGGTAAGATGACGACACATGCTATTTTAGCGACGTTTGAAAAAAGCCGTCATAGACAGTTATACATTTTAAAAATCTAGCCATTGGGGTTGGGATATAGTGACGTTTAAAAAATGCCGCCATAGCCTTTTTATTTTTATTTTTAAATTGTGCTAATTTTATATGGTTGAACTAAAAAAATACATGTCATAAACAATTATTAAGAACTAATAATTGATATTTATTAAAATAATAAATAAAATAAGCTTGGAAACAAAATTAAAAATAAGAAACAATGCATTGCATACCCAAGAATAGAAACAATTCATGTTTAGACTTTAAATACATCAATTGAAATCAAAATGGTCAAGAAGAAGTCAAATTACTTAAACTTCAAGAGTAGCTCTCATCAGTGTGAGATGAAAAACATTTAAAAGAGGTGATTTGCCAAAAAAATTTGCACAGAACCCCATAAACTGTTTTAACAATTTCAACCTGCAAGGCTCTCATCTTAGCTGTTGCTTTAAAGTGACTTTTACAAGGAAGGGCTACAAGCCAAAACATTTTTGTGGCATCCAGGGTTTGAACCATATGGATTAGTTGCTAGTTCTACCCAATAAGAAATATACAACTTTGCAGCAACTCCCAAGTCTTCCATTGAGCACTAATATCAATTGAAGGAACAAGAATTGCAACAAGAAGAAAAAAATAAAAAAATAAACCAACCATTTCAAGCATTAAGAACAATAAGAGAGTGAAAGATGAACAAACTGAGTTTTAATGAAAGTGCTCACTCCAATGAATTTAAAACCTGAAGAAGGAGCCTCCAAACCCTCTCTAAACATTGCAATATTTCGGCATTTGATTCTAGGAGCAAGTTCTGAAAAACAATTCGAGGTGTATACCCAAAATAAAAGAAGCCCAAAAAGAAGTATAAGAGGACTTAGTTATGTTCCTTTTGTATCTAGCTTGAAGAATTCGTTCCTGTATGTGAAATTCTAAGGATGAGATAACACATACGTATCTAACTTGCAAGAATGCAGATGAGAACAGAAAAAACAAAATCACACACAAAAATATAAATATTGAAAAGATAAATATCTTTAAAAAAAACCAATTGTCACAGCCAACCATGAATAGAAAAATCGGCCATTAAGTAACTATTGGCCATAACATAATGAATTTTGGGCCTCCTAAGTTGGATTCTCTACTTTATATTGCTGTGAAATAAAATCACAAACAAGTAATAGCCAATATGAATGATTACAAAATTATCGATGCAAAATATACCCATCATTATAACTTCCAAAACGAAATTCTAGGCTTACCACTATAAATCTCTGCCAATTAATTCTATTTCTACTCATGAAGAGACTAAAAAAAATTCCTTCCTTCACCCACCAAAGACTTCCAAAGTGTGATACATTTTATTCTTTCATCAAAATTTCAACATATTCAAAATCATTCTATTCCTCACATTTCCAATGCTCCACAACACATGATCCCCCACCATTTTCTACATTCTATTGTTTTTACCTTGTTAGTTCTGCTTCTTCTTGTTCTTGCTCTTCCCTTTTTTTTTTTGAAAGGTGAACCTACATTTAATAAGAATAAGTATTTTAATTAATAAGGTCTTGTATTGTCAAAAAGGCTTTGATTAAATGATTGCTCACCTCTTGGGATGAAAATGTATGGGATTATTGTTGATGTGGCATTGGCCGAATAGTGGGATGACTATTAAGTGAATCCACAACCTATCATTCAATAAGAGGCTTAAGTTGTATAGTAGATCTAGGAAATTTAAAGTAATAAATAGTAAAAATAATGCAATGGATATGAGGGTGCAACAGCTGGTGCAATGGGCATGCCTATAACTTGCAATTGAGATTCCAAAAACTCAATTTGTGACTGAAAATATGTGCGTACAGCCTGAATTCATTTCTCCATTATGTCATTCATCTTCGATTCTAACTGCATTTGATGCCGTTGAAGTTGCTCTTCAACTTGCTCTTGAACATGAGTTTGGAAGATACGATTATGCTCTTGTGACTGCCTATATCTACCTCCAAAAACATCAGTGGGGTATGGTCCCAATCCAAACGTCCGAACACGGCCAAGTCGCTCCGGGCCCATAACTTGTGTAAAGATCTGCTCATTTAATGCAACAAGGTCACTAGAAGATCCCTTTACGTGCTCTGTTAGCTCATTCATTTGAGTCTGCAATTTTGAATTCAATAATTAGCCTCCAATATAATTCATATTATAAAGTAGTATCACATATCATAACCTCATTAACTGAATCACTATTTGACTTTCCATCTTTTATGTATGCGGCCATCTACACCTGTGGCCGACTAGCAGGAATCCCAATTTTATTTTTTGCCTTCTGTAAATAAAAGACAGATAAAACAAAACATTAGAGTGAAATCAAACAAAAATTCTAAGAATGACAAGGTACATAGAATAGAACAAGGTACAAGTAGGTGGTAGGGATTTTACTAATTTCATATTCCTTGTCATCTTCCATAGTTTCTCAATAGCAACCAAGCACAGGGTAAATATAATAATTAGTCAAAGTTTCTCCTAAATTCATGTATGATTTATCTCCGAGATTCTAAGCTAGTTTAATAGGCCATTAATTTGGTGCAAATAACCAGATAAATAATTTGAATTCAAACCCATAACCACAAGGCTCAATCTTGTTTTATTTTAGTTTGAGGCTTTGAGCACACACAAAGCTAAAGTCAATCAATTAATACTAGAACAAAAACTCAAAATCAAATAAACCCCATCATATCGGATACTTTATTTTGATGAACATTGAAAGAAAACTAACAAGATACACTGCAAAACTTGCTTTTTCAAGCTACATGAAATTTTTATGGATTTTCAATCTCAAGATGGCAAAGTGTATAAGCAATTTAGAAAAGAAAATAAAAGACTTTTAATTGATGTGAGAGGATAATTATACCTCCACTCAAACTACTGAGAAAGGCTTTCGGCCTGTTCTATGATGTAATGTCTTCTTCTTTCGGATTTTTCTATTCTTCTTGCTTGATTTTTGCCAAATATGAAATTTATTTAAGATATTATAAAAAATTATCATATATAAACATTTTTTCACATAAATAAAATTGTACTGATGCACTCTGAGTGCCCCAATAGTAGACCAAGGCCATCCACTGATCCTCATGTACTATATCCGATCAATAAGCCAACCTTTCTGCATCATTCTTGAAGGGTTTGTATCCCACTTTTTTCACTCTACTTTTCCAATCTCTCAATTTCTTCCCAGATGAAGCCATTATTGTTCTCTTCATGGATTCATCTACATTCGTATGAGCCTACATTACAATTATACATGCTTGTAAAGATGATGCTTTCAAGCCCTTATGGTTAGAGCTATGGAAGATATACTTGCCAATGCATCTCCTGCATTTGATAATATTGCAGGTATTGAAATTAGTTTTCTGTTTTTTTGGTTAGTGGGTATGGAAATTAGAAATCAAGATTTACTTTTATATTTGAATTAAGTAGGCTTCTACTAACTGTTAAAGTACTTTATCTTCATCAGTTGGCGTGGATCAAGTTACATTTTGGATTGAGTTCATCAGCTGAGAAATGATAATGTTCTTAAATAGAACAAAATGTTGTATAATTCTAGAAACTTAACGAAAACATGAGGAACATAAAACAGGATGTGCATATATCAAAAAATATGAGAAACATAAAGAGGTGATACACTTCATGCTAGTTAAAAATGAAAAATGAAAAAAAGCAAAGGCAAACCTTTTATTTATTAACAAACATAAAGCTGTTAAAAATGGATTTCATTAGTCAATTTAAATTTTTACCTTACTAATATTATATGTGGAACTAACCTCATTACTTTTGTAATTGTGAAAATAAAGCAAAAATTTTCACCTTACCTTTATCTCCCTCCATATGTTATCATTGTTTTGTTGTGGGACATAATGCCAAGTCGTAAAAGTGAGTGGTGCAAGACTCCTATCTCATGCTAAAACACCCAAATGTGAAGCAAGGAATGTGTATCCTTCAACTACTTGATTCAACTCATTTGAAACAACATTTAAAACACCATTTTCACTAGTACCCCATGGACCATGCACATATGTGGGACCCCTCATCTTCTTTTCTGTGGCTTGACTTGAGGTAGGACCTATAAAACAAAGTTGAATTAATAATCCATCAGAAATAGAGCTGGATTAATAATCCATCAAAAAGAACCATGTGTCCAAATCACATAGATGGCAAATAGAACTCAAGTTTTTAAAGCTGTAGCCACAGTAACAAAAGCCAGTAAAGGTCAAATTGACAGTGATTGAATAAAAACAATAGTTCTATGCACTCAAAAATCAAGTAATTCGCACAAAAAATGGCCTTTTAAAGTTTATACGTACTAGCTGAAACTGAGCCATGTGATGTACTACTGCTATGTGACGTGGTAGGAAGACTACCTGGTGGATACCATGATGCCGATGGATCAGGTATGACTCTCATCTTGAGTGTGGCCTGAGGCTCATCTGAACTAGAACTACTAGAGCTTGATTGCTCACTCTGACTAGAAGAACTGCTGGAGCTAGAACTCATAGATAATCTATAAAGAAACTACAAACATAAGAGTAAAGACATCATAATCTATAAAGAAACTACAAACATAAGAGTAAGGACTATGAATAGAGTTTACCTTCTTAAATGACTACAATCCATGCAATGCAAGATGATAAATCTATACATTTAAATATAATGCAAAATATAAAATGACAATTCAAAACAGAATTAGAGTACGTAGTCTAATAATGGCCACTTAAAGAAAAGATTACAAAGCAAAGATTTTATAAACATGAATATCTGTACAAAAAACACAAATGTAAAAATGAACATGAGTTTCTGTTAATGTTTCTGATAGTTGCTTCTCTAAAGTGACTGTAGATGAAGTTGAAGTTTAATTTGGCATATAGCTCTAGGTTAAAACATTCTTATGCTTAATTTTGGTTGGAACCCAAATCTAGCTAGTTTTTAAATCTGTTGTTACCTGTGTGATATTAGTGTTAGGCAACTAAAGTTGTGATTCTCAATCCATATTGGATCATAGATTTGGGGAGGGATTTGTGAAAATTAAAGTGAACAAATTTAAGCTTTTATGAGCATTAGCATTCTGCTTAATTCTATAACATTTTTTATTTTTTTATTTTTTTTGTTTTTGTTTCAAATACTTGTTAAGTGAAATTGCTTTGTCCATTGAGGTCTGTCAAACAAATAAGTGAAATGAAATGGTGGTCTCTCCCAACTCCCTAATTTGTATTCAACCAAACACAACCTAATTTTAGGGAGCAAAGTCAAACAATCCCCAATAAATAATAATTTCACTTAAATTGTAATGCAAAAATAGACGTTGAGAAGAACCCTATGATCAAACCACATCAACTAAGATCAGTGAATTCCACAATTCCAAACAGGATCAACTAATCACACACGAATTCACAAAAATCAAAATCCATAACCACATCGATGACAGATTGAACACAATATAAACATAGATGAAATCACTGAGACCAATTAATGAAAGCACAATCTAGATCTCATAGTGCAGAGCAACACATCAGTGAAAAACAATTACTGAAACAGAAATGAAATCACTGAGATCAATTTCTCAAAACACTAATTCGACATTTTTCAAAACACTGATCCAGAGCACAGAAGAAATAGAGATAAATCACAAATAGAACAACTAACCTCTGATCAAAGAAGACGAAGAGTTCCAAATCCACAGAGATAAATCACAGAGTTGTGCTCAAAATCGAACTTTGAAATTGCAATCCCGAGATGAATCACCAAACTGAAGAAGAATCGAGAAAGAGAACTTCATATTGATTTGATCCTTTGAGCGAAAGAGAGCCCAATAGAGTGAGTGAGAGACAGACCGCGGTGCTCAAAATAGGGTTATCAAAATAAAGGTTTGGAGAGACAAAATAGGGTGTGAAGAGAGACAGGATTTGGAGGCGTTTTCAAATGTCTTTTATTCACAAAACGGTATTGTTTTAATTAATAACAAATGTGACGTTTAAAAAACGCCGTTAATTATTAGAAAAAATGATTTTTAATAAAATTTTGTTTATTAAACGCTGTTAAATCCTCGATTTCCTGTAGTGTTTTCATCATCTTTTGCATTTTCCTTTATAAATTTATACTAAAATATATGATCCAAATACAACCTTAATAGCTTTCACCTAATAAACATTTTGGAAACAAACTTAGCCCTCCACACCCCATATTTATCCAATTTCTTTCTGTGATAGGCTGGCTCATGTGTTCCTGCTTCCTAAACAAGGACCTCAAAATTACACCCATATTTATCTGATTTCTTCTTGTTTCTGTGATATGCTTATATGTTCCTACTTTCTAGGCACTACCTCGAAATTACGTTAGGACAGCAGGAAAGTCTCCATTGAAGTTCAAAGTAGTTTATTGTAAATCCATTGTATGGTATGGTACAATAGTTCATTAGAACATCAGTGGTTAAAATCCAAGAAGTTATGAAGAAATTTGTTGTATGTTTTCTTGCCTTATTGGAAACTTCCCTTCAGCTTCCTTGCATGTGAAATAAGGCCTTCAACTTGAGCACTGAACATGAAAGAGGGGTCACGTTTTTTTATTTTTTTTATTTTTGATAACCGGGGTATCTGCGCCAGCTTATGCACACCTCAATTAATTTCGGGGGACCACTGCTTATTTGCAGGGGCCTCTTTTAAAGCTAGGACAAACTGTGGGCGCCGTGTCTTTTTCGAGTCTAAGGCTTGTTTCCCACACTAACTCGCTTTGACCAACAAAGAGTCGCTACTTAATTTTTAAAAGGGGAATTAAGAAATATTTAACAATGAAAACTAAGTTAAGTACCAGTCCATCACAACCAAGAAAACTCTAGGTTTTGGAGCTTAGGTATAAAAAGGGAAAGTCATTGAATGATAGCACCCCATTTTTCCAAATCCAAAGATTGACCTCTAATAACTTTTTATTTTATGATTTTAGTAGTTAATTATTCATACAAATTCATTTTAAGCCTTAAAACCCTTAACTAACCTAAAACTATATGATTTGAATAAAGAATGAATATCACTTATTTTAGATTGAAAAAACAATGCTATTTTTTTCAAGAATGAAGGTTTTCAAATGAAAAGAGTATTTTTTATAACTTATGGCAATGAACCAGACTAATACAACAAAAACATTGAAAGCATACAATTTTGTATAGAGAGTATTTAACTTGGATTATTTAAAAGATAATGCAACAAGGACACACTTATGATAGAGAGGTTAGGAAGACTTACTTGGATGCCCACTTTCAACGCCTTACATGCCTTACATAAAATAAATATGACCAATATATACAACTACACATACAAATATTATTCTAAACCCGGTTTGAGGCTACTAAATGATGAATACACATAAAAGAGCAAATAAAAAATAAAAATAAAGAAAAATACAGAATATCTACATGATTCAAATTGAGCTTAATGTATGGATATTACATGATTTCTACATGATTGTTCTACCCTAAACATGCTGTTTTGAATAGAATAAGAAAAGCATGCAAAATAGGAGAAGAACTTGATGAAATGTGCAAACTACATGATAAAATGATGAAGGGATACTACAACTATGATTAACAACTAAATAAAAGACCGAAAGAGGTACTGGAAGTAGAAAAGAAAGTGAAATTACCTACTGGTTTGATTAAATCGAAGGCATGCGAAGAAAAATGCAAAGAAACTCAAGTTTCTTTCTTGCAAGTCTCTCTCAAGCAAAGGTTCCGAGCTTGAGTTCAAGTTGTTCAGTCCTTAAGATGTTTTTAAGTGTTTCGAGTTGCTGTGGGTGGGCTATTTTTGGAGTTAAGGCAAGGAGGGAGGAGCAAGGGTATTTTTGCTCTCAAATGCTCAAAAAGCTCTTACATTGTTAGCCCTTTGAAAGAGAGGGGGAGAGGCCTTATTTATAGGCTTCACGGGGTGTGAGGGGCAAGCTAGGGCAACCCCCATTGCTTCCTCTACCGCCTTCCACTGAAAATGCACCAAGATTAAGTTACCAAAAATAACTCTGTCACGCTTGGATATGAGCACACACAACTAATATGCGCACTCATAACTAATGTGCGCACGCTTATTTTGCCTTGGTACACGTGTCACGCATGCATGCACAAGTGTGGGGTCTTATGCCCTTGGCTTGCTTATGGCCCAACTAAGCCCGAATTGCCTTTTGATCAATGTTTTTGATGGTCACTAATTTTGGAAAATATATTTGATCAAAGCACAACCGGACCGCTTTCTCTTTCTCGGGGTTAAAAAGTTAGTTTTTGGCTAAAAACAGGTCTAGGGGTAAAATGGTTATTTTCGTAAAAAGGTGATTTTTGGCCAAAACGGGTTTATACAACAACTCTAAATAACTTTAAATATTCCAAAGATGAAGTAATTACCGTTTCATCATTGGGAGGCTTTCAAACAGCCAAAATCTTAGGGTTAGTAAAAAATGGGTGTCTACAGTTGTCCCTCTTTAACAGATTTCATGTAATCATGAAGTGATGTGGAGTGAATGTCAAAGATCCGAGACCATTCCAGTTGACATGACCCTAAGGCTTAAAGTGGTACCAAACATTCATGCAAGTGATTGAACCTACATGTTGCCTACATATCCTTGATGCAAGAAATTAGATCAGTGTAATTTGGGGCGGTTGTGCAATAATTCATACGTGAGTGAATGAGTGTGTGCAACAAGCACTCAAACATTCATTCAAGCATGCAATCTAAAAATAGGAGAGCAAGCAATACCTGCCATACTCACCTTGTTGTGCCAAATCTTATGCCAAGTTACGTTCCATTCCTTTCCATGTTGTGTCAATCATGCAAATTTTTCCAAAAAAATCCATTCCAAACAATAATACATACCGTAATGTGGTTGGAATGATGCCATTATGATGCCAATGTATGCCATTCCATGTGCTCATGTCAGACGAGGCTTGGGGATTTATTGGATGCCTTTTCCATGCTCATGTTAGACGAGGCATGGGGGTTTTATTGGATGCCATTCCATGCTCGTATCGACGAGGCATGGGGGTTTTATTGGATGCCATTCCATGCTCCTATTGACAAGGCTTGGGGGTTTATTGAATGTCATTTCATGCTCACATCGACGAGACATGGGGGTTTGTTGGATGCCATTCCTTGCTCGTATCGACGAGATATGGGGGTTTACTGAATGTCATTCCATGCTCGTATCGATGAGGCAATGGGGTTTATTGGGTGTCTTTCCATGCCCGTATCGACGAGGCATGAGGGTTTATTGGGTGCCTGTTCCCATGCTTGTATCGACGATGCATAGGAGTTTATTGGGTGCATTTCCATGCTTGTATCGACAAGATATATAGGTTTATTGGGTGACTTTTCATGCTCGCATCGATGAGATATGGGGGGTTCAGACAAAAACTAGAGAGAGAGAGGAAGAAATTTGGTAAAGTTACTTTTTAGAGAGAGAGAGAGATCAAAAAGTAAAAGAAAAGATCTTTCTCCTATACTGATATACACACAGACCGCTCGAGTGACCAAAATACTGCTCGAGAGTCAGACACAAGGAACTGCTCGAGTGAACAAATCATAACTCGAGTGCACAATGATCCCCTTCCAATAGTTCAAATCTGCAAAGATATCCCTCGAGCAAAAAAAAGACCGCTTGATGTCAGAAACAGAATACCGCTCGAGCGACCAATCCATGGCTCGAGCGAAGAACACCGAACTCCTATAAGTTTAGATTGCAAACATAGATATTGGAAGGAACCAAATACCACTCTAGCAACAAAAATATTGCTCGAGCAAACCTGAAGAGAAACAAATAGAAATTCTTTTGAAAAACTGACTCCCAACCTGTTCAAAACACAACCAACAACTCCAATAAGCTAATCCCAATTAACAACCAGTGTCATGACCCAAACCCGCCCCTATAGGTTTAGCATCGTAACCGGCCAGTAATCTTGGGATTGCCAAAGGTCTCTGAGACAGATTAACATAATATTAGGGCCTAGCGGAAGCAAATAACAAATATATAACGTCCATTGAGCTGTGCAGGCTTATATGAGACAGAAAAATTTTAAACTTTTTATATACATATATACACATCATCCTTACATCATTATATATATACAAATTGGACAAAAGGGGACTTAGCCCTATTTACAAAATACACAAGACTTGTTCAACCAAACACGAAAACAAAACTTAAACTTTAAATCACATAGCCATAGTCACTTGACATATTTGGAACCTCCATGAGAGGCGCATAGGTTGGTTGACAAAAACAGATTCCAGGCAGATACCTCTAAGCCTGGTCACGCGCCTGATCACCTATATACATAAATAATACAGTGAGCTAGAGCCCAGTGAATAATATCAGAGTAAAGGATTTTAATGAATGATGTCCATACCAGATTCAGGAATCACAATTCAGATTCATAAACAGATTCATATTCATATTCTTGTTCAAATCAAATACAGAAATCAAAGTTCATGCTTAATCATACGTGGTACATCCATTAGCGCTAACAGAACATATACAGAACAGATGCATAACATATGGTGGTTATGAATAACCAGTTTCGTAAAGGAACCTCTAGATTCAGGTAATAGAGAATAAACATGTTGAGCGCCATGATGGAGCCTCCAGTACGGGTAACAGATGACAGACATAATAAGTCCCATAATGGGACCTCCGATTGTGAGACCCCTAACTTTTGTAAACCTTATTAGGTCCCAAAATTTTAAGTTACTATAACAAAGCCTTTAATTCGTTGAGTGCTCGCAAATTAAATGCTAGAGCCGAAAACGTATCACGAACGAACCCATACAAACCCAAATCGACCCTAGAAGCTTAGAATCATAACACTCTAATATTAATTATTTAACTCTCAAATTTTAGATTAATTGCTCTAAACCCTAACTTCCGGTTTTTACAGTCTTCATTCAGTTATTTACCTTTAAATTCAAAGCAAGATAATACAAACCGAATTATTTTTTTTTTAAACACTAATTTGTTAACTCTTCACTTGAAATAGATATTTTAATTGAGCCCAAGCCCTCACATTTTTATTAAATCACATATTGACCTCAAACAAGTACCATTATATATTTATATATACACTTGTACCCTAAAATCTTTTTTTTAACATTATGTTTTACAATTTCCAAGATTTGTAACCAAAATAAATAGGAAAATCTCCCCAAATCTCGAGGACATGACTAGCCGTCATCATTATACTTTAGTACAAACAAATCCCTTGAATCTTGGAGCAATAATGACTTTGGTACTAATAAAGATTTGCTATGAGTATTTAAATTAGCCCTAAACCTAACTAGATCATAAGTAAATATATAAATAAGGTTCCAATACATGAGTTTAATTCCAAACCCTCATTTCTTTTAAGAATTACCCCAAAAATAGTACATGTACCCTAATACTATTAGTGCCATCAATCAATTGAAATATATACATATGCATACATTGAGAACTGTGCCCCTAATACCTAAAATCATTAAAATAATAAACCCATCACCCTTCCCTATGCCTAGCCTTCCTAGAAGAAAGTGAGATATCAATTTCCAAGAACCACCATCATGAAATTCTAGGAAAACACCAACCTAGTGACCTAGACCTAGGTTGCTAATTTCAAAAACTAGTTTCATTACAACTAAGTGTTTCCTAAACCAATGAGCAAGCCTCCCAATTCCCTTCTATTGCTTTAGAATTCAAACAAATCCTAACATTTCCATCCATTTCCAACTAAGGGGCTTTTACGACTTTTTGCATCAAAACTTGTCTATAAATACCAACACCCTCCCCTAGCTTGGCAAGCACAAGCACCACACCCACATACACACATTAGGTTAGAGAGAGGGAGGAGAGCAAGAAAAGAGAAGTCTAGAGAAGAAGAGGGAGGAAGAAGAGAGCCTTCTTGTGCAAGCTTAGTAGGTAAGCCACAACACAACCTTCTCTTTCATTTTCCTTTTTCAAATACATGTTCTAAGAGTTCTAAATAATGTTTTCAGATCTGTTATTGATGAGTTACTTGTGTTAAAAATGCTAAAAGTTGAGCATTGATTCCATCTCTCTTGAATTTTCCCCATTTTGGCACAAAACCATCTTTTTATACCAATCTCTCAAACTTTCCAAAGGCACACCTTCAAGAAAACTTTCTGAGTTAAATATATGTTAGTTAGCATGTTTTCTTCACAAAAGAAACAAAAACTTTCCCTCGGTGGAATCCTTTTCTCATAAATCTTCTTGTTTTGGATATTTTACCCTAGAATCTGTTTTTGCAACCCACTTCCAGAAATTCTAGAAAAATGTATAAAATTATTCTAGACCTCTATTTTATGTCAAAACCTTCCTTAAGGAGTTAGCTTTCAACTAAAATTGGTTTCATCTAAAAACATTAAGCGGTTTGCAAGAAAATCAAATTTTCGTAACGGTCGACAGATCTGGACAGATTCTGGACAGCACTGAAATATTTTCTAAATAACTTAAAATCTGGAAAAGCGATCCCATTTCCGAAAAATGTTCTAGAAACTAGATCAAATTCTCTACGAACCATAGGAAGGTCAAGTCCAGTGAAGGATCTAAAATAGTCCTTTTATTTTAATCTTTATGTGATATTAAATCTGGAAATTTTGTTATGCATGAATGCTTTATGCCCTTGTATTCATGAAAATGTTTATTAGCTTATGATCATATCTTGGCATGATATTGTGTGTGTTATGTTATGTTCTTCTTCTTCTTCACCTTATTGATGCATGCTTATGTGGATATTATTGTCTTATAAGTTGGACTAACCTTGATGTAAAACACTTAACTTAACGGGAAACCTAATTGGGAGGGTATTGGGTTTTCGAGTACTTGAGTAATGAAAAGATGAGAATACGTGATATATGGATTTTTGGGATGCGTTCCCTATTTGAAAGTTAAAGTCATGCTCAAGCAGTTGTCGTGTAAACCCTGGAATGGAACGGACATATTCGGACTCCTTGCGACGGTTTGAATGGTGAAATAAGGTTGGGTCCGGATGGGACATTCAGGATGATAAAACTTTTTCTGGAAGGATGAGGTTGGATTCAGGAAATAAAACTTTTTCTTTTCGCTATCCCTTTTGAGGCCCTGCGGTTGGCGCTACACGATATATAACCATTGGTAGGCATATGAGGTTAGTTCTGCAACAAAGCAGCAAAAGGGGGAGTTCCGAATAGTCTGGTGTCCAATTCTTGTGGTTGGGAGGGCGAAATCTCTTTGGGGGATTTCTAGTTTACTAACATCTAACTTGTAACCCTTTGTTTATTTGGTTGAGTATCATGTTTTACTATTTGATGTTATGTTTGTGATTGTGTATTGGACTGGAAAAAAGAGATGGGGTATGTGTGTGTTTACTGGGCATTCAAAGCTCACAGCGTGTCATGCCAAGTGCCGAAGAGGAGCTTATAGCTGGAGACGACAAACCTGAAACCTTCGAAGACTTTTGGCTATCTTAGGAAAGTTAGAAATTCCTTTTGATATTTTGTAAGACTCATATGAAGATTTAAGTTTTCTCTTGGGATGTAATGTAATGGATCAAGCTTTTGAAATTAATGATATTCGAGCTTGTTATGTACTTATGTTCTATATATTTATACATATACACCTTATCGTTGCTTATGAGACCTTGTGTCAATACCTTTTAAGATTTGTCAAAAGGGCGCTGCCTAAGAAAGCCGGACTTAGAAGGGAGGCTAATTTGACTCCTCCGGCGATCTGGGGTCTTACTTGGTTATTGACCATAGGACTCATTAGTGACTCTCCCTTGACTGTAACCAATAGTGTAGGTTTGGGGCGTCACACCGATACTGGGTAACAGCTAACATATATCACATGATGCCAAGGATGCCACGAATACATGTCAGAAATTGGACAATCATTCATTGTATAGAACGTAGCATTTCAGAAAACAAATCTTATTTCATCATACAGAAAATAAATAAAGTTGAATATAGCTTTACTATGTTATTACTCACAGTGTTCTTGTGCTTGATTTGTCCTTGCGTTTGACCCTATATAATTCATAACACATTTGGTCATATTATAATTCATTCCATTCTTTAACTTGTTTAACATTCTTAGGCTCCTTTCATATTCTTTAATTCATCTGCAATGTTTAATGTATGCCTAAGAGCGCTTTGAAATGAAAGAGAACGGAAAACAACGCATAAAATATCTTTTCAAAAATTTTAAAACAGGGCCCTCCGCTCGAGCGGACCCCTTTGGTCTACAAGAGTACTGGTTGCTCGCAAATTACGCTCGAGCGAGACTTTTGACGCTCGAGCAAGGAGTCTAGTAAAACAGGAAATGCTCGAGCGAGACTCTCCACGCTCGAGTGGACATGACGAATTTTGGGTTTTTCTAGATTATGTTTGAGCTTTAAAACTTGGTTCCAACTAATGTAATTAATATCATAAGACTCATATTTCCACCATATAACTTTTAACATGAATATAAGGGCCAATTTTACAAGATTAGAATCTCAAATTTACATAAATCCATCTCATAAACTCGAATCATATCAAACTCACTTTATAACTTCAAAACTCATGCAAATTAATTTCTCTATCATTTTGAAATATACAGGCATGTGAAATATATGCTTCATTTTCAACTTGAATAGTACAATTGATGATCAATCTTCATGAAATTCAACATTATCATGCTTGTGTGTGCCAAATAACCTTCAATTCATTATAAAATGCATGTTTGTAATTAAACATGCAAACTTATGACAATCCCTTACATGCATGTACATTCAAACATCAAATCCATCAAATTCAACTCAATTCATGTTCTTCGTATCAAGCCCAATTCCAACTCACAAATTCTAAAATATGAATTGAGCTCTCAAAATAATTTCAAGATTTGGGTTCATACATGGCCTATCTAAAAACATACAATTCTTAAATAATCAAGAAAATATGATCAATTTTAAATCATTTACATCAAAACTTTTTTAATTTAAAAATTGAACTCATTTGTTCATACATTCATAATTTTCCAAAGCTTAGTTCTTATTTCATCAAAACATGAAATCAATTCCAAGAAATCTATGATGCATGTAAATTCACATCTCATATATATCAAGGTTTCCAAACCCAAGCTCAATTGAAGAATTATAATTATTTCTATATTGATTAACCTTAACCATGGTCATGAATTAATTCCTTAATTTCTCCAAATTACATGCATATAAAAATAAGGCTCAAATTCCTATAAGATATTCAAAATCAAACCCAAAATAATTAATTTCTAAGTTAATTTTCATAATCATGAACATAACTCCAACTTCTCTTTTTTTTTTTTAATTATATAAAATTGACTTCAAGCTCTTTCTATTTTCCTTCAAAACATAAAATTAAAGTCATAAACTCCTTAGAAAATCATTTGCATGCATGAAACATTTATCAAAATCCAACCAATTCTACATAGTCAAGCTCAATCCATAATTAAAATCTTAAATTGCTCTAATTTGGATTTTTATTAATTTTTCTCATATCAAATCCAAATTCAAACTCATAAACATGAATTAAAATCTCAAAACCTTGAAATCCTATGATGCATGTAAGGTTGAGTTTCAAATTTATGAATAATGACAAAATCAAACTCAAACTAACCACTCTCCAAACTTATTTCCTTAAATCGTAGATGTTCCAAAATATGTTTAATTTGAGTCAAACTCTTAAATTCCATTACATGCGTGGATTAATAATCAAGATCAAAACCCATATTTATTTATTCTTTTAATTCTTCCAAATTACATGCATGTAGAAATGAGACCCAAATTCATGCAAGATATTCAACATTAAACCAAAAATAATCAATTTTCATGTTTATTTCCATAACCATGAATCTAGCTTTATATTCTTATTCAAACCCATTTCCTTACAAATTCCATGGAATTAATCTTAAACTCTTCTTAATTTCAAATATAAAATAAAGATTCTATATAAATTGAGTATTAATTTTCTTACCTTAGGTTTTAACTTCAAAAGTTATGGTTTATTTCCCTTGGGTCTTCTTCCAATTTCTTGAGTTTTCCCTTGATTTGTCTACTTCTTCAATCCTTTGGGTCTCTCATTCTCTCTCTCTAGACTCTCAAAGTCTTCCAGCACAACAAATGAATAACACTCTTGAACCCATCAGGATAAACACACTCACACACACCTCACACACACCTCACTTCTTCATCATGTAACACGTGTTTGCACATTTCTTTGAGCTCCACCTTAACACTTACATGCACACCCACTCACATAATTTCTTTGCACACACACACCCACAATTCTAATTTGCTCCATAATTTAATTTATGTCTAGCATTAATTTAACTAAGCATCACTTAATCTTAATAAATTTTGATTAATACTAAATTAGTTAATTATAACTAATCTCAAATCCCACATAATTTAATTAGTCTAATTGACTTCCATTAGAGCCTAATTAAATATATTCAAATTTATCAATCTGAATCAGATTTTTAATCAAACTTCCAAAAGGCTCCAAATATTAAATTGAACTTATTGCCATCATCAATTTTGATTTCCCAAATCATCGAGGCCTTCAATTTCGGCTTAAACTTCAAAATCTTCGTCAATAAATTACATAATCAATTGAACACCTTAATTGAATGCCTCATAAAGAAATTTAATTCATAATAACCTTAATTCCCAATTTTCATAACTTAATTAACTCCAATTTGGACCCAATTAATCAAACTCAATTTTATAAATCTGAATCAAATATTTAATTAAACTTCCCATATGGTCCGATACTCGAAATTCAATTCACTATTTATACTTTCTTGAGCCATTTAGGTTTTCAATTTCTAATTCCAAAATAAATATTTAATAGAACCATAAATGAATCAATCTCCATAATTTTCGTAAATCCCAGATTAACTTGGAATAATTGGCAATTAAATTTCAAATCTCCTTAATTAATTAAGTGCTAATCATTATACGTGGTGGGATCGTTACAACCAGACACCAAGAAGTCCAAATAATAATAAAGAGTACCGGATTTCGGATCAAATAATATAAAAGGTTATATATTTTTACTAAAAATTCTTTATATATTTGATAATTATTTGTAAAATTTAATATTTAAAATACATTTTCTTGTTCAAAACTACACGTAAACAATACTTAAGACTCCCGTTTTATTATAAAGAAATAAATAATAAAAATAAAAATGATAGAAAATGAAGAGAAAAATTTGTAAGAAAATAGGAATTCTAATTATATGTAACTATTTTAATAACAAATTTAAGTGTTCTTGTATTTTTTTTTTTAATATATAACAAACTAGAAATTCAGTTACCATGCTATTATGATTTGTAGAATAAAATTAATTTTGTTTAACTTTTACTACTTCATGCTAAACAACTCTATTTTTTTTTTTTTTTTTTTAATTTCTCTCACTTTCTACTATTTTTGTCACGACCCATTTCCAAAACCCAAGGGTTAGACATCTCATGCGGCTAGTAACCGTTGTTACCTAAAGTTGATTATAGGACTAATCAAAGTTGTATTTTCCTGAATGTCCCATCTGGACCCAACCTTATCTCACCAAATCAAATCATCGCAAAGAGTTTGAATACGTCCGTTCCATTCTAGGGTTTATGCGATAACTGCTTGCACAAGACCTTAACCTTTGATTAAGGAGCACATCCCATCAATCCATACATAACACATTCTCATCTCTTCATTATTCAAGTGATTGAAAACCCAATACGACCCCAATTAAGGTTTCCATTGAGTTAGATGTCTTAAATTAAAGTTAGAACAGCTTAATAAGATAATAATATCCACATAAGTATGATCAAATGAAGAAGATAAGGAACATAACCATAACATATACAATATCATACCAAAACATGATCTTATACTAATAAGCATATTCATGAAGACAAGAGCATAAAATACCAATGCAAAACTAAATTTCCAAATTCAATCCTATTCAAAGATTAAAATCAAAAGGACCATTTCAAATTTTTTCTGGAGCCTGGCCTTCCTACAGTTCGTAAAGAACATTTGATTTATATGTAGTCTACAAGTCTATACAATGCATTATGTACTTATTTGGATTAGTTTAATTTTTAGAATGTTTTCTAGCCCACTGGTTTAGACTCACACTACAAATATCTACATATATGTCCATATATATAACTATGAATTTTATGAATTCCCTATGTGTTGTATATATTCAAAATTGCCGATACTAAGTTCATGTTAAAAAATGAGTTAACTAATCGTGCACCCCACTGTAGGTAACAATAATGGACAAGAGTTGAATGCTGATAAATAATAGGTTGACAAGCGAAGAGTATCGACAAGGGCTAAAGTCATTCATTGACTTTGCTGCCGCAAATTTAGGCCCACATGATGAAATTAGGTGTTTGTGTGTTGATTGCATGAATGGTACAAAATTTAGCAGACAAGTTGTATGGATGCACCTGATCCGAAGAGGAATTGCGTCTTTGTATATAACTTGGGTGCACCATGGGAAACATGTTCCCATGTCTTATTCCAGTGTATCAAATGACCATTTTGGAAGTAGTGGAGAAGGTATGCCAGATACCAATCATCCGATGATGGGCGAATTGCCTATTATGTTAGAAGAAATTTACATGAGTAGTCTTATGGATAATCATATCGATGAAGAACATAATAGTTTAGAGAGGGAGGATTTGCATAAATTCATTAGGTTATTTGAAGATGCTCAACACAAAGTTTACCCAGCATGTGAGAAGTTCTCTGTGTTGTCATTCGTTATTAAGATGCTTCATGTGAAGGTATACAACAAATGGAGCAACAAGTCATTCGATATGGTTATGCAGGTATTCAAGGACATTCTACCAAAATGTGATCAAACTATTCCATGGATGCTCTATCGTGCTAAGAAGTTCTTACGTGACTTGGGTTTGGGATATGAAACCATTCATGCAAGCAAGAATGATTGTGCACTGTTTTGGAAGGAGAATGCAAATTTGGAGAAATACCCTACATGTGACGAGCCTAGATACAAGTTGAACAATGTTGGGGGTAAAAAGATTCCTCACAAGCTATTGTGGTACTTTCCTTTGACACTGAGGTTGAAAAGATTGTATATGTCAAAAAAAAAAAAGAAAAAGAAAAGAAAGTTGCAGATATGAGATGGCACAAAGAGATGAGTGTGGATGATGACATATTAAGGCATTTGGCCGATGGTGAGGCATGGAAGGACTTCGATAAGCAAAATCCGACGTTTTTTGTTGATTCTCAAAATGTAAGGCCAGGGTTGGCAATAGATGGTTTTAATCCATTTGGAAAATATGAGCACATCGTATAACATGTGGCCTGTAATCTTAATACCTTATAATCTCCCACTGTGGAAGTGTATGAAAGAGCCATTTTGCATGATGTCATTGCTTATTCCCGGACGATCGGCACTTGAAAGAGACATTGATGTTTACCTGTAACCATTACTAGAAGAATTGAATAATTAGTGGGAGCATGGTGTGCAAACATATGATGCATCCAATGGCCAAATTTTTATGGCAGTCATGTGGACCATTAATGACTTCTCCGCATATGGTAACATGTCAGGGTAGAGTACAAAGGGTTACTTGGCTTGCCCTAATTGTAACATGAATGCATCATCACAGGGTTTGCAAAGTAAGATAAGGCACATGGCTGCTCGTTGCTACTTGCTTGAGAACCATAGTTAGCGAAGGAGTAAGCTCTTCAATGGTCAAATTGAGGACAGGTCTAAACCTATGGACTTATCGGGGGAAGAAATACTAGAGCAAATTGGTTATGGGACTTACAAGCCGTATGGAAAGCACCCACACAATCGAAAATGACAAAGGAATGAAAATCCAAATTTGAATTGGACAAAGAGATGCATTATGTTTGACTTGCCCTATCGGATAACGCTGAAGCTGTAGCACAACCTTGATGTCATGTATATTGAGAAAAATATATGTGACAATGTGATCGAGACTCTCTTGAGCATAGATGGAAAGAACAATGACATGGACAAAGCACGCTTAGATTTGGAGGACATGAGAATACGTAAAGAGTTACACTTGAAAAGGCATGCCAATGGGTCCTTTGAGAAGGCCCCTGCATTGTACACATTGTCCTCGACAGAGAGAGACGGTTTTTGTCATTTTTTGAAATCAATTAAGTATCTCGATGGCTATGTAGCAAATATATCCAATTGCGTGACCGCTCAAGGAGGTAAATTATCTGGCCTCAAAAGTAATAATTGTCATGTCCTTATACAACTTCTTCCAATTGGGATGCGTTGCTATCTTACTAAGGAACTTGGCACAACACTTTTTGAGTTGCGAAATTTCTTCAAACAATTGTGTTCAAAGACATTGAGGGTCACAGATTTGGAGAAATTGGAGGAACAAATCGAACTCATACTTTGTAAGCTCGAGAAGATTTTCCCTCTAGCTTTTTTTGATGTCATGGTCCACTTGGCAGTTCACTTGCCTCAAGAGGCTATGCTTAGAGGGCCAGTGCAATATCAATGGATGTACCCAATTGAGAGGTATGTTGGTAATTTTGTAGTGTGAACATTGTAATTAATGCTTCACTGCTAATCTAAATTTAAATATAACATTCTCATTGTCATGTAGGTTGCTTGGACATCTAAAAGGGTTTGTATCGAATAAAGCTTATCCTGAAGGTTCTATTGCCCAGGCTTACATTTCAACGGAGTGTACAACATTTTGTTCAATGTATTTGGATGGAGTTGAAACAATTTTTGACCAGATAGAAAGAAATTACGACATGGGTGACCGTGGCCCAGGGTTGGCAGTATTCACTCAAAATGTCTATCCCTTTGGTCTAATGACAAGGGTATCCAGTGTGTTCATAGCTGAACACGAGATGGCTCATTGGTTTGTCCTACACAATAGCTTTGAACTGGAAAAATACTTAGAGTATGGATCTATTCTACGTATTTATATGATATAGTTGTCAAATGGATTAATATTGATTTCTTAAATTTTTTTTGAGAGCCATTTTTGTAACTAGGGAGCACAAGAACTTGTTACAACAAACTGGAGGTGTATTCGACATCACAAAGAGGCAACGCAAAGAATTTCCTAAATGGTTCAAAGATTATGTAAGCTGGAATTCCTCTTTATAATCAGTCATACATTATCTTAATATTGGGTATACTTGTAGCATAACACATGTTCTACATGTAGATGAATCAATTGCGGAACCAAGTATCCCCTGAAGCAATTGATGAGATGTGGTCATTAGCCAATGGTCCTAGTGGCTTAGTGAACACATATTTAGGATGTGTTTGTAATGGCATCCGATTTCATACTATCAGCCACGACAACCGTCGTAAAATTCAAAATAGTGGGTTGGTCGTGGAAGTGGACCATGAAGGCCAATTGATAAACTTCTATGGGTACTTGTGCAAAATGTGGGAAACGAACTATTTGTTTAGACATCAGATCGTATTGTTTCAATGTGAATGGTTTAACACTAGTAGTAGCAAAACTATGCGTGTTGAACCACATTTGACAACGGTTGATGTAAGAAGTCGATGGTACAAAGACAACTCATTTGTCTTACCAAGTCAAGTTCAACAAGTATTGTATGTTGATGATACCAAATTAAGTGTCAATTGGAGAGTCGTAGAAAAGTTTGAACATCGAGGAATTTGGGATGTGCCGGAGATGGATGACATAGAAACTGATGGTGTGTTCCAACAAGAAGAAACTACCGAGGTTGTATTAGCTGAGGCTATTGACGATGATGTGGTTTTGCATCGAGATGATATTGAATCTGAAATTATTCCAATGGAAGGTTTGCAATCTATTAGAGGTGTAGAAGTCGAGGGTGTTATAGATGATGCCTTCATCTATGATGATGAAGAAGAATTAATGAGGGAGGGTAACAACATAGACAAAGAATGTGACCTGCAAAGTGATTTTGATATAGATGTTGACTTAGAATCTTAATGTATTTGCTTTTATGATTTGGATATGATAATGAACCAAAATACTTGTCTTATTACTTCATCAAAATCATGTCATAGCTTGTTATATATCTTTTTATAAATTATTTCATGTATATCATGTTTTATAATGTTAGCTTGTTATATATCTACGCATCAAACAATTTAAAAAGCTGGTCACAGTAGCTTGCTATATCTCTTCTTTATAATTAAATGTCTTATTGTATATGACATTTTGTACTGTCAGTTGTGTTATTGCAGTTTGCATCATGGTTACTAGCTTAAAGACTGGTCGGCTTAAGAAAAGGTCACTCACGACCACCGAAACAAACTCGCTGGCTGCTATCCCCTTAGGATCAACAGTTGCACCACCTCTTGTTGTCCCCTTAGGATCAACATGTGCACCACCTCCTGTTGTCCCCTTAGGATCAACCGGTGCATTTTCTCCTGATGCGACTAGCCCACTATTCAAGGATTTTCATGAGACACAGCCACTGTCGAAAACCCAAAATCATGTCATAGGTAAGATCATTGTACATCAACTGTGTCAATTACCAACTGTCATTATTTGCAATTTACTTATTGTTATTTTGTTATCAGGGACTTCTTACGAGGACCTACATTTGGAAAAGGAATACAAAAAATAATGAGATCCAAAAAAGGGAAAAAAATTATATGTTCACATAGATCGTGTTTTGAATGCAATGACCGGAGATTATGCCACTCCAACAGCTAATGAGTTAGGGCTTTAGATTAGGAGTCTGTGCCCCTTCAAGGATGTTACGTCATGGCTGAATATGGATGAGACTACCAAAGCTACAGTCATCCAAGCTGTTCTCGTAATTGATAATATTGGGCAATATGTATTTCTCTATTATTGTACTTGTAAGAAGCACTTATTTTAATGATTGTCATTTTCACTTGTTATGCTTGTAGGACAAGTTTGATATTGGTGACGATTTTCACAATGACTCACAAGCTCAGCAAATTGTGAATACAAAGGCATATAAGTTGTACAAAGATTGGAGGTACAACTTGAAGCAAGAATTCGAGCTATTAAAGGAAGAGGGTGTTGATGACCTATATGCTCATCCACCCTGAGCGGTGAGTTTGGATGATTGGAAGCGTTTGATTGATATGGCATGGCAAGATGCATCTCACCAGGTAAAATACTAATGCATCATACATAGTCCCATGCCAAATGTGATATGCGTCAATATTTAACCAAAAATTTTTTATGTACTTATTTTTTCTAGAAACGGTTAGAAGCTGGTAAGAGTAACATAAGTTAGTTGCCATACAATCATACTAGTGGATCTCGCTCATTTCCTATCATGATGGTTGCTATTGTGAGATTGATTTTATTTAAAATTAACTCCATTATTTTTGTGTTGTCATGAATAATATGTTGTTGTTGTCGTTGTTTTTTTTTTTTTTTTTTTTTTTTTTTTAAAACTAGTAGGTAGCGAAAAATGTGGAAATGGATTTTCCTAAGTTTTATGAGGACAGCCACACCTCCAAGAAAAGGAATGACTGGATCCATCCCAAATGCGGTGAGCTGCATGTAAGTACGAAACAATGAATTAATTGTATTTAATATGAATTAGTACCCAAAAATATATATCTTATTATGCCTTTTTGTCTTTTTTATGTGCAATGACATCAAAAGAAGGTCAATCTACAAGCGGCTGCCACTGAGTCAGGGACGCCATTGACGCAGGACGAGCTTTCAAGGCAAGTGCTTGGTGAGAAGAAAAAGTACTTGCTTGGATTTGGGATCGGCCCACAACCATCTACCATAGCTGCATCACGAGCACATGATAAGGACATGGAGGCAATAGGAGCTGAGATGGAGACACTTCGTGAGAAGCAACAAAGAGATCGTGAAGAGTTGATGAAAGAGTGAGAGGAGCGCGAGAAATATTACACTGATATGTTGAAAGAGTGAGAGGAGCACGAGAGATGTTGCAACAGCAAGCGCAAGAACAGAAAGATCGGGAGGAGACAGATAAAAGGGTTGATCATCTGAAGAATGTAGTCGCCAAACTCATACAACTCTTAGGGATCTAAGGTGATCGAATGACATTTACTATTTGGTAAGTTCCACTTTATTGCATATTATCTTTATTGTATTTTTGCTGGATTGTTGAATTTTTGTTATTGCATATTATCTTTATTCTATTGTTTCACAAAGTGGGGTGATGCAATTAGAATTTTGATTACGTAACAATTCAAAAGAGTAGATGTTACTTATAGTTATGAAATCAGTTTCGGGCTCCTGCAAACCCTAACTGGATTTGTTCAGTGTTTAGTTTTTGTAGTATGCATAATATTGGATGTAGTTGCATTTCTTTGCTGCATCATGTTTCTAATGTTTGATTGTGGCAAATAAAATTTACTTTGGGACTATCAATTCTTTTTTGAATGTGTTAATATATAATTTATGATGAAATTGGACAGTTTATGAGCTTTCAAGGAATTGCCTTTTGTATTTGCTTAGAGTTCTTATGTGACGGTTGATTTGTGTCTGTTGCTCAGCTATTAAATATTCTGGATCATTGTACATTGTTAGAGGTGTCACTGTTTATCTTATTTTGTGCTTTGAAATTGCTGATTGCATTTTCTTTGTACCTTTCACAAATTTCCTTCGTCTCTACCTAATTTTCCATGTTGTGGCCTTTGTTTATGGAATGCCTTGTAGAAAACTTATATCTTTTGCTAATTTAATTGCAGAAACATTCAATGTACATATATGTGGAGATAAATATTAGTTGAATGTAAGATATTGGAAAGTAAGACAAAGTGTTTTGTATCTTTCATCTTAAGTTTAAAACCGAGAATATGCATAGTAGAGTTGGCAAAATCATTCCCATTACTTTTGTCTGTGCTCGAGAGCAAACTTGATTTATGGACCTTTTATGTTCGTAGTCATAATATCGTTTGAGGCTACTACACATTTTCCGTCAACTGTTTCCCATACCATAAGGTTTTCGCTATGCATAGTTGGTTATTTGCGTATGATTGAATGGTTTTTGAATATGATACCTACTAGTGTCCAATACCAATTGTTCAATTTTACCCCAGTCCTATTATGAATCAAATGTTTGCTAGTCCAACAAATGCTCTGCAATTTAAAGTGCACTCAAAGAACAGCCTCTGAGGGCCAAGAGATATTCCACTCAAGTATTGCTAATATTCTAAAAGTGTACCATGTAGCTTTTAATATTTATATTAGAAAAAAATTCTACGATTGTTTTGGATAGCTAAAAGTGTACCACGGTTCGGAACTGTGTTCCAAATCATAAATTGCTAGGGTATTAGTGTTTCCTAGTAACACTGGTCAACACATTCCCCATCTAATGTGTACTAGTTTGATGGAAGGACAAGGGTTATATAAATTGATTACCTCTGGCATAATGAATTTTTCTGTGAGCAAGTAGATGGCTGGGAGCGTACAGTAGACAAGTAGAGGTATGGAGATAAAGGGGTAGACAGTTGTGTTGATATACGCAAAACACTTGAGCCATTTAAGTTTTCCTTCCTTGTAGCCATCCCAAGCTGGACTATGATGGTTGAAAAAAATCTCAATCGAACCAAGACCCCAACGAAGAACCTGGTTAAGTCGATCTGAGAGGTTGACAGGAGCAAACCCTTTAAATGCAAGCCTCTTTGGCACACAATAGATGAACCTCCAACCACGACAATGCAGCTTGAAACCTGTTAGGATATCCTCTATAATAGACCCGTAAATCCAACCCAAATGCATAGTCAAGAATCATTAGGAATTGGTTGCTACTCATTGGATAATGGAAAATTGTTGGTTCACTTATGCTTAAAATGATATTGTTGTTGTCAAAATTCATGACATTAGGCTCCCTTTGGATTTATGGATTTGAAATAAATAGATTTGATATCAATAATTTGAAGAGTATAACCTTTGAAGTCAATGTGATATTTTAGATTTAGATATGAAGAATGGATTTGAGAGCTTTGTAATGATGGATTTCAAATAACTTTGTAAAAATAGTTATTTGAAATTCTTTCATAAAAGATTTTACATGTACAAAAACCTGAACAAAATACATGAAACATACCTCTATTCAATCCTCCACTTTAGAGTTATCATCTACTTTGAATAACTAATCTTCTTATATTTTTTTTTTTATATAAAATTCCAACTTCAAATCCCTTCATTTTATACCAAGCTAGGCTATGTAGTTTTTGATTGTTTTACTATGAAGTTTTTGGGTTGGACTGTTTACCATTTTCCTAAGGTAGAGAGAGAGAGAGAGAGAGAGAGAGAGAGAGAGAGAGGCTATTTCTGTGGTTATAATGCGAGTGTTAAAAAGTTTGATAATTTGCTTGGTAGTTGATCTGTTTACTAAGTAAGTTGTTCTTATCCATTCCTGATTTTGAGTTTTTCATTGACAATCTATTTATGATTTAATTTTTATGGTTGTTAATTTAAATATGCCAAAATGTAGTCAATACTAATGATTAATTTTATTTGTACAGATGGTTTTTGGCGTGGAATTGTAGTATATGACTTTTTTTGACAGTCTGAAAGACATTGTTTTAGTCTACAAATTAGTACTATTCGTACATATTAGTTTTATAGCGTGGTATAGCAGACTGAATTTGATGTGGTCTAGATTAATTTTTTATGTAGTATAGATTACCTTTTGACGTGGTCAAGATTACTCTTTTGGCATGGTATAGATTACCTTTTGGCGTGGTACAAATTAGTTTTTGGTGGTACATATTAATAATTGGATATTAATTTTGTTAATCCTATGTTATGTAGGGAATTAGTTTTTGAGATTGGATTATACTTGGTTTGTATGGAATTTCTATTGGAAATATTAATTTGATGTTAAATATGAATTTTTTGATGGTTGAAAGTGAAATGTGTGCATGTTGTGGAATGGTTGCTAATTTTATCAGTATATGGATAATTTTATTTATATATAGGGTACATATTGTACTAATAATGGAATAAATACAGGTGGTTGAGAAATTGATTAAAAAAAATTTATAAAATTTTTGGCAACTAAATTTTTGGTAGTAAAAAATGCAAGCAAAGGTTTTTCATAACTAAAATATTTAGTAGTAAAAAGAAACAAAAGACTTTTGGCGACCAAATAGTTAGTAGCTAAAATAAATCAAGATGAGGGAAGAAACTTTTGCCAACTAAAGATTTTAGTCACGAAAGAGCATGGCATCCTTTGGCGACTAAAATGTTTGGTTGTAAATTACCATGAAATGAAAATATCTAATCGTTTGGTAACTAAAATGTTTCGTTGTGAAAACTAACAGCGACTAAATATTTTGATCGCTAAATGTATTATTATTAGTGACTAAAATTGTTAGGCAGTAAATGTATTATTATTAGCGACTAAAATGTTTTAGCGACTAAATATTTTAGTCACTGAAAGAGAATTTCATTTTGATTTAATTACTTTTAACGACTAAATATTTGGCCGCCAAAATGTTATGTTTGGCAACTAAGTCTGTTTTAGTAGCCAAAGATAAGATTATTAGCAACTAAAATGTTTTAGTGACTAAATATTTTAGTTGCTGAAAGACAATTTCATTTTTGATTTAATTACTTTTGACGACTAAATATTTGGTCGCCAAAACGTTATGTTTGGCGACTAAGTTCGTTTTAGTAGCCAAAGATAAGATTATTAGCGACTAAATATTTTAGTCACTAAAAGAAAATTTCATTTTGATTTGATTACTTTTGACGACTAAACATTTGGTTGCCAAAACATTATGCTTGGCAACTAAGTCCGTTTTAGTAGCCAAATATAAGATAATTAGCGACCAACGTAAATTTAGTCCCCGTTGACTATCGGTGACTAGGCTTTTGCGACCAACGAGACAGTGAATAAATTTAGTCACCATTGACTTTCGCCGACTAAAAAACAACCTTTGGTGACTAAAAATTTGGTCACCAAAAATGTAATTTCTTGTAGTGTTTTTACCAATCACAATTATTTTGGTAACCACCTAACCATGCCTCAAAAGTAATACATAATTTCTCTTACAATAATGCTTGAGGCCTTGAATTCGCCTCGAATTTCTTTTTCTTTTTTTTTTTTGGATATGTTAATTTGGTTTTTTTTTTTTTAATTTTTTTTTCTCTTTTTTCTTTTCTTTTCGCAAGGGTGGTTATGTGTAAGGGTGTGCTAAAAAATTCGACATCCCACACCAACTCAGTCTATGTGATTGGATAAGGTCAGTGAGTTGGGTTGGACTGATTGGGTGATAAAATTGACAGATCAGTTAGGCAATTTGTTAATTCCATATAGTTTTGTATGAGTCCCTACTATATTTTTATTTCAAATTCGAGTCCCTAACTATATGGAATTAACAAATTGCCTAACTGATCAGTCAATTTTATCACACAACCAGTCCAACCCAACTCACTCACCATATCAAACCATACAAGCTGAGTTGTTTTTCTTTTTCTTTTTTTTTTTCCTTCTATTTGTTGGGTTGGGTTGTGTATGTGTGTGTTTTTTTTTTAAAGGTGGTTATGTGGGGGGGTGTGCCAAAAAACTTAACATCAGTACTAATTCATTGCACAAAATTATATGGAATTAACAAATTTTAACCAGCAGCTTAACTAATCAGTCAATTAAGTTAGACTGGTTGAGTGATAAAATTGACTAATTAGTTACGCTGTTGGTTAAATTTTGTTAATTTCATATAATTTTGTACGATGAGTTGGTGCGGAATGTCTAATTTTTTGGCACATTTCTACACATAACCACCCTTTAAAAAAAAAAAAAAAACAAACAAACAAACTAACAACACCCTCCTCCCCCCCCCCCCAAAAAAAAGGAATTCGAGGCAAATTCGAGAAATTTCTCAGTTTGCGAAACTATCCAAGAAAATTGAGAAATTTCTCAGTTTTTTTTTTCAGTATTAACTTCTTATTTTTTTTTTTCAATATTAACTAAAAATATTATCAGTTTTTAAATTGGAAAGAACTCAGTTTTAAAACTGAAAAAAATTGAGAAATTTCTCAATTAACTGGAAAAAACTCTCAATTTTAAAAATTGAAAAAACTGAGAAATTTCTCAAAAACTGATAATATTCTCAATTTTAAAACTAAAAATCTCAGTTTTTGCACAAAAATGTTCCATATAATTATTTTGTCAAATAATTTTTTTTTTCAATTTTTTTAGTTTCGTAATTGAGATATTTCCCAATTTGTTTATGTATATTTATGTGTGAAAGAGATATTTTATTTGTTTAAAATTTTAATTTATGATTAGAAATTAAGAAAATTGTAAATAAAAAATTAATATCACTGTGTTGATTCTATAAATATAAATTTTATCAAAAATAAATGTATATTGTAAAAATTTTGATATTTTGAAATTTTGAAAATCAAAATAAATGTCATATCACGATACCTTTTGTAAACATTTATAAATAATGAACAATCATTATTTGACATGAAATTCTGTCTATTAAAAATTAATGATTTTGAAATAACAACAAATCTTATCTAGAATTAATGGAGTGTAAGTTTATAAAATGTGACTTGTGTCCCTTATGCAAGTTTTCCACTTGTCAACTTGCTTTAGTTAAGATATACGTGACACCTGATTTTACCAAAAAAAAAAAACCTTTCTACATTGCACCCAACACTTTCAACTTCAATGAAGACTTTTCTGAGGTGCTGGTGTTAGGAACACATACATACCCATCACAGAAATTGGATAGAAAATGTATATGGATAGATAAAAGTTTTTTCAAAAGTGAATTCCACCGACGGATTCTATAGGATTTTGTCAATCCATGTATCTGTCTTCTGTGTTTATTTTTTTATAACAGCAAGTTCAGTGCATTATTAGGGGTATCTTGTTCCACGAAGCAGCCAGCAAGTCATTATTGAAAAATAAGGGTTCGAACATTTTTTATTTCTTGTGCGCACGCCTGCTAACAAGAATGGATCTATCTGGTCACATTCCTAAAATTTTTAAAAATTATGTATATTATACTAATAATTAGTACGATAATTTTAAAGTGAAATTCTTCGCATCTTCAAATTTTTAATAGTTCGTACCCTTTAACTTATTTACATTATAAAATTTTAAAAATAATTTCTAAATTAAGTTTTATTAAATATTGATCTATTCTATTTGTTATGTAACAACCCTCACTTTGATTTAGTCATAGTTGCATACATTCATGTATGATCTTGTCTTGTCACGTTTATAAATCTTGCTATCTTGTTTTGTCTTGCTTGATTACGTGTTACTTGCTTGATCTTGTACCTTGCTTGGTGTGTAGCCGAGGTCAGCTTAGTCTAGTTCGTCTTTGAACCTTAGTACCTAGAACCGTTTTGGAACCCCGGTTGACCTCCATCTTCACCCCGGCATGTTTGCCGAGATGTCACTCCTTGGGCCGAAGCGTTTAGAGCCAAGGCCGAGATGTTTTGTACTAGTGATCTGTGTCCTTGGGCAGGTATGGCCCAGGCCGAGATGTGGCACACCCAGGCCAAGGTGTGGCACAGCTTAGTCAAGTGCCGTCCTCCCTCGCCGATGTCTTTGTTGACCTATTGCCGAAGCTTTGTCTTTAGCCGATGTCATTACTTGCCGATGTGTCTTGCCATCAAGCTTGTTGAATACGCTTTGTCATAGATTTGTCTAATCAATCAGTCACCTTTTTGAGTTGAACTAACCCGGTAATGCCACGTGTCCGAGCTGAAGGTTAAGTCAGCCGACAGACTTAGAAACAATAATTTTTGTCTCAAATCTTTGTTTTTAGAGAGAGAAGCTCTAGAAGTAGAAGGAAGAAGTTTTAGAGTGAGAAGTTGAGTTCCGAGCTTGATCTTGGAGGATCGAACCGTTGGATTTAAGTTTTGAGGTTAGATTCTTGCTCTACTCTGATTGTTCCTATCGATCATCTAGCTGCATTGCATGATCGCATTTGTTTTGCATGTCATGCATTGATTTGAAGTTGGTTTTGAAAGAGAAAATAATGTTTATGTGTTTTTGAAGAAAGTCTCGTTTTGATCCAAAAGTTTGGAACAAGAATCATGTTTTCGTGTTTGTTCTTACATGATCTTCTTGCATGGGTACCCAGGTCCATGTTTCGAACTCATGGCACGAAATCTTAGATTTTGTAACAAGTTAAGGTCTTTGCATTCATCTCCTTCATGATCATGTTCGTCATGTTCTTCATGTTTTTCAAAAGGAAACCCAGGTTTTCCCGACTCTGCCTTGGGATGTGGCCATCGGGACCACACCTCGGCAAGACCTGGATGGTACCCAGTGTGTTTCCATGAGGTGGAAAACAGTGTTTTAACTCCCAGCATGTTTTGCTTTGTTATTGACTTGGATTTGGTGAGAATGCCGAGGTCATTTGCATGCATGTAAAGCTTGTTTTAAGAATGTGATTTACCATGTGATTTGTCAGGACTTTGATCTTTGCTTTGAGCCGACACCTGAGAAGATGTAGGTGAGTGGTGCTTTTAATAAAGCTATGTTCTACTGTTTTGATAAATCTTGTCTTGCTTTGTTTTGATGAAAGTATTTGTTAAGCATGAATGATTAGCCTATTCCGATGTATCAAGTATAAGCTTTGTTTTGATGTTATCTTGAAAAGTCCCTTGGCTGGAGGACTCTAAACTTTCGCAGCACTAAGTATAAAAGGATACGGTCCTTTCTTGGAACACAAGTCCCTTGGCTGGAGGACTCTAAACTTTCGCAGCACCATTTGTCAAAAAGGGCTGCGGGCCTAAGTGACACCAGTCTCTTGCATTAAAAGGATACGGTCCTTTCCTTGGTAGAGCCATTGTGTTAAAAGGGGCTACGGGCCTAAGTAACACAAGTCCCTCGTGCTGGAGGACTCTAAACTTTCGCAGCACCATTTTGTCTAAATCGATTACGGATCGTACAGTCCTTTGTTTTGCCACTAATGGATTACTATGCGGACTGTTTGTTTGGAAAGCTTTTGGCTATGTTATGCCGATGTCAGTGAACATCCCTTGAAACTTGTAAGACTTGATAGATGAATACGGTTCATCCCTTGACTTGGTAAAGTTTGCTGTGTTTTGCTTTGAAAGGATCTCGGCAAATATTTGTATGGTTTTGGCATGCTTTGTTTCGTAAAGACTCTGGCTATATTCATGCAAAAACCTTTATTACTAGTACCATTCACTGAGTTTCCATACTCACCCTCTCTATATATATGTAGGTGATGAGCAGGACGGCGGCGACGCCTAGATGTGTTTGCAAGCTTGTTTTGGATTCTTGATTTACGTCGGCTTGTTTTGCATTCTTGTCGGCGATGCTGTTTTTACACCGGCATTTTGTGTTTATGTCGGCTTTTGTACTTACGTCGGCTAATCTTGAAAATCATGCTTCTTGGCTTGTATTTCCTGTATTTTGTACATGCCGGCTTAGAAGCCTTTTGATCAAGATGTGATTTGTATTTTGTTATTTATGGATTGGTTGTAAGATCATATTGTATATGTCTTCTCATTTGATTTACGCACAGCTCTTATGGACCACTTGTACCTTTAAGTTATTGCTTCCGCATTTGTAAGCCCCCATATATTATACTCTGTTTGTGTGTGATCTTTGTAAGCTGGCCTTCAGTAATCACGGATTACCGGCCATCACGGCACCACCCTACTAGGGGCGGGTTTGGGGTCGTGACAGAATGGTATCAGAGCACAAGTTCCTTAGTATATGTTATTCACACACCTTGAGTCCTAAAGAGCATAGGAATTCCTTTAGAAAGATGCTAGGGTTGCATCATAGTGCTTGTTAATTGAACAAGGTGTGCATTGCCTTGACATGTCTGTTTGTTACTTGCCTACGTGGTTATTTGTTTACTTGCTTAAAAGTCACACTTTGCATACTCATAGCATCATGAGGAGAGGTAGACCTCCACTGGACCGAGATCAGTTCGAAGACAGGTTGGACAGACTGGAAAGATTAGTTGAAGGATTGGCCCGCGAGTTGAGGCAAACAAGACAGCAGTACGCTAGTGCTACGTCGACCCAGGCCGAGCAGACAAACGGCCGAAATGTAGTTCCGCCTCCCCCTCCTCCAGTGCCACAAGTTCCTCCGCAGCCAGCCTTATATGGAGATGGCACGATAGCTTTGATCAGGGAGTTCAAGAAAATGAAACCACCGAGATTCTCTGGAGGTATAGAGCCAATGAAGGCCGAGGCATGGGTTTTGGAAATGGAGAAGCTGTTTGAGATCTTCCCCAGCACCGATGTTCAGAAGGTGACATTGGCTGCATTTACTTTGGACGACGACGCTCAAAGATGGTGGATGATGATCAGAGAAACTAATCCTGGTTTAACTTGGGCAAGTTTTTTGGAATTGTTTTACAACAAACATTTTCCCCTCAGTGTTCGCAACCGCAAGGCTACTGAATTTCAGACTTTGACGCAAGGCAACCGAACAGTGGCGGAATACGATCGTGCTTTTACTGAATTGGCAAGGTTTGCACCTCACATGGCCAACGATGAATATATGAAGGATAGAAAGTTTGAAGGTGGGCTTCGCGGACCGATTCAAGACCGGGTTAACCTGCACAATATGCCGACCTATGCCGAAGTATTGGACAAAGCCATTTTGGCCGAAGCTAATTTGAACAGATACCAGAGCTCAGGAGAGAATCAGCGAAAGAGGCAGAACCATGACGGTCGCCGAGCACAGTTGGGCACCAAGAAGAGGACGAACAAGGGCAGTACTGGTTATCTAAGGCAGGAAGGTAATACTAAGCCGACGTGTTCGGATTGTGGGAAGCAACATTTCGGAGTCTGTCATCGGACGTCTGGAGCTTGTTATGAATGTGGTGAAATGGGTCATAATGTGAGAGACTGCCCTAAGACAAAGGCTGATGACAGCAAGAAAGGTGAGAATACCTCGGGTTCCGTTCAGAAGAATAATGCTGGGAAGGGACAGATGAGACAGGGCAGAGTGTTTGCACTAATGCCAGGAGACACTCAGAATGCGGAGACAGTGGTATCAGGTATACTTCTAATTTGCTCCCAAGATGCTTATGTGTTGATTGATTCGGGTTCTACGCATTCGTTTGTATCTGCTAAGTTTGCCGAGAAGATTAATAGGGAACTAGAACCCCTTGACTATGCATTATCTGTGTCTACTCCATCTGGGAGATCTATGATTGTTACATCCATTTATAGAGCATGTATTGTTGTGATTGAGAATGTTGAATTGTTAGTAGATTTAATGCCTTTGGACATAACTCATTTTGATGTTATACTGGGGATGGATTGGTTAGTCGCAAATCATGCATCTATTAATTGTGTTTCGAAGAATGTCACACTGAAACCCCCAAACCTAACCGAGGTTACATTTCAGGGTAAAGGGGTAGTGCCCCCACCTTATTTGATTTCATCCGTTAGGGCCTGTAAGCTAATTCGGAAAGGGTGTCAAGGTTACTTGTGTAGTATACTGAATGATCATAATGGAAATGCTAATTTAGCCGACATCCCAGTTGTCAATGAATTCGCCGACGTCTTTCCAAATGAATTGCCTGGCCACTTAGTTGATAGAGAAATAGAGTTTACTGTTGATATCATGTCGGGAACGCATCCGATCTCCAAAACACCCTACAGAATGGCCCCAGCTGAACTTAGGGAGTTGAAACTGCAATTACAAGAATTGTTAGATAAAGGATTTATTAGGCCGAGTACTTCCCCATGGGGAGCACCCGTTTTATTTGTTAAGAAAAATGATGGCACACTCCGTCTTTGCATTGATTACAGAGAACTTAATAAGGTCACCATTAAAAATAAGTACCCATTACCTAGGATTGATGATTTGCTTGATCAGTTACAAGGAGCACGAGTCTTTTCTAAGATTGACCTTAGGTCGGGTTATCATCAGCTTAAAGTTAAAGCCGAGGATGTTGAGAAGACTGCTTTTCGGACCAGATATGGCCACTACGAATTTTTAGTAATGCCTTTTGGAGTGACCAATGCCCCTGCTGCATTCATGGATTTGATGAACAGAGTCTTCAAGCCATACTTAGATGAGTTTGTAGTCGTCTTCATTGATGATATATTAATCTATTCCAAGAGTAATGCTGAACATGAGAATCATTTGAGACTTGCTTTGCAGATTTTGAGAGACCGGAAACTGTATGCTAAGTTTAACAAGTGTGAGTTTTGGCTTTCTACTATCTCATTCTTGGGTCATGTGATTAATGAAGAGGGTATCTCGGTTGATCCTAGCAAAGTTGAAGCCGTAGTGAATTGGCCGAGGCCGACTAATGTGTCCGAGGTTCGAAGTTTTCTGGGTTTGGCAGGTTATTACAGGAAATTTGTGATGGATTTCTCCAGGATTGCAATTCCGTTGACGCAATTAACTAAGAAGGGAGCACTGTATGAATGGATTGAAGATCGGGAGTCAGCCTTCCAGGAACTGAAGACGAGGTTAGTCACAGCACCAGTACTTGTACTTCCATCAGGTAATGATGAGTTTCATATCTATAGTGATGCATCGCATAAGGGTTTGGGTTGTGTATTAATGCAAGGGGGTAAAGTCATAGCATATGCATCTCGTCAGTTGAAGCCACATGAAAGGAACTATCCTACCCATGATTTGGAACTAGCAGCCGTTGTATTTGCTTTAAAGATTTGGCGTCACTACTTGTATGGAGCTTCTTGTCAGGTTTTTACAGATCATAAGAGTTTAAAGTGCCTGTTCACTCAGAAGGAATTGAATTTGAGACAGAGGAGATGGCTTGAGTTGCTGAAAGACTACGATATGCAGATTCAATATCACCCAGGTAAAGCTAACAGCGTAGCCGACGCCTTGAGCAGAAAGTCGGTTGGAAATTTGGCATCTCTAACCATGATTTCAGTAGAACCAACTATTGTTGAAGAAGTGAAGGCAAGACAAATGGAGGATGAATTTTTCAGAAAGATAGCCGATGAGATTGTTACAAAGCCGAGGTCAGGGTACACTTTTGAGAACCAAGTACTCAAGTTTGAAGGAAGATTGTGTGTGGCCGACGTTCCAGATATGAAAAGGAAAATTTTGCTGGAAGCTCATAATTCCAAGTTTGCCGTTCACCCAGGAAGTACCAAAATGTACCGAGATGTGAAACAGACGTTTTGGTGGCCAAATATGAAGAGAGAAATAGCCGAATTCGTGTCCCAGTGTTTGCATTGTCAGCAAGTAAAAGCGGAACATCAGAGGCCAGCAGGACTCCTACAACCTTTGCCGATCCCTGAGTGGAAGTGGGAACACATCTCCATGGATTTTGTGGTTGGTTTGCCGAAGACACAGAAAGGTATGGATTCGATTTGGGTTGTTGTGGATAGATTAACTAAGTCAGCACACTTTTTACCTGTTAAGACTACCTTCAACGCCAATCAACTTGCCTTGTTATATGTGAACGAGATTGTTAGACTTCATGGAGTGCCGATGTCAATTGTGTTAGACAGAGATCCTAAATTTGTTTCTAGATTTTGGCAGAGTCTACAGAGAGCTTTCGGAGCCGAGTTGAGATTTAGTACAGCTTTTCATCCCCAAACGGATGGGCAAACAGAGAGAACAATTCAGACACTTGAAGATATGCTTAGACTTTGTGTATTGGACTTCCAAGGAAATTGGGTAGTGCATTTGCCCTTAGTAGAATTCGCTTATAATAACAGTTATCAAGCTAGTATTGGCATGGCCCCGTATGAGGCTTTGTATGGAAGAAAATGCAGGTCGCCGATATGTTGGACCGAAGTTGGAGACAATGCTCTGCTTGGTCCCGAATTGATTCAAGTAACAACAGAAAAGATTAAACTTATCCAACAGAGGATTAGAACTGCCCAGAGCCGACAAAAGAGCTATGCCGACCAGAGAAGGAATGAGTTAGAATTCGAAGTTGGGGATCATGTATTCCTGAAAGTTTCACCAATGAAAGGAGTTTCCAGATTTGGGAAGAAAGGTAAGTTAGCACCTCGTTATATTGGGCCATTTGAAGTTCTTGACAAGGTTAACTTCGTTGCCTACAGACTTGCTTTACCACCAGAGTTGAGCCAAGTCCATAATGTGTTTCATGTCTCGATGTTAAGGAAGTATATTCGGGATCCACTGCATGTGATTAACTATTCTGGGATTGACGTTAACGAGAATTTAGACTATGAAGAGAAGCCGATGTGTATTATCGACAGACAGGTTAAATAGTTGAGAAACAAGTCGATACCAATGGTAAAGGTGGAATGGAAAGAGCATTTCGGCAAGGATGCCACATGGGAAATGGAAGAGGAAATGAAAATTCGACATCCAGAGTTGTTCTTGGAACAAGGTACCTTAAGTTTGGGGACCAAACTCCTTTAAGGGGGGTAGGATGTAACAACCCTCACTTTGATTTAGTCATACTTGCATACATTCATGTATGATCTTGTCTTGTCACGTTTATAAATCTTGCTATCTTGTTTTGTCTTGCTTGATTACGTGTTACTTGCTTGATCTTGTACCTTGCTTGGTGTGTAGCCGAGGTCAGCTTAGTCTAGTTCGTCTTTGAACCTTTGAACTTAGAACCGTTTTGGAACCCCGGTTGACCTCCATCTTCACCCCGGCATGTTTGCCGAGATGTCACTCCTTGGGCCGAAGCGTTTAGAGCCAAGGCCGAGATGTTTTGTACTAGTGATCTGTGTCCTTGGGCAGGTATGGCCTAGGCCGAGATGTGGCACACCCAGGCCAAGGTGTGGCACAGCTTAGTCAAGTGCCGTCCTCCCTCGCCGATGTCTTTGTTGACCTGTTGCCGAAGCTTTGTCTTTAGCCGATGTCATTACTTGCCGATGTGTCTTGCCATCAAGCTTGTTGAATACGCTTTGTCATAGATTTGTCTAATCAATCAGTCACCTTTTTGAGTTGAACCAACCCGGTAATGCCACGTGTCCGAGCTGAAGGTTAAGTCAGCCGACAGACTTAGAAACAATAATTTTTGTCTCAAATCTTTGTTTTTAGAGAGAGAAGCTCTAGAAATAGAAGGAAGGAGTTTTAGAGTGAGAAGTTGAGTTCCGAGCTTGATCTTGGAGGATCGAACCGTTGGATTTAAGTTTTGAGGTTAGATTCTTGCTCTACTCTGATTGTTCCTATCGATCATCTAGCTGCATTGCATGATCTCATTTGTTTTGCATGTCATGCATTGATTTGAAGTTGGTTTTGAAAGAGAAAATAATGTTTATGTGTTTTTGAAGAAAGTCTCGTTTTGATCCAAAAGTTTGGAACAAGAATCATGTTTTCGTGTTTGTTCTTACATGATCTTCTTGCATGGGTACCCAGGTCCATGTTTCGAACTCATGGCATGAAATCTTAGATTTTGTAACAAGTTAAGGTCTTTGCATTCATCTCCTTCATGATCATGTTCGTCATGTTCTTCATGTTTTTCAAAGGGAAACCCAGGTTTTCCCGACTCTGCCTTGGGATGTGGCCATCGGGACCACACCTCGGCAAGACCTGGATGGTACCCAGTGTGTTTCCATGAGGTGGAAAACAGTGTTTTAACTCCCAGCATGTTTTGATTTGTTATTGACTTGGATTTGGTGAGAATGCCGAGGTCATTTGCATGCATGTAAAGCTTGTTTTAAGAATGTGATTTACCATGTGATTTGTCAGGACTTTGATCTTTGCTTTGAACCGACACCTGAGAAGATTTAGGTGAGTGGTGCTTTTAATAAAGCTATGTTCTACTGTTTTGATAAATCTTGTCTTGCTTTGTTTTGATGAAAGTATTTGTTAAGCATGAATGATTAGCCTATTCCGATGTATCAAGTATAAGCTTTGTTTTGATGTTATCTTGAAAAGTCCCTTGGCTGGAGGACTCTAAACTTTCGCAGCACTAAGTATAAAAGGATACGGTCCTTTCTTGGAACACAAGTCCCTTGGCTGGAGGACTCTAAACTTTCGCAGCACCATTTGTCAAAAAGGGCTGCGGGCCTAAGTGACACCAGTCTCTTGCATTAAAAGGATACGGTCCTTTCCTTGGTAGAGCCATTGTGTTAAAAGGGGCTACGGGCCTAAGTAACACAAGTCCCTCGTGCTGGAGGACTCTAAACTTTCGCAGCACCATTTTGTCTAAATCGATTACGGATCGTACAGTCCTTTGTTTTGCCACTAATGGATTACTATGCGGACTGTTTGTTTGGAAAGCTTTTGGCTATGTTATGCCGATGTCAGTGAACATCCCTTGAAACTTGTAAGACTTGATAGATGAATATGGTTCATCCCTTGACTTGGTAAAGTTTGCTGTGTTTTGCTTTGAAAGGATCTCGGCAAATATTTGTATGGTTTTGGCATGCTTTGTTTCGTAAAGACTCTGGCTATATTCATGCAAAAACCTTTATTACTAGTACCATTCACTGAGTTTCCATACTCACCCTCTCTATATATATGTAGGTGATGAGCAGGACGGCGGCGACGCCTAGATGTGTTTGCAAGCTTGTTTTGGATTCTTGATTTACGTCGGCTTGTTTTGCATTCTTGTCGGCGATGCTGTTTTTACACCGGCATTTTGTGTTTATGTCGGCTTTTGTACTTACGTCGGCTAATCTTGAAAATCATGCTTCTTGGCTTGTATTTCCTGTATTTTGTACATGCCGGCTTAGAAGCCTTTTGATCAAGATGTGATTTGTATTTTGTTATTTATGGATTGGTTGTAAGATCATATTGTATATGTCTTCTCATTTGATTTACGCACAGCTCTTATGGACCACTTGTACCTTTAAGTTATTGCTTCCGCATTTGTAAGCCCCCATATATTATACTCTGTTTGTGTGTGATCTTTGTAAGCTGGCCTTCAGTAATCACGGATTACCGGCCATCACGGCACCACCCTACTAGGGGCGGGTTTGGGGTCGTGACATGTTATCTATATTATTTGTTATGTTTCTATATTACTTGAAATTACTAATATTCTTTCATTTATTACTATTCTTATTTTTCTGCTCATATGTCATTTATGTTTTTTTTTTCTTCTTATATAAATCATACTTTAATTTGCTTGTGAATCTTATTTTGCATTCATTCTTATTTGTTCAATCTTTAAAAATAGGAATATTGCCTGGAAATGAAAATATTGTCTATTACAACATGACATTCTTAAAATAAGTTCATAAAATTTAATATCGCTTATTAAAATGGATTATCATTATACTCATAAAAAGATGCATTTTCCATTATAATTTTTTCAAAAGTAAACTGCATAATAAGATGAAAGATGATTTTATAACAAGTTATTTGATCATAATTATTGATAAAGATATTAATTAAGATTTTGATATCAAACTTATCATAGATGTTTTAGATATACTATAAAAAGTGGCGATTATAACATTTTCAAATAGTTAACTTTAGTAGACAGAGACAAAAATAGTTAATATTTTGTTAAGTTAATGCACACAAAAGAAATATGTCAAATTATATTTTTACTCTCAATTAAGTTGACACATAATGCCTGATTAGTAATATTATTCATTTTTTTGTATTGGTATAAATCAAAATTTTAAATTTATAATATTTTTTTTTTCAATAAAAAGCTCTATGTGTTTTAACCGCTCAAAGCTCAAATACTAGATCCATCCCTCTGCCTATTAGGAGAAACAAAGTCAAACTATACTCTTCTCAGGAGCCTTCCTGTGTGGGTGAAAATCTGACCACACTACCAACTTAGTATTCAGTTGGAGAGCACTGGCAAAATAGATGACACCTGTCTAACCTGCAACAGAAAGAGAAGATTCCGGCGGTGGTTCGTCTACCTGGGACACTCCGACGATCAAGTCAGTATATCTCTCACAGATAATCGATAGTGCAAACTCACTATTCAGAATATAAATTGCGTACCTTAAACCTACGAGGGTGCCTCTCTTTTATAGTTAACTCAATCCTAGTCCCGATAAAAGCCTGACTTCTGCGGACTCCCATTCAGTGCTTACTTTGGACTCCTCGAGAGATAAGGATAGACCCCCTAAGAACATTATCCTTATCCATCTTGAAGTCTTTCCTCATTCTAGGACTCTTGTCCCCTATCCGCTTATCTCGGATTTTGATATCTTCGGAGATAACCTCGGCCACGCCGAGATCATCTCGGCGTTACGACTAGGACACGTGGCACCTTGGCTGATACATCGGCGTCGCCTTGCCACATGTTGATACTCAAAAATATATCCCCACAACTGCCCCCTAGGTTCTATTACCTCGGCATCTGAGGTGATGGAATCTATATCGGTACCTCCTTCCAGTACGTCGACTTAAATCATTTTAGCCGAGATCATTGTTTAAGGCCGACATGTCTCCCTTAAAGAACAAGAATTCCAGTGAATTCCTTCACTCATATGAGCTGTCATGCATCACTATTCAATCGCTTCATTCACGCGTCTTATCCTCATTGGATCGTGCACGCTGTGTAAACCGTCTTGCGCTCAAGCGTGCCCGTCGACGCATTATTTGCTCTAGGCGATTAATCGCCTTTTCTTTGCCGTTTCAAGTTTTAACAAAAACTTTTCCCTCTTCTTTCATTTCTTCACTTTTCATTCGATACTCTTGCTTTTTCTCTCTCTTACTTTTTTTTCTTGAATCCGCCATTGTTCCAGACTTCAAGCTCTGCAACTGCCTTCATTCCTCCCTCTTGGTGAAGCTTTCGTTGTTCTGTTACTTCTGTAACCGTCGCCTGACTTCGGCGATCTTCATACCGGCTTCACTTTTTCTGGTAAGCCACTGTTCCTTTTATTTTTAATTCTCTGATGCTCTTTACTACTTGTTGCCATTATTGCTTCGTTTAAACATTCGATTTGTGAATCTCATATCTGAGTGCGTTTATTCCACGATTTTGCCCTTGTCCATGTCTTGAATACACACATTGTTCACCATTTTCTTGCACTTTTTGCCACTGTTCTTGACCTTGTACCCCTTGTACTCACTATGTTCTTGATAGTTCATCTTTGTTCTTGATTCTGAAACTTGTTCTTGTTTTCTACTTTTTTGTGTCTTTTCCAAATTTGTGCCTTCAATCTTCGTTTCCATAGACTTAGGTTTGGGTTTTGTCTGTAGAACCCACAATTTAGGAAAAAACTGAAATCTGCATTTACCTATGTGAGTGTCGAGGTCCTAATAACCCTCTGAAAACATCTTCTGAAATCCAACCCCTTTGATTAAGCCGATATCATGGGCATGTGGAAACATAGGGTAGACACCCCATCTAAACTAGAATTCTTTAGACAAGAGTTTGAAATCCCAACCAACATCCATCTGAGGTTGGCTGGGGATGATGACTCCATCATGCCTACTGACAACTCCATGCCTTTCCCTGTGGTGGCTTTCATCGAGTGTGGACTTCGACTCCCACTCAACATTCTTTTTCGCGAGATTATCCATTATTACAAGTTAAACCCAATGCAGCTCGCCATTAACTCCTACCGAGTTATTAATGGCATCATAGCCTTAGTAAAACAAGAGAACGTTAGGGTCACTTTAGCCGATATCCAGTATTGTTATACCATGTGTGGCCTAAAAAAGGACACGGGCTATGTTTACTACCTCAAGCCGAGGTCAACGGAGTACAAAATTGTTGCCGACCTCCCAGACTCCAACAAGGGAGTTGGAGATGATTACTTTATTACTTCGGGGAACTGGGAATTTGCTCCAGATGAGGACCTCCACCTCTACCCTCTTCCTCGGACAGTTTTCGTAGAGGGCAATGGTAAGAGCCCTGTGTTTCACATTTATTTGCTTTCAAAATCTTTAATACTTCAAATATTCTGATGTTTGTTTTTCCTTGCAGCTCTTCCAAAGCCAGGAAAAGACTTCTGCAAGTCCTTTTACCCAAGTCCTGGTTTAAAGAAACTACTGGACCTTCCTGTTCATAAGCAAAAGGCCCCACTGGTGCTCAATTTCATCCCGACGTACAAATCAGCTCTCTCCGACGTTCCTAAGAGGAAAAAGAAGAAGAGCCTATCTCCTCCCTCTGCCACAACCCCTTTAGTCGCTACCGAATCTCAGCCAGATCAAGGATCAACTTCTGATCCAGTAGAACGGCCGTCTACTTCGGCTCCATAATTGATCCCACCATCTCAACGAAAACGTCGTCGATGACTAGTTCTTGCTGCTGAGATGGGCCACCCAAAACCAGTTGCAAAAGACCTATTGCCCAGCATTCCTTCTGACGTTGATGCACAACCAACACAAACCCAGCTTCCACCAAAGCCAAAACGAATCAAAAAGGCTCAGCCCAAGGCAAAGGTGACTCAGATCAACTTTGAGGATACCTTGCCAATTTCCAAACTGGCTCCGAGTGAGAAGACTGCCTCTGTCCCTGCGAAGAGGTCTGCCGAAACACTTCCATCCAAATCTACCAAATCCAAAAGGCCGAGGTCATCTTCTACAATGACCTCGGGGTCTAAAAAGCCTGATGCCCCCTGGACCCCCGAAATCACTCTGGAAGATAAGCCTGTTATGGCTAGTGATAACGCCGATGATATCAATGTCGGCGTTGCCCTCAGTACTGCTCTGCTTCTTCTAGGCGATCTGGAGCGAAACGCCGAGTTCAGTGAGTACGAAAACTACGTTATGATGCTTCAGCGCTCTGTTCAGGTAAATGTTTTTGCTTGGTACTTTTTCTTTCTTTCTCTTCATTTCATTCTTAGAATATTTTCTAATACTTTTGTTTTCTTTCAGGCCATCCAGCATGCCTGCTCTTTCTCAATACAATCTTTTGAGAACCGTGAGAAGCTAGCCAAGAAGAAGAGGGAGATCTCCACACTTCAGAAAACCAATAAGAACCTGCAATCAAAGATGAAGACCCTGGAGGATCAGGCCGAGGTCGCTATTAAAGCCAGAGATGAAGCTGAAGAGAAGGTTGGTGCTACTGAGGCGATAAATAAAGTCCTTCAAGCCCAGCTGAAAGAAGCTGAGGCAAAAGTGGCCCAGGGCCAGAGGAGCTTCAAGACGCTTTGGCCACCAAAGAGGCTGAAATCAAAGATGCCAATGAGCAAGCGTATGCTCAGGGTATGGCCGATGTTACGGAGGCCTACGAAAAGCAAGTCAAGCAAGCATGCAACAAGGGTTTCACCCTTGGTTGGATGACCTTGCTGAAGAAACTTGATGTCCCCGAGGATTCCTCCTTTAAGAATGCCAATGCCATTCCCCTGCCATTCCCTCCAACTCCACCTCCCAATCAATCTGACGACGAGTCTGATTCTGAGGATGAGGTTGAGGAGGAAGTTTTGGTGAGGAAATCAAAAGAGACTACTGGGACCAAGTCTTCTCCTCAAAATGAGCAAGTCCTAGACTTGACTCAGGATGAGGAGGATGAGGGAGTCCCCAAGGATGCTACTCCAGAGAAATCATCATCGGACGTTCCCCCTGCTGACAAGAGCCTAGACGAAACCCTTCAAGAATTTGATGCTGAACTTGCGGCCGAGAAGGTTGCTGAGAAGTCTTCTCAGCAGTCCTCCGAGATCCAAACCCAGACTGCTACTGAATACTCTTAATTTTGATGTTATTTTCTTTCATCCTTTGTACTTTCGCTTTTCTTCTTTTGGGAATAATTGTAAGTTTTTGGCCGACGTGCCTTTTAATGAATACAACTTCCTTTTTTCTTTGAATGTTTGTATGTTTGCCTTCTCTGTATTACTCTCGTATGCTTTCATACTTAGAATATATCTTCAGTATACACTTCAATCTCTGTACAATCTTCTCGGGGTAGCACACCTCGGTTATACAACTGATGATTTTACCTCGGCAAATACCCAAGTATCTTTCTCGGCGTAAGCTTGGTTTCACCTTGTAAATTTTTCATAAAATTTCAACAAGTGCTTAACCTTAGTCTTCAATCTTGTAAATTGTCCACAAATTTCAACAAGTGTTAGACATTATCTCGGTTTAACTTCAACTTATAAATTGTCCACAAATTTCAACAAGTGTTAAGTAATGATCTCGGTTTAACTTAAACTTGTAAATTGTCCACAAATTTCAACAAGTGTTAAACAATGATTTCGGTTTAACTTCAACTTGTAAATTGTCCACAAATTTCAGCAAGTGTTAAACAATGACTTCGGTTTAACTTCAACTTGTAAATTGTCCACAAATTTCAACAAGTGTTAAACAATGATTTCAGTTTAACTTCAACTTGTAAATTGTCCACAAATTTCAACAAGTGTTAAACAATGATTGCGGTTTAACTTCAACTTATAAATTGTCCACAAATTTCAACAAGTGTTAAACATATTCTTCTTCTCTCTGCCCCCTAATGTGAACCTGAGTTCCACTTGGGTTCTCATTGTGCATGTATTCTAGACACAACGTCAAGTATCTTGAAAAGAGAACCAGCTGAATCTTTATTTATTTATTTCGGCAAATGGCAAAGGAACAAAGAAATTCTAATGATAGAAAAATTTCAAAGTACAAGTTTTCCAAGGCCTTGGTAACTCTTTGCCCTCATTATCTTCAAGCCGATATGCCCCATTGCCCAGCACCGAAATGATTCTATAGGGTCCTTCCCAATTTGGGCCAAGCTTGCCCTCTCTAGGATCCTTCTTGTTGCCGACAACTTTTCTTGAGACGAGGTCACCAATCTGAAATTCCCTTGGGTTAACTTTCTTGTTGTAAGCTTTGGCAAGCTGTTGCTGGTATGCTGCGAGCTGAATTGTAGCTTTCTCCCTTCGTTCTTCTAGAAGATCTAGATCTCGGGCTAAGAGTACATCATTAGTCCCGTTCTCTACCCTCTGGGTTCTGATTCCAGGGATGCCGACCTCCAGCGGAATGACTGCTTCTGTGCCATAAGCCATGGCAAAGGGGGATTCCCCTATTGATCTTCTCGGCGTAGTCCGATATGCCCAGAGTACATTGGGCAATTCGTCTATCCACTTTCCTTTTGCTGCCTGCAGCCTCTTCTTTATCCCATCCAGAATTACTTTGTTGGATGCTTCTGCTTGTCCATTGCTTTGTGGAAAGCTTGGGGTTGAAAAGTAGTTCTTGATCTTGAACTTTGCACAAAAGTTCTTGATTAGCTTACTGTCAAATTGAGTTCCATTGTCTGCAATAATTGCTCTTGGAATCCCAAACTTGGTGATAATGTTCTTCCAAATAAAGTTCTTCACGTCCACATCTCGGATCCTGGGAAGAGGTTCAGCTTCTATCCATTTAGTGAAGTAATCTGTTGCTACCAGCAAGTACTTCCTTTGTCCAGTTGCTTGGGTCAGTTACCCAACGAGATCCATGCCCCATTGGGCAAATGGCCAAGGACTGGATACAGGGTTCAGGTCTGCTACTGGCTGGTGTATCAGAGGTGCAAACCTTTGGCATTGTTCATACTTCTTTACATAGGCTTCTGCATCTTTCTACATATAAGGCCACCAATACCCTTGGGTGATGGCCCTATGAGCGAGTAATCTGCCCCCAGCGTGGCTTCCACAAATTCCTTCATGTATTTCATATAAAAAATCTTTGACTTGTAAAGGGTGTACGCACCTTAAAAGGGGTCTAGTGAAGGACCTTCTGTAGAGATGTCATTCTGCTGTTATACTGAATCTTGCCGACTTCAATCTGATCTTGTGTGCCTCTTTGCGGTCATCTGGCAGCTTTCCTTCTTTTAGGAACGCAACAATTACGTCCATCCAGCTTGGTCCCATGTCTACGCACATTGCTTCATGCTCTATGGTTACTGCTTCAATGCTCGGGCCCGACAAGTAGTCAATCATTATTGTCCTTGCTTTTCCAGGTTGTACTGCACTAGCTAGGTTGGCCAACGCATCGGCGTGGCTGTTATCATCTCGGTTTACCTAGAGTAGTCGGCAGTTCTGGAATAAGGCTGTCAACCTGATGACCTCCTTTGCATATGCCGACATTCTTTCATCTTGGGCTGCATATTCTCTTCTTGCCTGATTGACTATTAGTTGTGAATCACAAAAAACTATTACCTCATCTGCTTGTACTGCTGCTGCCAGTTTTAGTCCTGCAATGAGTGCTTCGTATTCTACTTCATTGTTTGAGGCCTTGAACCCCAAACGAATTGATTGTTCTAGTACCTGCCCATCTGGGGATATCAGTACTACTCCTGCCCCCGCTCCTTGTCGGTTTGAACTCCCATCAACAAACAATCGAAAAGAGTCGCCGATGTAAACACTGCAGGGTCTAAGTTTGTCCTCTTTCCTTTGTTCTTTTGTCTTTCGCTGGGCTTCTCTTTGCTTGTTTGGACATCGTTTATCTTGGCTCAACGGAGCCCGATGTTCGATGGATTCTAGCGTGAACTCGGCCACGAAGTCGGCCAAAACCTGGCCTTTGATTGTTGTTTTGGGCCTGTATTCCAGATCATACTAGCCTAGGGCGACTGCCCATCTGGCTATTCTTCCTGTTAAGTCTCCCTGCTGCTATAGGCACTTCAATTAATGCTCTGTCAGTACCACAATTTTATAGGCCTAGAAATAATGGTTTAACTTCTTTGAGGCCATTACTAAAGCCAGTGCCAATTTCTCTAAGGGTAGATACCTCGTTTCTGCGTCGGCTGGGGTTTTGCTTACATAGTAAATAGCCCTTTGCTCCCCTTTTTCTTCTCGGATTAATACTGCACTTATCGCATGTTCAAACCGCCAATCTTGGAACAGCCTCCTCGGTTCTGGATTCGAAAGAACTGGAGCTATGGTCAGGTACTTCTTCAGATCGGCTAATGCTTCTTCGCACTCTTCTGTCCAAAGAAAGTCTGTGGCTTTCTTCACTAAGTTGAAGAAAGGTTTACACTTGTCTGAGCTTCTGCTGATGAACCTGTTCAGGGTTGCGGCCCTTCCAGTTAGCATCTGCACCTGTTTTGTCGACGTCGGGCTCTTCAACTCTGGGATGGCCTTGATCTGATCTGGGCTGGCCTCAATGCCCCTTCTGGTCACTAGGTATCCTAAAAACTTGCCAGATCCAACTCTAAATGCACACTTCGATATTGAGTCGGAGCTGATATGTTTTAAGGATTTCAAAGACTACTTTTAAATCGGCGAGATGAGCCTCAGGCTCCTTGGTCTTAATGACCATGTCGTCGATGTAGACTTCTACTGTTCGGCCAATCAGGTGTTTGAACATTTTGGTTACCAACCTTTGGTAAGTTGCCCCTGTGTTTTTCAACCCGAAAGGCATTACTCTGTAACAGTACAAGCCTTTTAGGGTGATGAATGCGGTCTTCTCTTCGTCTAGGGGGTACATGGCTATCTGGTGGTATCCCCTGTAGGCATCTAGGAAGCTCATTCTTCCATGCCCTGAAGTGGTATCTACTAGCTGGTCAATCTTGGGTAGAGGAAAGCTGTCTTTGGGACAGGCTTTGTTGAGGCTGGTAAAGTCTACGCAGACCCTCCATTTACCGTTCTTCTTCTTTACCACCACTGTATTGGATAGCCATGTCGGGTAGTGAACTTCTCTAATGGCCCTGGCCTCCAAAAGTCTGTCTACTTCTTCCTCTACTGCTTCGACGTGCATCAACGTCGGTCTTCTGGCTCATTGAATTACAGGTTTGGCCGACCTGTCAACATTCAGTTTGTGGCAAGTGACCTCGGGGTCAATGCCAGGCATTTCGTAAGGTGTCCAAGCAAACACCTCAATATTTGCTCTCAAAAAAGCTTCTAACTCTTTTTCCTTTTCTTCGACTAAACCCGAGCCGAGAAGAAAGAAGAGTTCTTCATCTCCATCCTGAACGAGGATTTTCTTCAGTGCCTCTTCGCTCTTCTCGGCTAGCTCCTTGCCGATGTCTTCTAGGACTTCCACGTCCTCATCTTCAATTTCTGCCTTTTCTGGCTCTTGTATGCCGCAGGTAGATTTCATTGCTGCCATGGAGCAATTCTTCGCTTGTAGCTGATCGCCTCTGACTTCCTCTATCCCATGCTCTGTTGGGAATCGCAATAGTTGATGTAGTGTTGAGGGAACTGCCCCCATCGCATGCAACCATGGCCTTCCCAAGATGATGTTGTAAGGGAAGGATATGTCAATGATGGTGAATTCTGTCTCGATCTTCCTGGTGCCAGCCTACACCTCTAAGCTTACTGCTCCCAGTGGCCATGTCGGCGTTCCATTGAACCCAACCATTGGGCCATTGGATTGTTCCATATCATCTGGATGAAGGCCGAGCTCCTTGTAACATCAGACGTACATGATGTGACAAGAGCTGCCTTGGTCAATCAGGATGCGTTTCGCTTGGCACTCCCCAACCTGGAGGGATACTACCAAGGCATCATTATACGGATGCTGGACCATCTCTAGGTCGGCTTCAATAAAGGTTATCATTGGTCCCTGGTACTCTTCTGCTCGATGTCTTTTCTCCCCGACTTGGTAGACATGTTGTAGGTGTTTTACCTTCTGGGTCTCTCCTCGGATTTTGTTTTCGTTGACCTTCGAGTGGATTACGTTGACTACCCAAGGTCCTCCTGCCTGTGGCTGCTGTGTTGGAGGAGGTGGGGCTGCTGGTGCCTGAGGCAATCTTGCTCGTTCTTCTCTTGTCCTGGTCTCATCAACAAGGTCTCTCAGATGTCCTTGTCTCACCAGGTCTTCTGAGTGTGTTTTCAGGGCTTTACAACCTTGAGTTGTATGCCCATCTTCATTGTGATAGGCACAATGCTTGCCAATGTTTCTTCCCATGAACTCTCCTGGAGTCCTCTCTGGGGTTTTGAAATAGGGCTGGTTCCGAATTTGATCCAGGACTTTGTGAATTGGGATTCGGAACACAGTTGTCACTGCCTGCACAGCCCTCAGTTCTGCCTCTTATTTAGAGGATCCGTTGTGACCTCGGCCTCGCTTCGGCGAGCCGTTTCCTTTCTCGTGCTTTGTCTCCTTATTCCCCGACGTATCTTCCTCGGCTCTGGCATACTTTTCGATTCTGGCCATGAGTTCCTCCATACTTTTTGGCAATGTCTTTGCCAATGACTTCCGTAGTGGACAGTCATCTTTCAAGCCGTTCTTGAAAGATACGACTGCTACCTCTTGATTACATTCAGGTATTCGGTTGAACACCTCATAGTATCTTTTGGCGTAGGCCCTAAGGCCTTCATCTTTGCTGATCTTCAGAGCCATCAATGCGTCCACTCTTAATGGCTGAAGTTTGTTTGTCACAAACCTGGCCACAAACATTTCGGCCAGGCCTTCCTAGGTCTTCACACTTCCCTTTGGTAGTTTGTGAAACCAATCTGATGCAATCTCCCCGAAAGACGAGGGGAACACTTTGCAGAGCAATGGCTCGTTCCCACTATACAATGCCATTGAGTTCAAGTATAATCCAATGTGGAAGTTGGGGTCTGACTTACCATCGTATATTTGGAACCTCGGCATACTGAATCTCTTTGGTGCCTCGAATTTGTCTAATTCCACCGAGACTTGTGTTCTCGGTTTAACAGGTGAAGTTACCTTGACATCGGCGTTTGTAGACAGGCCCGCGGGGGGGACCTCGCTACAGCTCGAACTCAATTTGTGTCACGGTTCTTAATCTTGAACCAAAGAGTCCAAATCCGGCAAATCGTTTTGAGAAAATAGATTTTTGAAAGAAGTGCCAAACATGGACTGCTTTGCCAGATACAGAGTCGCCACCTAAATATTTTATTTTTGGGAAATTTAGGAAACCCTGACTCGTTTGCCTAAGGCCACGTGTCCGTCATCACCAAAGTTGCCTCGGCTCGGGAACTTGGGTACGATTGGGGAAGGTCACTTCGTGAGCACCCCCGCTCGCCCGATCAAAGATCGGCCTCTACTATCCATGATATCTATTTTTGAAAACATTGTGTGTTCTTATTCCGGTTATTAGCCTAGGTTACTATGTGATGCGCGCAGCATACAAGTATAGACTGAGTCGTCTGAATTGGAACAAAACACTTCATGTTTGTTTGTGAAAACGGTTTGCTACTCGCAAGTAGGCTTAAAATGCGGATTTTGCCACCCTCGGGTGGGCTCAGAAAACATGATTTTGCCACTGTCTAGTGGGCTTAAAACAAAATTTGATGAATTGTTCCAATCCAAATAACCCAACCTTCACCCACAAGCATTCAAGGCAGTTATATCACATAAGCAGTTAGCCTCATGGCAAGCATGCTATTCATGGTAGTCACTCACACGCATGCAAGGATGCTAAAGCATAAAAACTCACCGAGTACTCCAAGCCAAAACAGAAACTGATTAGAAATCATGCATGATCCTAACTATACAGAAATGCCTAATGCAACACATGCAAAAATGCAACTATAGCAGGCTCAGCTATTCTAAACATGGCATAGGAGATGCAACAGCTATCAAGTATTCAACTTAGAATTGAAATACAAATGCAGTTAGTATGATGCGCCGAGCCCGGTGCATGCAAGACAGAAGAATGAATGCAAACATGCTATCATACTGTATGCTAATCGAAACATGCCCTAATCTAACCATCATAAGCGGGTAAATAAAAGGGAAGAAAGACGTGGGGTTGGAAGACATACATCACACACACGCACACTTATTACAATTATGCCCTCGCGCAGAGGGTCCGAATAAATATCTGACAAATAATAAAAGAATATTACAGTCCAAATAATACAAATTCCTAATTAATTTACAAATTAACTAAGAAAATAATGAACTGGCATGCAAGCCAGGGACTGCCTTGATTCCGATGAATGATGTATGTTTAAACTGCCTTGCACGGAAATCCACTGGGATGCCCCAATTAGCCTCTGTTTCGCAATTGTTCTTGGAAAGCGCGCCAAGCCTCGGAAGACTGCTGATTCTTGATTTTGTTGCAACTGAGAGCAGGAAAAAGGCATAGCAATGTATTTTCACAAATGTATGCATGCCTCGATCCTCGTGCCACCAATCACGCATCTCGATGCGTGATGGCCGAGGAGTCGATTTGCACAATTCAATATGGAATGAATGCTCATGAAAACACAACAAAACCTAATTCTATCATGGATGATCCGGAGTGTCGGCGACTAGGGAATTGAGACACGTTCCGTCACTCGGAGTACGGGACGTACCTCGTTTCCCGTGCTCGAGCTAACTCCTATCCCGTACACAATGCAATATGCATGACATGCATGAATGCAACTAAGATACAACCTAACATGCACAATGTTATGAAATGGCATACACGGTGCACGATGCAACATGGCATACGCAATGCTCTAATATACAACCGAGAATACACAATGCTATGGAATGAAATGGCATGCGCAATGCCCAATGGACTTACACTAACATGAGTGGACCTCAGCCACACTCACACAAGAGGCCATCAGATGAAAATGAAACGACTCAAAATGCGTGCACGCGTGCACGCAAACCGAGGACTGAACCTACGGCACGGAATACCACTCTAACAAGGCATGGCAAAACATGAAAAATGGCATACTAGCATGCAAATTTCAGAGGCAAAATGAGATGCAAAACAGCCCCGAAACATGATAAAATGGTACCCGATGCATGGAACGAGTCCCGAAACATGAATTTTGGCGCATGAAATGGCCTGTAGCTATGCAATGCATGCATAATTTGAACATGAAGTGTTAATACAGAAGCAAGGCAGCCCCAAAAAAAGCATGTTTACAGTTTAAATCAAGGCCAAAAAATGGGCACAAATGAGGCTAAATTAGCATGCAAAAATGGCCCCGAAAGCAAGATAATGAAGCAAGTCCTAGATGCTGTCCCTAAACAGAGAAGGGGCCTTCTACAATATTGAATAGGGGCCAAAAATATGATGGTTTATAGTTTATGACAAACCCCAAAAACAGATACAAGTATGCTCAAAATGCCATGCAAAATAAGGGCCAAAATGAAGGTAAAGAAGCAACTGATACATGCTGGTCCCAAACAGGTAAGGGACCTTCAAAAATGTTGAGTAGGGGCCCAAAATATGACTTTTTACAGTTAATGTCCGAGCCCAAAACAGTGTACAACTATGCCCAAAGTGCAATGCAAGATATGGCCTAAAAGAGAGGCTACAACACAAACTATACAAATTATGCTCCAAACAGAAATAGACCCTTAATGAAACATGGAGAGGGGGTCAAAAAAAGGCCATTTTCAGTTCGGACCAAAGTCCAAAAACAGAAGCACAGAGGGCTAATGAATCATGCAAAAATGGGGTCAAAAGATGGATATAATGGCAAGTGATATATGGAGGCCCCAAACAGTGATGAGCCCTTCAACAAAGTTGAATAAGAGCTCAAAATAAGCTACTTCACAGTTTAAAACATGCCTCAAAAAAGTTTACATATAGGCCAAAAACAATGTGCAAGAAAATGGCATATTAGGGAGATAATGAAGCAAGTGCAACAAGGAGGCCTCAAACAGTGAGAGGCCCTCAATCAAACATGGAATATGGCTCAAAAAATTACGGCCAGAGCTCAAAGATACAAGCAAGAAGAGCTAAGAAAGCATGCCAAAAATGGGCTAAAAAAGGGGAAATGGTAACTCACCCTTGTAGACCAATCCTTAGCAACTTCTTGGACCAATTTTAGGTGCTCCTTAGCTCTAGAAGATAGCTCCAAGTGGCTGGAATGGAAGTGGTGGTGTGATGCTAGGTGGTGGTGAAGAAATGGTGTAAGAACTTGGATGTTTGAAGCTTGGAAGTATAGAGATATGGGAGCTATGCATACAAGGCTTGAAGGCAAATTTTCCAACCCTAAAATCAGACCTGGGGTGCTGGTTATATAAGCTAAAGAGGGAGAGAAAGAGGGGAAAAAAGGGAGGGAAATCACTCCAAGTTTCCCTCCAAAATGCCCCGGATCTGAACTGGGGAATAAAGTGCATATCTGTGATGTGCCAGGTGTAAGGAAGCTGGCCGGCCAGTTGTTGAGGTTGCAGGTGGCCGGTCGGCCCTCCCCATGGCCGGCCGACCAAGGTTCAAAAGGGCCAAGTCAAATTAATGGCCGGCCACCACAGATTGGTGGCCTCTCATGTGTCCTCAACACAACCTTGTGGTTGACAATTGGCAACTGTGAACCAGAAGAGAGAACAACCCACTTTTCAAAGGGGTTCAAAAGGGTCAAATGGAATTACTGGCCGGCCACCAAATATTGGTGGCCTCCCAGATGTGTACATCACAAATATGGGGTTTAGAGTGCAAGAAAATGGTCCAAGGGTGGTCAACATTGGCTTTGAAGTGAGAAAAACGGGCGTCAGAGGGCGATGATGGAATATAACTGGTTGCTGGAACAATTACTGGCCTCCCACCCTTCTACGACCTTCCTGGTGATGAAACAGAGGTCCCTGCCAAAAATGAACGAAAATCGATGCAAAATGAAGGTTCAGGGGCCGAAACGCGCAGTCCGAGGCCCCGAAAACCGACTGTTAGGCACCGGGAGTGGTGTTCGACCATGAAGCTGGTCTCTCGGACCTCAGTGTCCCTCAAAAGGAAGGAAATAAGATGTATGCCAAGAACCGGGGCAAATGGAGGTGGTTAGGCGGTCCCGAACCGAGGCACACGGCCTGACAGCTCCGAAAACCGGGAACCGGGCTCCGAAATGGCCAAAATGGCCTACAACCATGAAATGTAGCCCGCGGTCACCGAGAGATGATCTACTAGACCTCTCCCCCCCTCTAGGAAAAGAAACAGAGAAAATCGAGCTTGGTTCGCAAACCGAGGCCAAGTACAGGAAGAGTTCGGAAGTCCGGAGGCAAGGCTCACGGCCGAGACTCTGAGACTTCTGAACGAGCACAATATGCAACATCACCGAGCGCTCAATCGGTGACATCTGAGTCTTAAGGTCGGTCAAAAATGGGGTGTCTACAGTTGCCCCTCTTTGACAGAACTCGGAGGTCAAGAAGTGACGGGAGTGAATGTCAAAGCCCAGAGACGACCCATTTTTGACAAGGCCGAAGACTTAGACAATCATACAAGATACACAGAGATATGCCCGCAGGCGGGGGGCAAAATGCAAATGGATAAGCACAAGGCCAGAGGTAACTCAATGATCACGCAAATGCAGCAAGCTGTAATGAAGCAAGTATTCACAAATAGATGCCACAGTTTTAAGCGAGGATGCAAAGTAACAACTACATTTCATGCGGTTAGGAATGCGGAGAATTATTCAATTCTCGTCGCGTCTCACACAGAGAAGATACGATACCTGCGTGATTCGTCTGGTCGCACCAGCTTCAAATGAACCGTACATACAATATCGTGCCTGCAAAAGAGAGAAACTCAACAAGCACAATCATACTAACAACATATATTCGAGGTGATTTCGAAAGCTTGACACACGCGGTGCCGGCGGGTGAATGCGTCATAATGCGAGAAAGGGACGTGCGTGACAACGCAAGCTTAAGCGCAGAGGCATGGCAATATCAAACAAACGTGCATAACAATGCAAGTATGTTCATGAGAATGCAAGTTAGATGCACAATAATGCAGAACAATCGCAAATCAGGACGCGTGTTTGTCGCAAAACGGCGGGCAAGGAAATGCGCGTTTCGGCGAGGGCGACTCGATTGCGGTCTCCGGTTCACCTCCCGGAGAGGTTACAATATGTTCACGAAGGATACATTTTGATTTTGATGAGTGATGATGAGACACATGTCAGAAATTGAAGCCGAAGTTCCGGCGGAGCGATTTCGTGACAGAAAGTGCACTTTTCTTGAACTTTTTCAGGTCCCGGGGACTCCAATCTTCCTCAAAATTTACAGAGAGCTTGGGACCCACCTAGGGATCACCACCGGCCAGTTTTCCAAAAAGGAGATGGCCGGCCAGCCTGAAAAGGTGGCCTGCCGTTCATATGCCCAAATCCGCGGGCATTTTGGTCTTTTCACCTTCTTTTCTTTATATTCACTCACCCAAACACTTTGAACTCATAACATTAGTTCCGAAATCTTCTCCTCTAGCTTCCCAAACCATTTTCTCCCTCAGATCTGTGCTCCATACGCATTTTCCAACGCCCCACGCAAGTTGTTTTCGCGAAAACATTCAGTTTTAAGCACTTTGAACCGATTAAATTTTGATTTCGGTGCTTCTTTTCTCATTTTCGCCATTTGAGGTGAGTTTATCTCAACATTTGGAAGATTTTCTCGGAAGTTGACTTTTGTTGACGTTTTCATTTCCCGGGAGTTGACTTTTGTTGACTTTTCACAATTTTTGCTCATTTTCGCTCATTTTTTGATCATTTTGCAGATTTTCTGAAATGGCCGGTCATTTTCCTCACGGTGGAGGTCCTGCGGATGCCGGAGGTGATCCCGATATTATGGCTCTGCCTCCGAGGGTTCGACCCTTCATACAGAGAGTCGCCCTTGCCAGCATGTTCTTCCACGAGCTGTTTTCCATCACTTCACGGACTTTGACGGGCGAGCACCCGGGGATCTACTTCTGCGGGAGCTGGAGTATCACCTCTCTCATGAGGCACGAGAGGTAGTTACTTCATTTTTATCTTTTCTGCAACGTATTCTGCATTTTTCGTGCATTCTGTTTACATTCTGAATACAAGGTTCGATTATCTGAATTCCTGAACACTCAGCCCATAAATTGATTGTGAACACACGGCACACACTGATTGAGATTTGAACACGTAGCCCAAACACTGATTTTCTGAATACACAGTCCGAATTGAAGGTGAACACACGGCACACACTGATTGAGATTTGAACACGCAGCCCAAACACTGATTTTCTGAACACACAGTCCGAATTGAAGGTGTACACACGGCACACACTGATTGAGATTTGAACACGCAGCCCAAACTAATTTTCTGAACACACAGCTCGAATTGAAGGTGAACACACGGCACACACTGATTGAGATTTGAACACGCAGCCCAAGCTAATTTTCTGAACACACAGTCCGAATTGAAGGTGAACACACGGCACACACTGATTGAGATTTGAACACGCAGCCCAAGCTAATTTTCTGAACACACAGTCCGAATTGAAGGTGAACACACGGCACATACTGATTGAGATTTGAACACGCAGCCCAAACACTGATTTTCTGAACACACAGTCCGAAATCGAAGGTGAACACACGGCACACACTGATTGAAAGTTGAACATGCAGCCCAAGCACTAATTTTCTGAACACACAGCCCAAATCGAAGGTGAACACATGGCACACACTGATTGAAAGTTGAACACGCAGCCCAAGCACTGATTTTCTGAACACACAGCCCAAATTGAAGGTGAAGACACGGCACACACTGATTGAAAGTTGAACACGCAGCCCAAATTGATGTCTAGCACGCAGCTTAAACTTTGAAATCTGAACACGCAGCTCATTCACTTTATTTTGCACGCAGCCCATTCATTTCATTTGCACACAGCTCATTCATTCTATTTGCACACAGCTCATTTTATTTTATGCTGAAGCATGTATTCATTCTGAATGCAGGTGACTTCTCGCCTGATCTTGAGGATCTGGCTCCACCGTGGCGAGATTGGTCTGTAGAGCTCCGGAGGTGTCAGGATTTGGTTGATTTGGCGGGGTTTGGGCCTTTCATCTTGGGCTTTCCGTTGTCCCGCCAGAGGGCGATGATGGCGGCTTTGGTGAGAGATGGTGGGACACCACCAACTCCTTTCATTTTTTACGCCACGGGACGACTATGACCTTGCTTGACTTATTTGTGTTGGTGGCCTCGACTTGGGAGGTTGGCCTATTACTTATAGCGAGGATATGGGTCGGTGGGAGGCGCTTGGATATATCTGTGAGGCTCGCCCACTGTTGATAGAGCTTGAGCAGTCGATACACTTGGTTCTCTTCTCATTTTCGGAGGGAGGAGATGGAGCACAGGACTCTGAGGAGGCGACCTGATATGCCTGTGGTTTTTATGTTCCTCTTGGGACCACTCTGTTTTGCCGCAGGGAATCTGTTGGGTTGTATCTGTTGGCGCCTTGGTGGACCTATCACAGTCGAGACGGTATGACTAGGGTGGCGCCTAGCTACCCTTCTTTGCTACATGGAGCGACCTCCCGGGATGGGGATTTACTTGGTGGTTCTTGGAGAGCACAGGAGGTACTTTACGCCCTATTGATTTACATTTCCGCTCTTCATTACTTGTACACTTTGCACTTTACACCTTGTATTTTGCCCTTAGTACTTTGCATTCACATTACGCAATGTTTTCCGTAGTTGTGGGTCTATCGTACTTTCAGGCATTAGCCCGAGAGATGGTGGTGGAGGGGCCCTTCATTACCCGTACTCACTTGCATTTGAGGGCGGCCACCGCCAAGACCTCGAGTCTCTCCTTTATCTCTGAGTATTTCGACCAGTGCGGTCGGAGGTATTCAAAACTTTCGATTCTTTGTGCTTTCATCTTTTGATTTGTCTTGTACCTTCGATTTCGATTGATTTGGCTATCCATGATTCATAGAGCCTTGGGCACCCTTTGGTGAGAGTCTCGTTACCGGTTCTTTGGAGGCGAGTGCCTCCCAAGATAAGATTCTATTCGAGGGCGATTGGTAGAGCTGGTTTTACGGGGCGCTTCTTGCGCCAGGTATGGGGCTATATCTCTCAGGACCCTCCCTCAGCACCCCCAGTCGAGATGCGGATTGCTGATAGACTCTCTTCTCGGGATGTTGTCAATGCTATGCTGGGTACTGATGCTTTGCTTCATCTTGAGGAGGGGGATTATGCCACTTACCGTCACATATATCTGATGCCTCCATTGGCGGAGTCCACACTCGACGATGAGGCTGCTAGTATGCCATCTTGAGTCGGGCCGGCTCGGCCGAGACGCTCCTTCTTCAGCGGCTGATACATCCGGGCGGTAGCGATTTATCCCCGATCCCCGACTTATCATCATCTGGGTGGCGGATATGCGGAGGTGATGAGGTGGCAATATGGGACTACCTCTCGATTCCGATCGATAGAGCCTCGATGCAGCCACCTTCGTCAAAGACCCTGAGTCACCACCGGTATGTTTTACAGCTTTGATTCATCACTCAGATATTTGAACATCCCTTTCTTTACTGATACCCTTGCCTTTGTATCTGCAACCCCCTGTTGAGTACATGGATCAGGTGCTCGAGATGGTAGCCTCACTGGAGGGGATGGTCCTGCGGAGGGAGGCGCAGTTGTCCATCATGGGCTTCCAGGTACCCTTTAGTTTTCTAGCTTTGTATCTTGATCACATCTTTGATTTTGGACATTTTACTGCATTGATAGACTACTTGTGTAGAACACATCTGACACACACCACATTCATGCATTATTTCTGCGTACATCTACTCTGTGTAGCTTGCTTGCATCTGTATCTGATATACATGTTTTGGCTAATGTATTCAAACTGCATTTTTCATTTTCAGATGCCTCCGGTATATGCTCAGCCACAGGCCAGGCCACCTGGGTCTTCTCGGGGAGGTGGACCATCTGGGTCTTTTCGAGGAGCCGGGCCATCTGGGCCTTCTCTAGGGGCTGGGCCATCCGGGCCTTCTCGAGGAGCTGAGCCATCTAGGCCTTTTCGAGGAGCTCGAGGAGAGGGATCGTCTCGCGGACGCAGGGCACATATCATAGAGGCGGAGCCCGATGAGGATGAGGAGAAGGATGTTGTAGATCGTCGATCGAGACATCTGGCAGTGAGAGGAGGCTCGGTCTTGGCTCAGGAGTGGAGGCGAGGTGAGGATCTGAGGATGACAGCTCGATTCGACGGTGATGGGGATGTAGAGGCTATTCCACGAAGAGGGTGAAAAGGGCCTCTTATTCCGCTCTCGAGAGCATTGATCTTTGCGATTCCTATTTTATTTACCTTTTTGCTAGTAGTTGTAGCACATTGTATATTATTAGGCAGTTTTATATTTTTGTAAAACTTGTGCCCTTTGTTTGCAAAATGAAGCATGATGGAATGAAACGACTTTTGAAAAAGGTGTTGTATTTCAAACTCTTAACATCATATCGCATCGTTTTGCACCATAATGAGATTGAATGAAAATGTGCATTGCGCATTTGCCCAGTCAGGTAGTGAACCGACGCAATAACTTAATTTACTAAGATAGAACAAAATCTTAGCAAGTTTACAACTCGATAAGCAAAATACAATAGTGGTGACAACTTAATACACAAAACTTAAAGAGTAACAATTCAAAACACGAAATACGACAGCTCGACAAAACTTACAACTCGATAAGCAAAACAACAACTTGATAAACAAAACAACAACTCAATAAGCAAAACAACTCGACAAAGTCTACTTCGGACGATCAGTAGCAGGAGCATCATCCGAAGCGAGAAATGGAGGCCTTTGACATACCCGTTGCATGGAAATGCTTGAAACTTCCTCCCGGAGGGTAAAACAGGACTGAAGGAACATAGTAGAGCATGGCCGGCCCCTTTTTGGGGCCAGCTGGCCAGTTTTTTGTAGGTGAGGAGAGAAATGTGGCCGGCCAGCTAGAAAAGATGGCCGGCCGGCCACTTATCCTGGCAACCATCAATTTTTCGACACGTGTCCCCCTGAATAGTGTTTTCTCCTCTTTAAAAGCTTCAACTTCGGGACTTATTCATTTCATCACTCTTTTGCACAAAAAAATGGAGGCATTTCTCATAGAAAATCTCACATCTTGGATCTCTTCTTTGGATGGCTCGGAAAAGTTGAACTTCCGGGGTTTCGGCTTGAATGCACTATTCACGCTGAGTCATACTCCACTGCACCTTCCTTTCCTCCATGCCGCAGCGAGGTTCTGGAACCCAGTGACGCATGTTTTTAGCTTTGGCGGCCAAGAGGTATGTCCAACTTTTGAAGATTTTCAGGTTTTGATGGAGTCCGAACGTTCGGAAGAGATCTTGCCTCAGTTCCGCTTTGGCCACGCCCAAGCTTTAGGGCGGATGTGTGCACTTACTGCGCATGATGCTCGATCTTTGATCTGTAATGGGGAACTGGATATCCTCAGTTTGATCCATCGCTTTTCTGGTGCCGGTGACCGCGGTGACTATCATTGGCAAGGTTTCCGGCAACATGCGCTTTGCTTGTGCATGCTATTTCACTTCCTGCTTGCCCCGGGCCCGGGTGGACCCAATATCCGTTTGATTGAAGTTGCTCAGGGCTTGAAGGAAGGGAAGAGCTATATTGCTATGGCATTGGCCGAGACATTGATGGGCTTGGACGCTTTCCAACGTCAGAAGACGACCAGATTCACGGGAAGTCCACTACTGCTGCAGGTAATGTTTCCCATCCAATCTCACATATGTATTTGCTCACATCACTCAGCCCTCAGGCTCGGTTTTTCTCACAAAACCCTTATCTCACTGTTTTCTCATCGCACATCTCTCTATTCTTTATTCTCTCATTTTTCATCCCTCCCCAGGTATGGTTGATGGATAAACTGCAGGTTGTGGACTCTTGCCCTGTCTACTCAGCCCGCGGCTACTTCTTTCGGCAACGTCTAGTTGATGCGCTTGATGAGGGATGGTGGTTCGACTGGATGTGCAATTTGTCAGCTGACCGCATTGCTGGGCGCTGCCCTTGGCTCAACCTTTCGGCAATGAGCTATAGCATATCTCGGCAGACTGAGATCCAGCTGACTGGTCTTACTCACTGTGTGCTCTATTTTCCGTTCGATTCGGCCCGGTTTGGCCATGATCGAACTTGCCCGCGGAGGATTGAAGTACCGGTACTTTTCGGTCGAGGCGCCTGACTTGCCGATATGCCACGGCATGGAGGACTAGAGAGCTCTGGCCCTGCTCCCACTTTCGGTTGCACTTTGTCGGCGAGTCTTTGGGATTGGCTTAATGAAGAGCCTGATTGGGCCTAGCTTGGCGTCGAAGGCTTCGACTAGCTCAGGGAGGACGAGGGACACTGACTTAACCATGCCGGTTATTGCTTTATTAGTACTTTCAAGTTTTCTTTATGAGCGTAATAAGCGACTCAATTGTATGCAAGAGCGAAGAGAACTACTGTTTGAAATCAATGAAATTGAAGGTTGTGAGTCTTGAAAATTTTCGCTTTGGTCCAAAAATGGTCTTAGTTGTAAAAGATTAATTTGAACAAAGTCAACTTTTATTAAAACTTTTCAAAACTATTTTCGATATGGATCGAGGCTGGACACGCTGAGATCATCCTTTGAGATGCACAACCGGATCCTAAGCTGGAAAGTTGCCCTAGTCTGAATAATCTTGCTGACGCTGTGTGGCAGCGGAAAGTTGCCCCTAGTCCGAATAACCTTTGTCTGGGAGATTGCGATGAATCTTGATGGAAAAAAGATGGTGAGATGATCAAAATGGACAAAGTTGATCGGGGAAAAGTTTATGGCTGAACTTCAGGGTGAAGTTGCCTACGTATCCCAAAGATGGGAATCAAGCCTTACATAGTTCAGGCTTAGGTTCGCTCGGGTATTTTTACTCTCCTTTTGCGCTCTAACTTTTGCCAAGGCCGCCTTTTGCGGGTTTTCAACCTTGCGAGCTCAGTTTTTATGATTTCAAATTTTCTGTGCTCTGAGTTTTGCCTAGGTCGCCCTTTCGGGTTTTCGGCCTAGCGAGCCTCTCAAGGGTAATATTTCTTCAACTTGTCCATATTGATCGGTTGTGAGAATTCTAAGCCATCTAGATCCATCAGAACCATAGCTCCACCTGACCAGATTGACTTGATGATGTAGGGACCCGGTCAATTGGAGTGCGAACTTGCCCTTGGGTCGTGGTTGGGAGCTCGGTTGTCTTTGAGTACCAAATCTCCTTCTTTTAAATTCTGGACTTAACCTTCTTGTTGAAAGCCGGCAATTCTGCGTTGATAACCTTGGACATAGTAGTGCTTTCGACCTTCTTTCATCGAAGAGCATGAGTTCCTCAAATACGCTTTCTGCTTTGCCAATCCGGCTATCGGCACTCGGCCAATACTCGTAATGACGGGACCTCAATCTCAATAGGAAGCGGCCTCCATCCCATAAACCAATGAGTATGGAGTCGCCCGATGAAGTTGATTGAAGTCGGTAGCCCCCAAGCGAACGGCGGCTTATCTGGCGATCCTTGGGTTTCCACCATCTTCTGCGATATGTGCTTGATATTCTTGTTGGCGGCCTCAACCGCTCCATTGGTTCTTGCGCCGATAAGTAGATGACTTATGAAAAGCCACATTGTATTTCTCGACAAGTCAATCACCTCTTTCTTGAAGTGGGAACCATTATGCGAAATTATTTAGTTTGGGACCCGTGGCGGCGAGATGATGTTGTTTTACGATAAATTTTGCAACGTGCAAAGCCTTCAACACCGCATAAGATTGGGCCTCAACCCACTTTGTGAAATAATCTATCGTTACCAAGATGAACTCATGCCCATTCGACCCCTTCGGCGTGACAGCTCTGATTACATCAATTCCCCAGACTGAAAACGGCCATGGCGAAGTCATGTTGTATAGCTTAGACGGCGGAATGTTCATGCGATTTGCATGAATCTGACATTTGTGGCATCGCCTGACAAAACCAATACAATCCTCCTCCATGGTGGACCCGATAATAACCTGTCGAGGATCTTCGCCAACATTACCCCATTCATGTCGCACCACATTCTCCCCGTGGATGGCTTCCATCGGGCGCTTTGACTCTTGGCATCAACGCCTGGTTTATGTATTCCCGGATGACCCCTTTTATCTGATTTACCCCGCGGATGATGGTGAATGGCCATTCTCTGATTGCCCTTTTGTCTTTGGCATTTACCTGGCGGGTATGCTTCTTTCTCCAAGAAGTTCGGATGTCATAATACCGGGGTTTTCGTCTTGAACTTCATCTATAGCGGCAATCGACTCGTAGATAGGTGCAAATTTCTGGTCGATGATGACTGGACGCATCCGGACTCCACACGGGATGTCTATCATAGAAGATAGAGTTGCTAAACAATCTGCGAACCTGTTGTTCTCTCTTAGTAGATGAGTAAAACTTAGCTTCTCAAACCGAAGAATCAGCAAGTCCAAGGTTTGGTGATACATCATCATCTTTTCCTCTTTTACTTTCCAGTCTCCTTTAGCTTGAGACACAACAAGGTTCGAGTCCCCAATGACGTCCAACCATCTTGCCCCTAGTTCCAGGGCTGCTTCTAGACCCGACAATACCGCCTCGTATTACGCCGTTGTTCGAGACTTTGAATCGGAGTTTGAAGGCTAGAGGATCTGAGGAATTGTCGGTGCTATCGGCAACACTCCTATCCCATACCGTATTGATTTGGCCTCCGTCAAAGTACATAAATCAAGTTTAAATCATCGATGTGTAAAATGGCTTCATCTGGGAATAAATACTCGACTACTTCACCCCCTTCCACTGGATGGTCGGCTAAAAATTCTGCCACTACTCTGCCTTTGACCAACTTGCGTGTTACATACTTTAGATCAAATTCGGAGAGCAACAGCAACCAACGAGCTAGCCTACCTGTAAGTGCTGGTTTCTCGAAAAGATATTTGATGGGATCAAGTCGTGAAACCAACATTACAGAGTGAGCTAACAGGTAGTGCCGCAACTTCCTGGTAGCCCATACCAAAGCTAAGCAAGCCTTTTCCAGTGGAGTGTAGCGGGTTTCGTACTCCAGCATCTTCTTGCTGAGATAGTAGATGGCTCTCTCCATCTTGTCTTCTGATTCTTGTGCAAGCATGCAGCCCATTGTAGTTTCAGTTACTGATAGATACAAAATCAACGGTTTCCCTAGTTCTGGCGGTGACAACACGGGTTCTGTAAATATTCTTTAATCTGTTCAAATGCAGCTTGACATCGGCCGTCCCATTGGAACTTCTTTCCTTTCTTGAGGAGGCCAAAAAGTGGTTCACAAGTCAAGGTTAATTTTGAGATAAACCGTCTTATGAATTGCACTTTACCCAGAAAGCCTCGCACCTCCTTTTCAGTCCTTAGTGGTGGCATTTCTAAGATGGCCTTGATTTTGGAAGGGTCGACCTCGATGCCCCTTTGTGTAATCAGAAACCCTAGCATTTTTCCATTGTAACACCGAATGTACATTTACGAGGGTTTAGCATGGCAAGAATTCTGATCCTTTGAAAAAACTTGTACAATATGGTGTAGTGGCCCTCTCTTTCTTTGGATTTGACAATCATGTCGTCCACGTACACCTCAACCTCTTTGTGGATCATGTCGTGTAATATATGGTGGCGGCCCGTTGATAAGTAGCTCGGCGTTCTTCAACCCAAATGGCATGACTCTATAGCGATATGTCCCCACGGGGTGGTGAATCTGATCTTCTCCGGTCTTGGCGCCATCACTATCTGGTTGTAACACGAAGCCATCTATGAATGAGAGCAAAAGCATGCCTGTTGTGAAATCCACCAACTCATCGATGTGCGGTAGGGAAAGTCGTCGCCGGACTAGCTCTGTTCAAATCCACGAAATCCACACATACCGGATCCTGCCATCCTTCTTGACCGGAACAATGTTGGCCAACCAAGTCGGATACGATACGGCGGGGAAACTGCGTCGATTTGCTTGGTGACCTCTTCCTTAATCTTGAGAGCCCAGTCCGGGCGGATCCTTCTGAGTTTCTGTTTGACAGGTCGGGCCTCGGGGTCAAGGGGGATCCAATGCTGTACAATCTCAGGATCGATTCCAGGCATGTCTTCGTAGGACCACGCGAAAACATCTTTGAAATCTTTTAATAAAGCGACTAAGCGCTCGCGTTCCTCCGAAGACAACGTGGACCCGATCTGGACCAGCCACGGGTCCTCCTCAGTACCAATGTTCACGGTAGTGATTTCATCCATTAAAGGTTTGACAAATCTCTCTTGCTCTTGCTCAATTAAACGTTGCAAAATCGGAGGAACTTCGTCCTCGTCGTTTTCATCAAAGTTTTGAAAGTCTGAATTAATGCAATAAATCAAGACGCAAAAAGTACTCGAAACCACGTTACTTGATTCTCATTAAGTTCATCAAATCGCCCGATTCATTTACAACAGCCACAAATAAAAAGTACAAAAACGACTTAGACAGGACTGTGGTATCCGGGTTATCATCCCGGGATTACAGTTGACTTCGGTCATTTGGAACTGATTCAAACTCACAAGACTTCGTGGAATCAAATTAGGCTCACTACGACCCGTCTTCTTTGGACAAAAATCCCTCCTCGTATTGCCAAGTGAGAGGGTGCGATAGATGCATCAAGATAGTCATTTGGTAGGCATGGCCGTTTCATCCCAATCATGGAAACCGAAGTTATCCCCCAAGCACTTATGGTCGTCGGAGGATCGGAAAGTAGACATGCGATTGCTACCCCATTTCAAATTCTGTGCCCTCGGGATCCTTTGCTTTACCTTTGCTCAACCTCGGTGATGGAGTGCATGCGCTCTGCGTAGCGTCATCCCGGATAGTTGCGGTCGAAGAAGATCTCGAAACACAGCGCTTCTTCTCGCGTTTAGCCATGGCTTTGGGAAAGCAAAATGGAAAGTCCTCCCCTCGGAAAGCGTCCGTTCGAGGTACCTGAATGGGCCTATGCATTAACTCAAAAGGCTTCGGCTGCTTTGCTCTGGCTCTTCGGCCATTTCTTTTCCCTTCCTCACCCGCCTCTTTGGTGGGCGGATAACCCAAGCCAAAAGGTATGAGGGTTGTGTGGCACTTGACCAATCTTTAGCGCCTTTCGGCCGCTCCTTCCTAATCCCATCCGGGGATATGTTGTAGCTTGTTCATGAGGTAGGCGGTTGAGCACTAGCGTACACTCCCTCATTCCAGCCATAATATTACTGCAGTCCGGGCCTCGGCCAAAGTGAACCACGATAAGAAGACATCCTCGTGCCATGCTCGATTTCCAAGGCGGTGTGGACACTTACGGCGGATGGATTGATGAATTCGAAGACAATAGCCACCCCTTCCGTGAGGGTACTTCAACATCGATGTAGAGTGGAAGAGCGCCTTTACTTGGTGCAACCACGGCCCCCAAGTAGATTGAAGGTTGCGGGAGCGTCCAAGACATGGAATTCAATGTTGTGTTGTCCGGACCAACTGAGTCTGAATTTTGTGATCCCATCACTTCCCTGCTGGTATTATCATATGCGATCACTGAGTAGTCGGGCGAAGTCATGAGCTTCAACCCGATTGCATCTGTTGTTCAGGTTGGCGGAACATTGATGGCGGACGGTATCAACGAGTACCACCGATATCCACTTGTCTCTACATTCCACGGAAACATAGAGAGGTTTGTTATGATTTGTGCCCTCAGGCGGTAGTTCTTTGTCGAAAAGGTTAATCTTGGGGAACCTCCTCCGGAAAAGACCGGCCAACCAATTTGCTTTGGTGTAGTATCTATAGAGAGTTTGGCCTTGTCCATAGCAAATAGGACAGCCTGTCTGTGTACTCGCGACACCATAAGCAGTCCCCAGATGGAGATGTCTGCTTGTATCTTCTTTAATTGCTTGAGCACAGCTTCTTCTTCAATCTGTTTCTCCTTCTGTTTCTCAGCTTCTTTGTCTTTCCCAGACGCCTCAGGTTGGTCTAAGTGCTGGGGCTTGAAGTACCGCCCACTTCTTGTCATATGAGCGACCTCGTCAATATACCAAGTATCATCTGGTTGGTTACTTCCCCAATCCTCATCTGTATGGACAAGACATAAGTCATCGTCTTTCCACCACATTCCCTCGGCGGACAAGACACTGTCGACTCTGGTATGGTCGTACCCATGGCACCTTGATCCTCATGCATGACATTTTACATTCCGTGCACACAGCACTCTCGAGCCCCACATGGGCCTTAGCTTTTCTGATTCTCTCGGAATCCTCAAATCTTTGTTGTTCTAACTGCGTCAGTACAGCTGGTGGTTCAATACTCCCTGGATTTACAATCCCCAAGTTTTGAGTGAAATTCTTAGTGCCGGCGCTCTCCAGCGGTGGATTCTGACTCTCGGCCCTTCCGGCCTGCGATACTCTCGCCCTGAAGACCACATTAGTCGATATTCTACGATGTCGGTTGATCATCTAACCATCCGGTAACCTGGACTCCTCATATTGAACCGGTTGATTCTTTGCATCCCCTGATTCTTGGTCATTGAAGAACTGGAGGTTGGCAAGGTCCTCTCCCACAGCTGTTAGATCATCCGTTCCCCGTTCAAATCTGTCCCCCTGTATTACATAATTCTGCTCTTTCTGGCCCCTTTCGCTCAGACCAGGCCTTGTTGGATGTATTCACTTGGATCATAGGCTCCTGTAGCGAGATTCCCAGATTGTTCGACCTCAGACTCAACAACCCCACTTTCCTCTGAAATCTGCCCTGTCCCATCTTCGGTGGTCACCACCACTGGCTTAGATCAGGTTGTGGAGATGTCCATCATGCACAAGTCGGTCTTGACAGCGGAAGGATCACCTCGGCTTAGGTAGGTGGGATGGGGTGATATAGATACTAGGATCGTAAGACCACGACCCGGTTTGGATGAAGTTGATTCTATTAGGAGGAGGGCTTGGTTATGTGGTGGGAGAGGATTTGTCGTGACATTGGGTTTTTCGGAGGCGCGATCACACTGCTTGTCAATAAGATCACGGATCTCATAGCGCAATCTGAAACAACAGTCGGTGTCATGACCGTCTTTGTTGGTGATCTGTATGATATTTTCTTAGGGTCGTGAAAGGGAGGTAGTGGATTTGGTAGTGGCCTCGGCTCTAGGGGCGTCAAATGCTTCTTCCTGATTAATACCCCCAGAGCTTTGGACGGGGGCATATATAGGGGTGTGAAGGTTCTTCGGCCTCTGGATTGATATTTGGTGTTTTGGGTATTGCCTCTAGATGCGCCAGAGAAAGGCGTGGCTGTCGTGGGTCTTGGGGGAGGGGGAGTGGTGGTGACCATGCTCACCTCTGAAGCTTCGTGCGATTCTTGGCGCCACTCGAACTGCGTTATTATTCTGTTGAAAGTCATACAGGTTGCTCCTTATCTGGTCGATCAGACCTTGTTTTATGGCATCCTCGATCTGTACCCCCATCTCGTGTAAATCTGAGAAGGTGGGAAAGGGGAGTACGATCATCTTCTGCATCAATTTCGGTTGGAGATTGCGCACAATCATCCTGATTTGATCTTTGTCTGTAGGCCTCAAAATCATCATCGATGCCTTTTCTCTCCAACGAGTTACGAAGTCTGAGAAAGTCTCCTTGGGTTCTTGCCTCGTCGTTTCAAGATCACGAGTTGTAATCTCGATCTGTGTATTGTACGAGTACTGTGCAACAAAGGCCTCAACCATCTCATCCCAACTTCTTTTGACCTCGTCTTCCAACCGGCGTGCGGATGGCGGCCACACCCGACAAAGTTTGGCCGAACAGAGAAAGCTTTTGTGGTCGGGTTAGGCCCATTGGCTGCAGAATGTCTGAGAATAGCCGAGGATGGACCATGGGGTCCCCGGACCCGTCGAAGCGGTCAATTTGTGGCATCTTGAACCTATCGGGCAATGTCACGACCACGTCAGTGTATCCGTCCTCGATGTCCGGAATGGCCTTCACCCCTTGTGATTTCTTGAAAAGCCTCTCAAGCTTACTCAGTTTTAGAGCTGTATGATCCATTTCAAACTCAAAGGGAGAGTCCGGGTGCTTGTGTGTATGGGTCTTGGACAGTTGAGGCGGAAGCGGGGGCGGAGCTAGCCCCGTTGGAAGATTTGTGTCCTCTTGGATATTCTGGACATTTGGCACGGTGTTCTGGGTGTTTGGCGAGCATTACGAGCGATGAGGTGCTACTTTCGGGTAATGGGGTCTGGTGGAGGAGGAACGATGTGAAGCGCATCTTGCGATTCTGTTGCAGTCTAGTGATTAGCTCGGCCTGCTGGGCCATGATTGCAGCTTGTTGCTTGGAGAATTCCGCTTGACAAGCAGCATCCTCTTGCATCTGTCTCATGCTCTCCTGCATTTGGCGCATTAGGGCTTCCACCCCTGACGTATTTTGCTGATCCATCTGATTGACCGGTAGATCTATTTCTATAGCAACAATTGGGATCTCAGTCCTACTGTCCTCTGATGGAGTAACCCACTGTTCTGGCAACCTTTGTTCTGACACACTGTGCTTCTTTGGCTTTCTCCTGACAACGGGGGGTAAAGAATAGAACACTGGATGTCCGTCAACCAGATCCTCAGATCGATTGAGTCGGTGACCTCGTGTCCAAAGTGCTTGGGGAATATCTACTGGGTTGGAAGCAATGGTGCTACAAGCGCCCTAGCAAAAGATAAATAAAGCGAAAAGGAAATAAATAACCCGGATAGATGAAGAGCATAGCGGACTTAAAATAAATACACAACACACGATCGGGCATACAACACACGGTGATAAGTTGAAAAACCTTGTCTCCAAATCTTGATCCTTTGTCTGAATCACTTTGTTCCCCAAAACTAAATCGGATACCCATGAGATAAGCGATTCTCAAATCTTGGTGATGCCCTTGAACTGATGCCCAAACTCATACACTGATACATGCATTCCTGTAGAGAGGCACTCTAAAGCACATAACAGATAAGTGAGAGCCAAAACACCCCTATGTGGGGGTAGGGTTTCCCTGTCCTATTTTTTCAGGAACTAAGGTTTCACTACGCACGCAGCGGTTTCAAACAACCTATATCGGGTAAGCAACCTGTTCTAGTTTGGAATGGTCACTATAGATCCGAATATGCACCACGTCGAATGGTCAAAAAGGGTGCCCCGGTAAAACCGGGGTTTGTGTTCCATCTTGGCGAGCCGTAACGGTCGACCTTATGGTCATGCCTTGATAAGACAAGCCTCGACAAACCGTTCGAGAATAGCGAGATGGCAAACACGGTGTCCTAGGCGCACCAATGCAAATGCAATGCAAGAAACACACAAGTGTAGTCAAAACCGGATATCATGAGTTAGTCAAGTTCTCTAAATCCCAATGAGTCGCCAAAAGCGTAAGCCAGCGAGAGGACCTCGCTTCTGACTTGGACTCGATTTGTGTCACGGTTCTTAATCTTGAACCAAGAGTCCAAATCCAACAAATCGTTTTGAGAAAATAGATTTTTTGAAAGAAGTGCCAAACATGGAGTTGCTTTGCGGAATCTGAGTCGCCACCTAAATATTTTATTTTTGGGAAATTTAGGAAACCTGACTCGTTTGCCTAAGGCCACGTGTCCGTCATCAATAAAGTTGCCTCGGCTCGGGAACTTGGGTACGATTGGGAAGGTCGCCGTGAGCACCCCCACTTCGCCGATCAAAGATCGGCCTCTACTATCCATGATATCTATTTTGAAAACATTGTGTGTTCTTATTAGGTTATTAGCCTAGGTTACTATGTGATGCTGCTGACATACAAGTATAAATGAGTCGTCTGAATTGGAACAAAACACTTCATGTTTGTTTGTGAAAAGATGGTTTGCTACTACTGAGTAGGCTTAAAATGCGGATTTTGCCACCCTCGGGTGGGCTTAGAAAAGATGATTTTGCCACTGTCTAGTGGGCCTAAAACAAAATTTGATGAATTGTTCCAATCCAAATAACCCAACCTTCACCCACAAGCATTCAATCCAGTTATATCACATAAGCAGTTAGCCTCATGGCAAGCATGCTATTCATGGCGATCACTCACACGCATGCAAGGATGCTAAAGCATAAAACTCACCGAGTACTCCAAGCCAAAAAGAAAACTAATTAGAAATCATGCATGATCCTAACTATCTGAGAAATGCCTAATGCAACACATGCAAAAATGCAAACTATAGCGAGCTCGGCTATTCTAAACATGGCATATGAGATGCTGACTATCAAGTATTCAACTTGGAATTGAAATACAAATGCGGTTAGTATGATGTCCGAGCAGTGCATGCAAGACAGATGAATGAATGCAAACATGCTATCATACTGTATGCTAATCGAAACATGCCCTAATCTAACCATCATAAGCGGGTAAATAAAAGGGAAAAAAGACGTGGGGTTGGAAGACATACATCACACACACGCACACTTATTACAATTATGCCCTCGCGCAGAGGGTCCGAATAAATATACAGCCCCGAATAAAAGAATATTACAGTCCAAATACTACAAATTCCTAATTAATTTACAAATTAACTAAGAAAATAATGAACTGGCATGCAAGCCAGGGACTGCCTTGATTCCGATGAATGATGTATGTTTAGACTGCCTTGCGCGGAAATCCACTGGGATGCCCCAATTAGCCTCTGTTTCGCAATTGTTCTTGGAAAGTGCGCCAAGCCTCGGAAGACTGCTGATTCTTGATTTTTGCTGAGAGAAGCAGGAAAGGGGCATAGCAATGTATTTTCACAAAATGTATGCATGCCTCGATCCTCGTGCCACCAATCACGCATCTCGATGCATGATGGCCGAGGAGTCGATTTGCACAATTCAATATGGAATGAATGCTCATGAAAACACAACAAAACCTAACTCCATCATGGATGATCCAGAGTATCGGCGACTAGGGAATTGAGACACGTTCCGTCACTCGGAGTACGGGACGTACCTCGTTTCCCGTGCTCGGGCTAACTCCTATCCCGAACACAATGCAATATGCATGACATGCATGAATGCAACTAAGATACAACCTAACATGCACAATGTTATGAAATGGCATACACGGTGCACGATGCAACATGGCATACGCAATGCTCTAATATACAACCTAGCATACACAATGCTATGGAATGAAATGGCATGCGCAATGCCCAATGGACTTACACTAACATGAGTGGACCTCAGCCACACTCACACAAGAGGCCATCAAATGAAAATGAAACGACTCGAAATGCGTGCACGCGTGCATGCAAATCGAGGACCGAACCTACGGCACGGAATACCACTCTAACAAGGCATGGCAAAACATGAAAAATGGCATACTAGCATGCAAATTTCAGAGGCAAAATGAGATGCAAAACAGCCCCGAAACATGGTAAAATGGTTCCCGATGCATGGAACGAGTCCCGAAACATGAATTTTGGCGCATGAAATGGCCTGTAGCTATGCAATGCATGCATAATTTGAACATGAAGTGTAAGTACAGAAGCAAGGCAGCTCAAAAAAAAGCATGTTTACAGTTTAAATCAAGGCCAAACAGTGGGCACAAATGAGGCTAAATTAGCATGAAAAAATGGCCCCGAAAGCAAGATAATGAAGCAAGTGCAAGCTGCTGTCCCTAAAAAGAGAAGGGGCCTTCTACAATATTGAAGAGGGGCCAAAAATATGATGCTTTACAGTTTATGAAAAACCCCAAAAACAGATACAAGTATGCTCAAAATGCCATGCAAAATAAGGGCCAAAATGAAGGTAAAGAAGCAACTGATACATGCTGGTCCCAAACAGGTAATGGATCTTCAACAATGTTGAATAGGGGCTCAAAATATGACTTTTTACAGTTAATGGCCGAGCCCAAAACAGTGTACAACTATGCCCAAAATGCAATGCAAGATATGGCCTAAAAGAGAGGCTACAACACAAACTATACAAATGATGCTCCAAACAGAAATAGACCCTTAATGAAACATGGAGAGGGGGTCAAAAAAAGGCCATTTTCAGTTCGGACCAAAGTCCAAAAACAGAATCACAGAGGGCTAATGAATCATGCAAAAATGGGGTCAAAAGATGGATATAATGGCAAGTGATATATGGAGGCTCCAAACAGTGATGATCCCTTCAATAAAGTTGAATAAAGGCTCAAAATAAGCTACTTTACAGTTTACAACATGCCTCAAAACAGTTAACATATAGGCCAAAAACAATGTGCAAGAAAATGGCATATTAGGGAGATAATGAAGCAAGTGCAACAAGGAGGCCTCAAACAGTGAGAGGCCCTCAATCAAACATGGAATATGGCTCAAAAAAATTCCACTTTCAGTTATGGCCGGAGCTCAAAGATACAAGCAAGAAGAGCTAAGAAAGCATGCCAAAAATGGGCTAAAAAAGGGGAAATGGTAACTCACCCTTGTAGACCAATCATTAGCAACTTCTTGGACCAAGTTTAGGTGCTCCTCAGCTCTGGAAGACAGCTCCAAGTGGCTGGAATGGAAGTGGTGGTGTGATGCTAGGTGGTGGTGAAGAAATGGTGTAAGAACTTGGATGTTTGAAGCTTGGAAGCATAGAGATAGGGGAGCTATGCATACAAGGCTTGAAGGCAAATTTTCCAACCCTAAAATCAGACCTGGGGTGCTGGTTATATAGGCCAAAGAGGGGGAGAAAGAGGGGAAAAAAGGGAGGGAAATCACTCCAAGTTTCCCTCCAAAAAATGCCCCCCCGGATACAGAATCTGGGGGGGGAATAAAGTGCATATCTGTGATGTGCCAGGTGTAAGGAAGCTGGCCGGCCAGTTGTTGAGGTTGCAGGTGGCCGGCCGGCCCTCCCCATGGCCAGCCGGCCAAGGGTCAAAAGGGCCAAGTCAAATTAATGGCCGGCCACCACAGATTGGTGGCCTCCCATGTGTCCTCAACACAACCTTGTGGTTGAAAATTGGCAACTGTGAACCAGGAGAGAGAACAACCCACTTTTCAAAGGGGTTCAAAAGGGTCAAATGGAATTACTGGCCGGCCACCAAATATTGGTGGCCTCCCAGATGTGTACATCACAAATATGGGGTTTAGAGTGCAAGAAAATGGTCCAAGGGTGGTTAACATTGGCTTTGAAGTGAGAAAAACGGGCGTCGGAGGGCGATGATGGAATATAACTGGTTGCTGGAACAATTACTGGCCTCCCACCCTTCTATGATCTTCCTGGTGATGAAACAGAGGTCCTTGCCAAAAATGAACGAAAACCGATGCAAAATGAAGGTTCGGGGGCCGAAACGTGCAGTCCGAGGCCCCAAAAATCGACTGTTAGGCACCGGGAGTGGTGTTCGACCATAAAGCTGGTCTCTCGGACCTCAGTGTCCCTCAAAAGGGAGGAAATAAGATGTATGCCAAGAACCGGGGCAAACGGAGGTGGTTAGGTGGTCCCGAACCGAGGCACACGGCCTGACGGCTCCGAAAACCGGGAACTGGGCTCCGAAATGGCCAAAATGGCCTACAACCATGAAATGTAGCCCACGGCCACTGAGAGATGATCTACTAGACCTCTCCCTCCCTCTGGGAAAAGAAACAGAGAAAACCGAGCCTGGTTCACAAACTGTGGCCAAGTACAGAAAGAGTTCGGAAGTCCGGAGGCAAGGCTCACGGCCGAGACTCTGAGACTTCTGAACGAACACAATATGCAACATCACCGAGCGCTCAATCGGTGACGTCTGAGTCTTAAGGTCGGTCAAAAATGGGATGTCTACAGCGTTCTGTTGCTTCCTCTTGAGGTAATCTCTCAAGTCTTCTTTGCTCCGCCCAGGGGCTCGGCTATCTTTCAACTTCAGTCTTTCCGGTATACTACTCTCGGCCTCGTGGTGAGCCCTTTTCGATCTTTCTCCATGAGTTGTGTCGAAGCATAGTGCCCGCCCTTGAACATGCCAATGTTCTTTGGGGTCGGCCTCCTTGGTGCGTTGTGTCCTTTGTGACTCTTCCTTCCTTGACTCCCCTCTTCCGACCTCCCTTGAAGGCTGGTGAGAGTGTCTTTCATTCTGGTGTCTTTGGGGGCTTGGGACCGCTTCGCCTTCGGGCATTGGCATTGGAATCGGCGTGTCCTGTAGTGGGTATGGTGGCTGCATGACGTTATTTTGCATCATAAAATTGACGACCGATTGCAGGTCTTCCGATTTGTTTGCCATGTCTTTCACCTCTTCGTCCCTTCGTAGACACCTGTCTTTCCATACCTGGAGGTCGCCTTCGTTGTAGTACCCGCTTCGATCAGGTTTCTTTGGTACGTCGCTAGTCTGGCCGACGTCTTTTACTCCGTGAGTTTGCTCATGAGTTTCTACATTGGACCTGTCTCCTTCGACATCAAGGTCAATAGGTCTCCCACTCTCAGCAGGAGTGTCGTCCCCAATCTTTTCCTTCTGTCCGTTACTGGCCAACTATTCTACTTTCTTTCCCACAAATGGCGCCAAATTGTATGGGTGAAAATCTGACCACACTGCCAACTTAGTATTCAGTTGGAGAGCACTGGCAGAATAGATGACACCTGTCTAACCTGCAACAGAAAGAGAAGATTCCTGCGGTGGTTCGTCCACCCGGGGGCACTCCGACGATCAAGTTAGTATATCTCTCACAGATAATCAATAGTGCAAACTCATTATTCAGAATATAAATTGCGTACCTTAGACCCATGGGGGTGCCTCTCTTTTATAGTTAACTCAATGCTAGTCCCGATAGAAGCCTGACTTCTATGGACTCCCATTCAGTGCTTACTTTGGACTCTTCAAGAGATAAGGATAGACTCCTTAAGAACATTATCCTTATCCATCTTGAAGTCTTTCCTCATTCTAGGACTCTTGTCCCCTATCCACTTATCTCGAATTTCGATATCTTTGGAGATAACCTCGGCCACGCCGAGATCATCTCGGCGTTATGGCCAGGACACATGGCACCTCAGCTGATACATCGGTGTCGCCTTGCTACGTGTTGGTACTCAAAAATATATCCCCACACTTCCTCTTCCAGCAAGCCACCAATACACACAGTGAGAATACAAACCCAGCTAAAGAACTTCCTTCTCTTATTCCTCCGTAAATTTATACACTTCACCAATACATACATATATATATATATAGATGGTGAAGAGAAGTCTACAGCCGTGGACTTATCAGCAAACTTTGGTAGTGCCTCAATGGACATAGAAAATAAGGAATTATTTTTTTTTTAGCAGCAAAAAAAACACAACCCTTTATTGATGTTAATTACCATACATACATATGATATTACATCAAAGAAAGGACAGGGGCATGCAAATCCCATCAAAGCATAACCACACGATCCCAACTAGGTTGGCACTGCATGAAATGCCCAATCATTTACTAGCATACCTCAAGGTTGAAGAGAAAACAACCACGAAAGACACAGAAAAAACCCCAAACAGTCCTACAAAAACAGGACAGTAGTAGAACCACCAAAGACCAGACAGAGGTACAAGGCACCCTGCATATAGCTTTCATAAGCATAGAACAAAAAGCCTCCAGCAAGCTGAACTTCAATAACAAACACAGCAGCACTCAGGTGAACAACCAAAGACCAGCAGCCACCACCACAGCATATCAGAACACCCCTATTGCAGAACTTTATGCCAGCACCAAACCATTGAGCATCCAACAATAGTAAAGCAACTTTTCCTCAACCAAACAGCAATGGAGCATACAAGCAGCAGCATAAAACCTCAGGTTTAAACCCTACAACCTCTCACCCAAACAGTCCAACAAGAACAGGACAGCAGCAGGAAGGACAATTAGGAACACCCCTACAACGGAAGACACCCCAAGTAAGAAATATTTTCTCAGCCAACACCCCTACTGCAAAACCTTACTTGTTGCAGGTTGTAAATAATATCAGTGACTGAAAATCCTGAGAAAGAATAACCAGCAGCTTTGCTCCACAATGCAACCCTCACTTTAATGACCTCACACAGCTCCTCAAGATCTGGATGAATGTTATTAAAAATGAAATCATTTCTCAGTTTCCAGATGAACCAAAGCACAGCCAAAGGCATGGCCTTCCAGAACACCCTCTCCTGTTTATTCAGATTAGTACCAGCCCACCATTCCAATAAACTCTAAACAGTACCAGGTTGAACGCATTGCATACCCCACCATTTTAGAATATGGGTCCAAACCTTCTAGACAAATGGGCAAACCAGTAAGACATGATTAACACTCTCCACATCCACATTACAAAAAATGCAGTTCACATTTGCCACATCAGAGAGCACTTTAATTCTTTGCAAAAAACTGGAAGTCTTAATCCTCCTTTCCATGCCAACCAACCAAAAAAATTAAGTTTTAGGTGGAGATACATTGTTCCATATAAGATCTGCTACTTTACACATTGAACCAAATGAACCATCGCACCATTTATAAGCGGAAGAAACAGTGAAACTTCCTGATGGGTCTGCATTCCATTTCAAAGAATCAACCAAATTTTCCTGAATAGCAAGTGCATTAATCAACAGCACTTTCAATCTATTCAATTCCTCCACCTCCCATTGAAAAAGTGATCTTCTGAAGTTGAGGTTCCACTCTGCCTCGCTATTTCTCCTGATGTGCATCACATTCACAGATTCAACTTATCCAAAGATAAGGAATAAAGCCTAGGAAAGTCTTCCATCAAGCACACATTGCCACGCCATTTATCAATCCAGAACATAGTGTTTTTCCCATCCCCAAGCACTGTAGTACAATTGTTTTTATAGAATTCCACCAATTCAGGTCTGGTTCTAGCAACACCCAAAATATCAACCCAGATACTTGATTTCCTAAGGTTATCAGCAGATTCTGGACACCACAGAGTACCCACGTGCTTGTATTTGTTGCATATCACCTGTTTCCACAGAGCATTTGTTTCAGCTCCAAACCTCCACCACCATTTCAATAAGAGGCAATCATTCATAAGTCTAATCCTTTTGACACCTAATCCCTCATGCTTTTTGCTTTTTGAAATGACTTTCCATTTGACCAAATGTACTTTTCTTCTAAGGCCATCTCCACCCCATAGAAAATTGGACTGAATTGTCACAAATTCCTTAGCAACCCCTTCTGGCATCTTGAACAAAGATAAATAATGAATTGGTAAGTTAGACAACACAGATTTTATCAATGTCACCCTACCAACAAAAGATACGAATCTTCTCTTCCACGAAGCAAGTCTTTGTTTGCATTTGTCTAAGACTGGCTGCCAGGTCCTTTTTCTCCTTGGACTTGCACCCAGAGGTAGACCTAGATACTTTAGAGGCAAACTTTGATGTAGATAGTTCAGGTTGTCAGCAAACTCCTTGGATAATTCTTTAGTTGACCTAATGCCACACACTACACTCTTGTGGTAGTTAATTTTTAGACCTGACAACATTTCAAAACATCTCAAAATCCTCTTAATGTTGATCACCTCCCCCTAATCAGCTTCATAGAATAGAATTATGTCATCTGCAAATTGCAGATGAGTGATCTTAAATTCACTTGATCCAATTGTTGTCCCTTTGATCAACCCCATACGTTGTGCTCTACCCACACTACTAGAAAAATGGGTATAAGACACGAAACTTTTTGCGACGGCATATTAACTGTCACAAAAAGTAACCTTTTGCGACAGCTAATACCCTGTCGCCAATAATCACTTTTTGCAATAGCATTTCCTGTCTCAAAAGATGGAAGGATATGTTGGATGGTTTTTGTGATGGCAAACTGAAAATCCTATGTGATTCGTGATTAGATAAGGATTAAAATATTCCAAAGCCAAAAATTCCAAAAACACTCAATCTAAAATCATCAAGCACTTAGGAGAGTGATTTTAGTTTGTTTGTTTTTTAGGAATAAATAATAAATCAACACAATCGATTTTTTACGTGGAAAAACCACAATTGAAGAACCTTCAATTGTAATCAAAAACCACGGGCGAACCGCCACTAATCAATCCACTATAGAAGGACTACAAGGTTACAAAGAAATCATACAAATTACCCAAACCAGTCAATTTGTCTCTGAATCTTCTATAACTCTTTCACCACGCCTTCACCACGCCCGATTAGAAGTTGGTTCCACACCTCAACTTCACTTGTCGAATTAACGACTACGTAAAGAAACAAACACCTTTTGAAACTTTACGTAATAATCTTCGGATTCCGCCGAAGATAACACTCTTGAATATTGAGTATCAACCTCTTTGATGTATGAATTTTAACTCATGAGTTTTAGAACTCTCTCAAGAACATCAAAGAAAACTTATCAAACTTTCAGAAGAACACTTCAAACAAAACTCTTGAATCCTTGAATCAGATCTTGAAAAAGTTAGTCATAGTTTTAGGAGAAAACTATTTACTTATAGAAAACCATAAAGAGTCCCAAATCTGAAAGATAACAAACTCTTGATGCCAATAGGTTTCTGAAATCGGGTTCTGAAATCGCGATCTCCGCTCAAGCGGACTGAACAAAAAACTGTGTGTAATTAAACTGATGCGAATTCGGCTTTTGCCTCTTCGCTCGGCGTAAAATTACATCCTTCAAGATTTCGCTTCGCTTCTGAATCTTTGAGTGCCTCCAATCTCCGCTCGAGCGCACATGTCCCCTTTCGGCGAGCAATTCAAAAATACAAAAATTACATTTTGATTAGGCACAAAGTTTTGTCACCGGATTTGACAATAAAGGGACCTAACAATCTCCCCCTTTGTCAATTCCCGGACAAAACCTATCTAAACATTGTTTCTTAAAATAAACACACTAGACATTCTAAAAACAAGGAAACAATGTACAAGAACATCTCAAAATATAGCCTCTCAAAAACTCTATCAATCACACATCTAGAACAAGCACACATCCATGGAATTTCAACATCACAATCCTTTAACTTTGCACCTGTGACATAGCATTCAACATACAAAACAAAACTGTGGAAGAAGATAAATGTGAACTACATAAAACATGATATCCACAACATCCAAAATAAAGAAATGTATCATCAAGGAAACCAACAAATATCCAAGAAATGTACCATCAATCCAAAAGCTATATCTGTGCAATGGGATCAAAACCTATCTGTGCAAAATACCAAACTGTCCAACAGCTGTGCAATGTGACCAAAGCTGTGCAATGTGACCAAAAACTATCTGTGCAAATCACCAAAAGCTATCTGTGCATACACCAAACTTCTCCCCCTTTTTGTCAGGGAAGCAAGAATCAAGCATCAGGAGGTGGAGGCTGCTGTGGCTGAAGGAGATGAACAAGATGATCAAGAGTCTGCTCCATGTGACCAAGACGGCCGTCAAAGGCATCAAACCGTGCATCGAGAAAATCCAGACGTCGGGTCACAGTCTTCGCGAACCGCTGAAACTCAATAGAAAAGTCCGGAGGAGGAATAGGAGCCTCACCACCATCACCATCACCAAGACGCCAATGACATCATATTGACCTCCTCGGTGAGACCAAAGCAATCCACAAGATGGACCAACCCTAGATGACTCTCCCTAATATGAGCCCGACTTTGAGAGACGGTTTTCTTGGTAAAAGGGACGAAGGAAAGCAAACTCATCATCATCTAATACTGAGGTGCCAAGGTCGGACAAAAGCGGTTTATCAAACCACCGTAGGGAAGGCCTAGGCTTATGCCCATGTGCACCGATCATCTTTTGATGATTAAAGAAGCGAGATCAATAGACCGGTGTCGGGCTATGCTAGACAAGATGAAACCTTGGTCTGTTTGACCTCGGAGGAATGGGTAGTCACAATGATGTTGGCCAGAATCGGTCAGATAAGCGATCAACTCAGGAAGAAGTTCAAACTGTTTAATCAAATCGCCTTTAGGCCAAGGGCGAGCAATGCCACACAACTCCCGGGCAGCATCATCAAAATTGCAGGTAGGGCGGTTAGGAACGGGAAAAGGGTAGTATTCGGGAAAGCCCTGCTCAATGTGAAGAAGGAAACGGATCAAGGCAGGGGTGACAGAGATGGGTTTAGACCGAACCCAAGTAGTAAATGATGGCTCATAATCAACAATCCCCTCCATATTGCAGTAAAATTCTCGAACCCAAGCAAGGTTCTGACACCCAGAAAAAGACAAAACAAGATCACCACCAAGAGGATCAAACAAGGGACGAATGTGAATAGATTCAAAGGTATCTGCCTGAACATTCCTCTCTAAATGGACGGTACGAGAATCAAAAGACTTATAAAACAACTTGGATTGTTTAGCGGATTGAAAGCGAACAGAATCAAAAGTGGGTCGAGTTGCAACGGCCTTACGCCGTTTAGGAACAGAGGTAGACATGACAAAGAAAGAGACTATAACAACCACAATCCCAAAACAAACCCAAAATCCAAAGAAATGAATCAGAGAAAAAAAACACAAAACATTAGTACCACAGTGTTATATATCAAGATGAAGCAGAATAACAGAGTAGAGAATGCAAAACAAGTAAGCATAACATACCCAAATATGGCAACATGGAGCATAGTAAAAGTGATGTGGCAACATGGAAACATAACATATCCATAACAGAATGTATGCCTCACAATCAGTTCTAAGCTAAAAACCCCCAAATTCAATGCATACAACATGAAGACATGAAACAGGGCAATCATAAAAGGAATGATTTTCTTAAGAGCAAACGCAGAACCAGGTCAAAACATGGCAAGTATGAGAATTACAAAGAAAGTCAGACCCAACCAGACAAACCCTAAGACTCAAGACACACACAACACAAAAAAAATATATGGAGATGATCAAGAAAGCAGAGAGAGAGACCCAAAAATGAACATAAGCAACAAAAACCAACAGCCATAAGCCGATATTAAGGGAAAGAAGGAAAAAAAAGGAGGAGAACACTTACCCAATAGCAAATCGGCAAGAACAATGAGGAAGGAGACCAAAAACGACCACAATGCAAGCCACAAAAAAACCCTAGATAAGAAGAATGAAAAGAGGGGGAAAAAAATGGACTTGAAGAGTCGAGCGAGGGAATAAGTATGAAATTGGTCCGCTCGAGCGTACATAGTCCCGCTCGAGCGTATATCAATGTAAATGCAGACTCCGCTCGGCCGAGCGAAGAGAACATGAGCGCTAAAACCATCCTCGAGCTGTCAAGCTAACGCAGAGAGAAAACTACGCTCGAGCGTAGAATAGTCCGCTCGAGCGGAAAAACAATTTATTTTTTTTATTTTTTTTTTTTTAAATAAAACACATCTAGGAAGTCCTGTAACAAGTAAGATGATCAGTTGACATACTATTCCACAAGAGCAAGAATATCCACCAATTCTGAGTCCTGAAAATTTGAGAAAATAGATGAAACACAAACTCAGGAAGAAAACAGATATTATTAAATCAAAGCCACAAGCATCATGAGAATGCATAACTCAAAAACACACATGAGAGCTCATATAAGTGATGTGTGTGTGTGCAAGCCTTGAGAGTCACATAGCTAGAGTTAATCCTCGTAGTGATCGGATGGCTGGACCTCCAACAAGAGTAACTGACCATTACAAAGAAAAGTCAAACCACTGGGAATCACGGGGTATTTGTTGAGTAAATGCGGAAGCTCCCCCTCAGACAATGATCCCCTTTTTTTTTTTTTTTTTTTTTTTAACTTTTCTTTCTTGTGGGCACTCACTGGTGGCATACACGCTCAAGAGTATGGAGTCCAAACCAGAGAAGAATGAAATTATAATGATGGCCTGGTTGGTGCCTCTGAGGTAGCCTTTTCCTAATGCCCGAGAATCATGTCTTGAGGAGAAACCATGGAAGTGAAATAAGATGGTAGATGGTTAAGAGACTTAACATCACCCATGATATACCAAGATAGGTCAATTCCTCTGAAAGAGTACAAGAAACACCATCGATGGTCCATAGAGAACTTTGATCACTTGTGCGGAAACCCACCAGCAGTTTATCTCAAGGATGTGTCTGAGAATGAGATCATGAAGTAAATGAGTATGGGCATTGAATGAGTTATGAACAAAGATAAAACAAATCTTGTATGCAACATGAGCGGTGTTCATATAAGATTTGATGTAAAGATATCGAGAACTCAATCATAGATTATCCCATCCAAGAAACAGTATGCCAACCACTCACACTCACCTCACAGAAACAACCTAGTTCTTGAGACATTACACCCAAGGTCTTTCTAAGATACTCAAATCGAAGAAGATCAAGGGGTTTTGTAAAAATATCGCTTTTGATGCTCGGTAGAAACATGTTCCAAAACAACAAGGCCTTCATCCACTAACTCTCGAATAAAATGATGACGGATGTCAATGTGTTTGGTCGAGAGTGTTGGATGATTTTTGAAATGTTTATGGCACTTGTGTTATCACAAAAAGAGTGAGAGTGTTCATTTCTATTCCATAATCATGAAGCATCCGCTTCATCCACAACATTGGGCACAACAACTCCTGCTGACAATGTATTGACCTCGGCGATGAAGCGAGAGATAGCATTTTGCTTTTTACTATGCCAAGAAACCAGATTATTCCCAAGGTAAAAACACCCCCCGGATGTACTTTTCCTATCATCAGGACACCACCTTGATCGGCATCAGAAAAACCAGTAATTTCGGCTGTAGTATCAGTGGAAAACCAAACCCCATACCCCAAGGTCCCATTAACATACTTGATGATGCGTTTTACCGCAAGAAGGTGAGACTCTTTAGGACTAGCTTGGTAACGAGCACAAACACCGACACTGAAGGAAATATCAGGACGACTGGCTGTGAGATACAAAAGACTCCCTATCATACTCCTATAAAGGGTAGGATCGACATCAATACTAGAGGAATCTTTGGAAAGGTGAAGACTGGTGCTCATGGGAGTCTTGGGCATGTTTGGCGGACTCAAGACCAAACTTTGACACAAGATTTTAGCATACTTAGACCGAGAAACAAATATACCGAAGGAGACTGTTTAATTTGGAGACCCAAAAGTAAGACAACTCTCCCATCATGCTCATCTCAAACTCATGTGTCATGCAATCAGAAAAATATTTCACAAGATGATCGTGATGGAACCAAACACAATATCATCAACATATATCGAGCAACAAGAATATGAGACTTAGTATGTTTAACAAATAATGTCTTATCCACACTACCCTTTGAAAATCATTATCAAGAAGAAAGGTAGTAAGCCTATCATACCAAGCCCAAGGAGCTTGTTTCAACCCATACAAAGCCTTATCTAACTTGTAGACATGATTAGGACATTTAGGGTCCTCAAACTCTTTTGGTTTCTCAACATATGCCTCCTCTTTTAAGTACCCATTCAAAAGCACTTTTCACATCCATTTGAAACAATTTAAAGCCAAGGAAACAAGCAACACCAAGTAAAATACGAATGGATTCAAGGCGTGCAAGCTGGGGCAAGCGTCTCATCATAGTCAATACCCTCTACGTGTGTAGCCTTGAGCAACCAACCTAGCTTTATTCCTCACAAGATACCATTCTCATCGATTTATTTTTAAAGATCCACTTGGTACCTATTACATTCATGTCTCTAGGTGCAGGAACAAGAGTCCAAACTTTGTTACGTTCAAATTGACCTAATTCTTCATGCATAGCATTAACCCAACTATCATCTAGCAAGGCCTCTTTAACATTCTTAGGTTCAATCAAAGAAACATAACACATATGTGATACCTCATCCCGAATCTGTCTTGGGTTTTCATTCGATCTGAAACACTCCCAATTACTGTTGAATGGATGATTCGGTTTCACCCTTCGATGGTTTGAGTTCGGGACTTTGGGTGACGGAGGAACGAGTCTTTGTTCTTTTGAGCACTCTTTGGACTTGAACTTACTGTGAGGATGGTCTTTGTAATAATTTCTTGTGATTGAGCGACATCTCCTTGATTTTGTAATTCAGTATCCAAGCTTGGAAGCTCACCATTGTCATCCTCATTTGTTGCTGAAGTGGGTGAACCTGTGTCATCTATAACCACATTGATAGATTCCATTAATGATGAAGTTCGCAGATTATAGACTCGAAAAGCCCTACTATTGGTTGAATACCCTAGAAAAATACCTTCATCACTTCGGGAGTCAAATTTGCCCAAGGGCTCTCTATCTTTGAAGATGTAACACTTACTCCCAAAAGTTTTGAAGTATTTTACATTAGGTTTCATACCCTTCCACAATTCATAAGGAGTTTGTAAAGTGTCGGGCCTTAAATACACACGATTTATGACATAAGCAATGATTTAAGGCTTCGCCCAAAACTTTGGAGGAAGACTCTTACTAAGGAGCATGACCCTAGCCATTTCTTGAACAACTCTGTTCTTCCTCTCAACCACTCCATTTTGTTGTGGAGTAATAGGTCTGAAAACTCATGCTTAATTCCATGCATATCACAAAAATCCAGCGAACTATTTTCAAATTCACGACCATGATCGATTCAGATTCTTATGATACATGATGGGAACACCTTGTTCATTTTGAATTTTAAGGACTAAAGCACAGAAAGCATCAAACGTGTCAGATTTTTCCTTAAAAATTTACCCATGAAAGAGTAAAATCATCAGCAGTTAAAAAATGTATCTTTTACCTCCAATGCTTTCGGTCTGAGTAGGACCCATTAAATCCATGTGAACTAATTCAAGAGGCGTTTGGTTGTAAAAGTTGTTCACCTTTTTGTGCGAACGCGGGTTTGCTGCCAAGTGACATGGTCCACACATGGCTCAAATTCTTACCGGTTTAGGTACTCCTCTCACAAGTTCTTTGTTGGCTATCTTAGTTAGGTCTTTGAAATTCATGTGACCTAATCTTTGATGCCACAGTCAATGTTACTTATGATGGCGAGAATGACAAGTGAGATCATTAGTAGTAAGAATCCCATAGCGATTATCGGATGCGAACCCCATGTAAAACAAGATTTCCTTTTATCCAAAATTTCACATTTATCTTTTGAAAACAATACTTCATGATGGGAATCACACATTTGACTAATGCTCAAAAGATTAGCTTTAAGACCATCAACAAGTAAGGCATTATCTAGCTTGGGAAGACCAGCAACACTTATAGAGCCCTTACCAATGACTCTAGAAGTGACGCCATCTCCACAAGTATCAATTCCTCCTTCATATTTTTCAAGGGAGGTGAAGTAGGATTTGTTACGGACATATGACGAGAGCACCCACTATCAAGATACCACATGTGTGAGTCACGTGCTTTTAGAGCGATGTGAGCAACAAAACAAGTCAAATCATCTTTTCTAACCCAAATCTTTTTAGTCTTGGTGTTCGCCTAGACATGTAAGGTTGTCTTCTAACCCAAAAAGTGTTAGAATTTCTACCCTTTTGAGACACCTTACCAAACAATTCAAAACAAGATGGGGACGAATGTGGCCATACCTACCACAGTGATGACAAATAAAAGCAGGTTTTACCTCCTTTTGTTGATCTTACCGACTTTTGCTTGATGAAGAAGGATCAACTTGGTCTATCTTCAATTTGCCCTTTGCTTGAGTCTTCAAGTTATGTGAAGTAGAGGCCTGTTCCTTGTGAGCTGTCGTACCATAGCCTAGCCCTCTTTTGTCAGAACCCATTTGTTGAGACCCAAGTATGTCTTCTAGAGATCTGGAACCTTTGTTCCACATGGCAATTGTTGCTCTAGCAATACGGAGTTCTTCATCTTTCTGTCTGACTTTCTCTTCCAATGCAATTTGTGACAACTCAAGACTTTCAAGCTTTTCTTCATATGGAATACACCCTCGAAGTTCATTCCTTTCGGTTTCACAGATGAAGTTTTCCACATAAGTCTTGCTCATCACTTGAGATCTTGATGACATTCTTTCTTTGTCAAGAGTTCTCCTTTGAGTGGACATTCTCACTCTCGCATGTTTTGAGCTTGAGAGAGTTTGTCGTTGGTTTTAGACAAATTCGAGATTCCTCGTGACTTCTCGTAAGCTTGTTGTAGTTCTTCACCATTGATCTCATCAATGTCTTGATAGTTCATCATCCTCTCTTTGCTCCTCATTCTTCTTAACCTCATCCAATCGGCAACCAAAGGCGGACAAGTCGTTGGATGGAGGTGGAGGTGAATCTCCTCTTCCATGGAATTGGCTCGAATTTCCCATGCATCTTTAGCCTTTGTGCGATGGCGACCCGTTCTTTGTTCTTCATTAGAAATTGCTCCACGAATAATGATTAGGGCTCTCTCGATTGCGGATTATCTGCACTTTCAGATCTTCTTCAATGGTTTGCCAACCTTACGGTTCAAAGGCTCTCAAAAAGCCCTCATTCGATTTTCCAATACAGTAGTTGGTCCCATCAAAGGTGGGAGCATGATGCAAGATTCGACCACGGCCGATCCCGAAGGCTTTGGAAGAGGTTGAGAAACCGTGGCCCAAAATTCCATGAAAGCACTATCCCCATCTTCACCAGATTCGGGTTCTTGGGTTCTTGCTCCGACCGCTTTCATCATCCCAAGTTACGGTGTAGACTTTCTTCCGATTCTTTTTAAGAGGGCATTCAAGGGATATGTGGCCAAACCCTTGACATTCAAAGCACTTGACCCTGGCCCCTAACAACCTTCTTTTCGATGGTTTGAGCTAATTTTGGTGGAAAAGTTTTGGGTTTGTCATTACTCTTCTCTTTTGAAATAGGGGCTCTGAAATTAGGCTTCTTTTTAAAATTTTTAAAGCTGTTTAGTAAGCATAGCCGTCATCTCGGACTCTAAATCAAATTCAGGTCTCAGGAGGTTTTGCGGTTTCATGAGTACTTGTGAAAGCCATACTTTCTTTTTGCTTTTTCTTAGAAATTTGGTGTGCTTCATAAGTCGCAAATTTCCAACCAATTGATCGAGCTTGAGGGTATCAACATTACGAGCCTCCTCAATGGCTATCACCTTTGATTGGAACCTCTCGGAAGGGACCTCAAAATTTTTCCACAACTTTAGCTTGGGATTTTTCACCGAGAGTGAAAGCGAAATTCACGATATCAGAGTTTTGCATAGAAATCATCAAAGCGTCTCATCATCGCGCATAAAAAGGGTTTCAAAAGGCGGATGTGAGACGTTGAAGTTTTGACCTTTTGACAGAGGTAGTTCCTTCGTGAATTGTTTCAAGAATATCCACGCCTCTTTTGCTATTTCACACGTGCAAATTCGACGGAATTCTTCGGTGTGTGAAGCGAAAGAGGGAGTTGAGAGCCTTCTTTGTTCCAACTCGAGTTCGTAATCGATTGTGTCCCATTTATCTAGAGGTTTAGGAATATCAATGCCATCTATAGTGACAGAGGTTCACTCCACCCAAAGACAACAAGTGCCAAACTTTCTCATGGATGGACTTTAAAAATGCTCTCATGCGACCTTTCCAATAAGAATAGTTTGTACCGTCTAGTAAAGGGGGTCTATGAGTCGAGTTACCTTCACGAATAGAATCCATAAAACTAGTCACACAAAATCACACTCCTATAGTTTTGAAAAAACAAAGAGTGACCTGCTCTGATACCAATTGAAAATCCTATGTGATTCGTGATTAGATAAGGATTAAAATATTCCAAAGCCAAAAATTCCAAAAACACTCAATCTAAAATCATCAAGCACTTAGGAGAGTGATTTTAGTTTGTTTGTTTTTTAGGAATAAATAATAAATCAACACAATCGATTTTTTACGTGGAAAAACCACAATTGAAGAACCTTCAATTGTAATCAAAAACCACGGGCGAACCGCCACTAATCAATCCACTATAGAAGGACTACAAGGTTACAAAGAAATCATACAAATTACCCAAACCAGTCAATTTGTCTCTGAATCTTCTGTAACTCTTTCACCACGCCTTCACCACGGAACTGATTCTGAAGTTGGTTCCACACCTCAACTTCACTTGTCGAATTAACGACTACGTAAAGAAACAAACACCTTTTGAAACTTTACGTAATAATCTTCGGATTCCGCCGAAGATAACACTCTTGAATATTGAGTATCAACCTCTTTGATGTATGAATTTTAACTCATGAGTTTTAGAACTCTCTCAAGAACATCAAAGAAAACTTATCAAACTTTCAGAAGAACACTTCAAACAAAACTCTTGAATCCTTGAATCAGATCTTGAAAAAGTTAGTCATAGTTTTAGGAGAAAACTATTTACTTATAGAAAACCATAAAGAGTCCCAAATCTGAAAGATAACAAACTCTTGATGCCAATAGGTTTCTGAAATCGGGTTCTGAAATCGCGACCTCCGCTCGAGCGCTCCACTATCGCCGAGCGATGAATAAAAGCGTGTAATTAAACTAATGTACGCTCGAGCGCTGCCTCTTCCGCTCGAGCGTAAAATTACATCCTTCAAGATATACAGGTCTGAATCTTGAGTGCCTCCAATCTCCGCTCGAGCGCACATGTCCCCGCTCGAGCGGACAGTACAAAAATACAAAAATTACATTTTGATTAGGCACAAAGTTTTGTCACCAGATTTGACAATAAAGGGACCTAACACAAACTATTGGCCGTCGTAAAAGACCTATTTTTTTTAGACGGCTTTTTCTCCCGTCGCAAAAAGATTTTTTTTGCCATGGCCTCTTGTGTCGTGGCTAATAGACCAAAAAAAAAAATGCTTCTTATTCTCTCACCATCTCGCCTATCTCTCTATCATGCCCTCCTCCTCCTCCCCCTCTCTCTCTGTCTCTCCATCGTTTTCAGTACAGGATCACACGACCACCACCGCCATTGATATCACCATCGCAAACCATCAACCATTCTCTGAAATTAAGAAGACGCAATCGAAGGGGTTTGACATTGAGATCGCTGGCCAAATTTAGAGGGTAGAATCGACAGAGGCGATAATTGAGATGCGTAGTAGGGGTGGAATGTAGTGAGGGAATCAGAAAACCTAGTTTTATTTCTCTTCTCTCTCTCTCTCTCTCATATATATATATATATATGTATAAGCAGTTTTAGATCTCTCTCTCTCTTCAATTCAATTTACAGAACATGATGCGTTGCTTTGTTTTGCATCGAATTGCTTTCTCAGAACTCAAAAACAAAAAGAATAAGGGTTTTCTTGACAACTCCATTCAATTCATCTGAAATTCTCATTTTCTCCAAAATGGGGTTGTGGGATTCCCTCCTCAATTGGCTCAGCAGGTAATTTACTCCTTTCTCTTCTAATCTTCCATATTTTTTGTCAAAATGATTCCTGTCTAACTCCAAGGGGTGAAGTGCAAAATGGAGCTCTGTTAGGGAGAAACAGTTTCATTTTCTTCTAAGGTTGTTAAGGATTATTTGAAGTTGTGTCATAATGTTATGGTCAATGAATCTCATGTTTTAGTTCTCATCCTGGTTGTGACAAAGTTGTTCATGGTGCATATATCTTGTTAAATTGTTTATATACATTATTAGTGGGAGTTGGTCAATTGGAGTAATTTTGTGTTGCTTTAAAACAGCATGAAGACAATATAAAAAATATGAAGTCTCAGAAAAACAGCTTGGATGACTTCATTCTCGACATGCAAGGTATATTATTTTCTAATTTTTAGTTTGTGTTAGTGTCCCTGTAAAATTTACTGTCTAATTTTCTAATTAAATGTTTTAAGATATTACGTTTTTTGAAAAAAAAAAAAAAGAAAGAAAAGAAGTTACTACCAGAAATTAGCTTGATTGGTATATGTTGTCATAGCAAAAGGGAAGATGCAGGATTCAAGTGACAATTAGCAAAAATTATGTGCCCTAAGCCCTTAAGCAGAGGCCACATAGTGCGCTCCGTGAGTGTGATTGGTTTTTGTCAATAATGCATTTCTAATGAGCATAACTCATTAAATTTTATCAATTTCTATCGTACCCCTTGTTCACACTAAAGATCAACTTCATGCTTTTTTTATTACGATTACATGGGATTAAGTTATTACGTTAGTACGATCTGCATTCAAACTTTGGAAGCGAAATAATTTTGAGTTTGAAGAAGTTAAGATCTTGATTCTCTTGCGATAATGTATGATTTACTTGTATCATTTGCTTCTATTTTTTCCTGATAATTATTATCTCAATTAATCTTGGGAAATATCATTCATCAAGTATGCCTATGATGGAAGACGGGGATCATACTGGTGTGCACAGTGAGGAGAAACCATTAGAACATATTATAGGGCACGAGAAATCCACAGCTGGCATTTTGTGCTTGCTGAAAACTTGCCATGGCAATGAGGCTTCTAATCTTCTATTGACCAAGGATGTATTGGGTATTGTTGCTACACTTGGGAAAGTGGATGATGACAATCTCAGCAGGTTGGTTTGAAATTGCAGTCTTCTATGTTTTTAATTGTTTACTTTGTACTGTTGTCATTGCTTCTTATTTAGTTGTGTTCAATCATTTTTCAGCCATTTTGACATGGACATAGTAGAGAATTAATTGTCCCATCCTAATGATATATAGCTCTAGTGATTGAATAGCTATATTATAGTAAAAGTTTTGTATATTATTAGGTTCATTTGAAGTTTGCATGGTCGTGTGTTTTTGAATGAGTGCAATGAGTGTTGTTACATTGATGTCTTGGTAGTTCTGATGTTAAGATGCTTTGTTAACTTTACTGGCTCATGGATGGTAGACTTTCTACAGCATGTTGATTAAGGTGTAGTCAGAGAGTCTTACAGTTATTAGTGATCTATAGTATGCTTGACATGTTCTGTTTTTCCGACTCTGGAGTCAGGCTTCTCTCGGAGTACTTGGGTATAGAAACTATGTTGGCAGTTGTCTACAAGACTTTTGATGGTGTTAAAGCTCTGGAAACATATGAAAATGATGGTTCTATAAGTAAAAGTTTTGGTCTTCATGGACTTGGAACTTCCATAGGGAGGCATTTGGATGGCCGTTTTCAAGTCATTTGTCTTGAAAATTTAAGGTATGTGGCCCCATGTACCATCTTTTTCTGGTGCAATCTGGAGTTCTAGTTTGTTGATACTATAAAACATTTTTTTTTCTTGCCAGACCGTTCCATAGTGAGTTTGTAGCTGAGGACCCCCAGATGCAGCTTGATCTTTTCAAGCCAAGATTATATTGTAAATAATTTTTAAACTTTTTGTTGCCTCAGTTGCAGATCGTATGTGCATATCTAGTGTTGTTGATCTCATCTGCATTGATTCTGTCTCAGCTCTTTCTCTTGCTTGGTTGTGTTTTTTCAAAAGCACTTTCCAGAAAATTCTACTTTCTTGTTTTCTGTGTTTTTTTGTTTTACTGAATTTTTTTAATATTTTAAACAATTTTTTTTACTTTTTAGACATACCTAACATAAATATACCTAAAAAGTAAAAAATTTGTGAAAAAAACATTTTAAAAATTCACTAAATACCAAAAATACAAAAAAAAAAAAAATACGAGAATTCAATACATTTTTTGTATTTTTATGTATTTATTAAATTTTTAAAATATTTTTTCACAAATTTTTTACTTTTTAGATACATCTAAGTAAGGTGCATCTAAAAAAGTAAAAAAAAAAATGTTTAAAATTTTTAAAATATTCACTAAAAACAAAAAAACACGAAAACCAAAAAATTGAATTATCAAAAAACTTAATTCAAAAAACTCAAACCAAACACACTGATTGTTTTTATTTTCAAAATACAAAAGTTGACAAGATTGCTAATGCTTGACACATCCTTGATTCTGTTTGTTGTACATAGGGGGAAATTGGAATGCAACCGATGGGTTTGCAAGCATGTCTCATGAGCCAAGCTCTGCGTAAAATGTCTGGAAATGCCTCCAAAACTGGATGTACTCGTATTTTTCTGAATCAAATAAGACACAAGGTAATTTTGATTAATAAGGTGTAAAATAGAGCCCTGAAGACTAGAGGAAACACTCTGTTACAATCACTTTCTTCAATCACTCTCACAATTACTACAACTCAAGGTCCAGTACCAAAGGTTCGTTCATTTCCATCAATTTTCTCATCATTTTCCTTGTAATTTTCCATTTCACTATGTTTTCCCCTGTTAAATCATATATTTTGCATACACAAACACACACACACACACATATATATATACACACTAGGGGTATAAGCCCGCCTGATGGGTGTGCTATTAAATTTGTAAAATATAAATTTTAATTTTGAATTAGAAATATATGTAGTGTTTGTTGATCAAGTGGTAAGGGTGTTGTTTTCCAAACTCAAGATCTGAAGTTCAAATCTTGTGCACTTCACTTTATAAAAAAATTTTCTCTTTTTTTTATATAAAAAAATCCACTTGGCAAAAGGAAAGAGTAGGCTTCAAGACACTAAAGCGAGTTGTTCACACATATATAATAATATAGATATGTAGTTTATACAGAATTATTTGTAGTGAAGTAATTTATTGATTTGAAAGGAGTTTGAATACTGTTCTTAATTAGATAAGTGGTCTTTGTTGCCTGTGAATAGGAAGCTAAAATAGTCTATTTGTTTATCAAATCATACTAAGTTTTGCTAGCTGACTAAGTTGCATTCTTCTTTCCTTCATCTAGAAATTTTTCGAAAACCATGATTCTCAATGCATGGTTTTTCAATTCACAGTTTACTCTTGATTCTTAAAATAGGTAATTTTTCTCATTTATTTGAAATTAAGGATTCTCAATGCTGGTTTTTTAGTTCACAGTTTAGTGTTGATTCTTAAAATAGGTAAATCATTTTACAGTTCGATACGTGATTTTATAACTATAATTCTGATTTGGAACAAGACTAGACTGTTTAGATACATACATACATATAATTTGTTATTTTTTGTAAACACTCGAGTACTTAATTATGCTAATGACTTCCCCATCTTCAGTGAGCGTTGAAAGCGAACAATGAGGCACATCAGTTGCTGCTGTGCTGAGCTCACAACAGCAACCCCAAACCCCCCAATAACCTATTTAAACTTTAACTAAATTGCTTGTAGCATATATAAACACTAATAATTTTGACTAAGAATAAAATAGTTCACAGTAATTTTGTAAATCCATCCCAATAACCTATTTAAACTTTAACTAAATTGCATGTAGCATATAAACACTAACTACTATAGCGGGTTGCAAATGGGAGTATTGAATGAATAGTAATCGAGATGTAAACAAGTTACAGACAATAAACAGAGAGTATGGAGAAGGTCTTTGGGTGAAAAATAAGGAAAGCACCCCTTAAACTGAAAACAAATTAACACACTATTAAATACACCTTATCAAGTGTCCCGAAGGCACTCGTTACCAATAGCCAAACTTTATTAGTCTCATGTTATTGAAAGGGGGTTTGGGGAATGAATGGACTAAAATTGGAAAAAGGGGAAATATGATTAATTAAGCATTGAGTTAAAAGTTGCTTGAAATATGGTGACAATAATAGACTCCATATGAGTATGAAAGGGAATTCTTGCTTATTTTGGGAAGTCACATTTTACATTTGGTTATCAAGAAAATTATTCCCGGTTTGTAAACCCTAGTTACTGTTATCTTTTTTTGCATAAACTATATTTTGGATGTGTTAATGTTGCTGTGTTGTCAATCACTACTCTCCATAATAAGCTTATAATGGGGCCTTCCTTTCAGTTGGATTTATTTGTCTATATATGTTCTTTTTTGGACGATATGTCTTTTGGGTCCCTCCACTGTTATGCAGCAGACATTGTTTTTTTCTTCTATTCTTTGATTAAATGTTACTTATCACTCTTTGATTCTGACTTTTGCCCTAGTATCACCTCCAAGTTATCAATTTGAAACTGATAGCCTTTGTAAACAGATTGTTTTTTATAAATATATTGATCAATGAAGGAATGAAATTTGCTGCTTTATTTTGCTACTATTATGAATCATCAATTTATTTTATTGATTTAGCATTTGAATGGAAGGATTGATTTTTGTTCTAATAATTGAAGTGTTAATGGTGGTGAGTTGTTATTCTTTAATGATTTAACATTTGAATGAAGGACTGATTTTTGTTTTGAGAATTGAAGAGTCAATGGTGGTGAGCTGTTATTCTGAAGTGACATCCATTCTTTTAGTGATTCCTATTCAAATATCCTTCTCATCAAACTTCTCTGAATTACATTCAGAATTTGAGAAATTCTTCCCAGTTTTATATTTACTGTATGTGGCCATTTTCATTATCTAAAAAGGTTTCCATGGGAAAGAAATGGTAGTGTGACAAAACATCACTCTTAGAACCTTTTGGAGTTTGTAATAAATGACTGTTGATAGTCTAATAATTGGTAGTGTGACAAACCATGCACTTTGGTCGACGGTGCTGGTTTGGTTTTATAACTCTATACAACAGTCTTAGCAGAACCTTGGGAGTTTGTAATTTCAACTTTGATGTCTCTCTATTCATACTCACTTGTCTTGATCGATTTGTCCATGGTATGGAGTCACATAAAACTACTTATTCCTTGGAGTTCAAAAATTGGTTATTATGTCATTAACAGAATGTATGGAAGTCAAGTGAAGTTTGTGCCCAAAAAATTGAGTTTATAATGCAGGGTTCTGGGGAATTTTAAACCATGGAAGCCCTTGCAGTGATTGGAATTAGTTCACTTATTTATGGCAATACTTGTCTCTCACCTGGTAGACATCCATGATACTGCAGTTCTGAGCTTTTTAAAAATTTAATTAGCCATTTATCCTAAAAAAGGGAACTGTCCGGTACAAGGTTCTCTGCCAGTTTAATGAAATAAATATTAATTGTTTTACATTTTCAGTAAGCTTGAAATTAATTATATTATAAATGATATTTTTTTTGTGTTTCGTTTTGCAGATCCAACCCCTTTTGAGTACGTGATGATATCTTCGCATATCGATATAGGAGCTTCCTATTGATATTAAAACAAACTATAATATATATGTTTTTTTATTTGCATTGTTGCTACTTTTGTTTTGCTTTAGATACAAAAATTTAAGTTATTGAATATCAAAAGTTATTACTATTGTTAGAGAATGTTTTATATATTTTTGTAAAGAATATTTGGTTGACAATTGTTACAGGGTAAATATATACATATGATTTTGTGAATATGAATGTGGATGTGGATGTGGATGTATTTTATTTTAGAAAATATTAATAATTTGTATAGGGAATGAATTAATTTAATATATATTAATTTTATGAAAATAATTTTATTGTGACAATAATAACCGTCGCTAATGTAATCATCATTTCCTTACATTTTATTAGTGACGGGTTAACCTGTAGTATATACATATTAGTTAAATCTTTAGCGACGGTTTAAACTGTCACAAAAAAGTTTTGGCGACGATAACCAATATCGTCACTAAAAAGTGAAGTTTTTTCTCCTTTTTTGTGTCAGGTTAAACCGTCGCAAAAACCATTGATTAGCCGTCCCTACAAGAACGCAACAGTTTGTAACCGTTGCAAATACTTTTTGTCACGCCCGCTTCCGCGACCCCCCATTTCCCGTCGCTGCTCCGTCATAAAAGACTTTTTGCAATGATATATGGACCTTTTGCGATGTTTGAGATTGTCGCAAAAAGTCCGATTTTTAGTAGTGCCAATAGGATATTTAGTCCCTCAGCCACAATGTTAAAAAGAAAGGGTGATAGTGGGTCACCCTGTCTAAGACCTCTTTGTAGGCTAAATTTTGAGGTTGGCAAACCATTTACCAATATTGAAACTCTGGCTGAAGATACACACTCCCTCATATAACATACCCATTTATCTCCAAAATCAAAATTTGAAAGCATGGTAAATAGAAAATTCCAATTGATTGAATCATAAGCTCTTTCAAAATCTAGCTTTAGGACAATTCCACTCTTTCTACTCTTCTTCCAGCCATCAACAATCTCATTGGCTATCAACACCACATCTAAGATGTTTCTGCCCCCAATGAATGCTGATTGTGTAGCATTAATGATTCGTGGCAACACTTTTTTGATTCTGTTGGCTAATACTTTTGCCAAAATTTTATACAAAGAGCCAATGAGACTAATAGGCCTGTAGTCATTCAAACCAGAGGGGTTCTCATTCTTAGCAATCAAAGCAACAAAAGAGCTATTAATACCTTTTACCAACCTTGAATTTTGATGAAATTCCTTCATGAATTGAAGCACATCTGCCTTGATAACCTTCCAACACTTTTGAAACAATATAAGATTAAACCCATCAGGTCCAGGTGCCTTGTTTCCTTCACAGCTCTTCACTGTAGCTTCAATCTCAGCTTTTGAAAACTTAGCTTCTAAGAGCTCAACAGCTTCTCTACCCCCAATGGATAAGAAAGGCCCAGATAGCCTTGGTCTAATAAGCCATGGTTCAGTAAATTGGTTAATAAAATGTTGCTTAACTTCAGCTCTAACCTCCACAGGATCCTCCTTAACAATTCCATTAACTAGTATTGAGCACAGAGAGTTTCTGTTTTTCCTAGAACTTGCCATAATATGGAAAAATCTTGTGTTCCTATCTCCTTGTGTAGTCCACTTGATTCTGGATTTTTGAATCCATACCCATTCCACCATTTTACTTAGTTTCCAAGCTTCACCTTTTGCATATCTTCTTCTTGCTTTCTCTACCTCAGATAATGGTTTTTCTTCAGCAATTATATCAAGAGTATGAATCTCCTCTTCAACCTCATTGAGTTTATGCTCCACATCACCAAAAACTTCCTTAGCCCAAAGTTTCAATGCCAGTTTTAGTATTTTGAGCTTCTGTAAACACTTGAAACCAACCCATCCTTCCACATTTGCTTCTGCCCATGTAATCTCCACAAAAGATCTGAACTTTGGATGTAGGGTCCAAGCATTTAGAAATCTAAATGGTTTGGGACCCCAATCTCTCTCATCCTCCATCAATAGAATAGGACAATGATCTGAGACCTTCCTTGGCAGCCCCCAAAGCTTACAATTAAACATTTGTAGCCATTCTGGATTAAGCAAAAATCTGTCAATTCTACTCTACTTCTCTCCCTCCTGAGAATTACACCAGGTAAATTTTCTCCCCATCATTGGTAAATCGGCTACTTCAAGTTTATCAATCAACCCATTAAACTCCCGCATACCTTTATCTCTCCTAGAACACCCCTTTCTTTTATGATATATTTTTTATCTCATTAAAGTCCCCTCCCAAGCACCAAGGTTTATTGTATAACAATTTAATCGAACCAAGCTATCCCACACCTTCTTTCTCCTCCCAATATCATTTGGACCATAAATGTTTAATATCGCACAATCAAAATTGTTATAGAGAGTACGTGATAAGATTATAAAGTTCCTATTGCTGCAGCAATCCACCAGTTGAAAGACTTCTGGGTTCCATATGCATAACAAACCACCAACAGCTCCTTCTGAATCAACTGCCATGAAATCCATTTGGTCTCGGCCCCAGATTGATCTGACAAACTTTTCATCAATTGTTGATCTCTTGGTTTCTTGTAATAGCACCATATCAATCCTTCTTTCACAAAAAAACTTTTCTAATCTTTCTCATGTTCTCAGGCCTTCCTAACACTCTTACATTCCAAGATAAAAGCTTCATTAAAAAAACACTTATCAGCTCCTACTCACCCAGGTTTGCTGCTTAACTAGCATCTCCACCCCTTTTCCGTATTTTTTCCTTGTCCTGTGCTTCCAAATCCATTAATTTATTAAGAACTTCTTCATCTTTACCTTCACAATTCACTGCAAGGATGCGCCCAATTTGGAGTGATGCTTCAGCCTCATTGAGTAGCATTCTCCTATTACTTGATTCATTTGCTGTTGAGAGGGATATTGCAGCCTCCACCGACCTAAACACAACTCCTTTCTTCAAATTTAAAAAAGTTCCTCCAAGTTTTTGACCCCTTTGAAGACTTCCTTTCTTTTTGTGATGTTTGCTTGAGGTTTCTTTGGCTTTCTCCTTCTTTCTTGTAACTCTCATCCGAATTGATTCTGCAGAAGTACCCATGATCTCACTACTTTCCTCTCTTACATTACGAGTTTGTGCTTCTTCTCCACTGCAAGGTTGAATAGACTCTTCTACGTTAGACTGGGCCCCCAATTTGCTGCTTTCAGTTGCTCTGTGGGTTTGGGTTTGCACACACTTCAATTCATGGGCTTTATTCAAGACAACCTCAATATTGAGCCCAAGCCTTATTAATTCAGATCCACTTAGACTTTTCATGAAGCTTGGGGTAATGATTTCATCCTCAACAGTTCTCCTTCCCCCATTTTGAACGTTTATAGGGCTCATCACCAGAGCTACCTCTCTACCCACGCATGCGCCCCCAGAAATTTCTTTCCTCATACTGCTGACAGTTTCAGCCACCACAGACGTGCTCGTACAGATAGCCTCCCCTCCCCTGACATTGTAATCATCATTCCTTGTTTCGCTGACCCTTACCTCCAGGTCACCATTTCCATCCACCTCATTGCCAGCTTGCGCCTCCATGTCATTATCATCATCTTCCTGCTTGCTTGCTACTTCAGCCGTCTGGACATCTTCATCACCATCAGAGCTATGATCGGAACTATTACTGTGTTGGTGATGGCACATGCATTGTTTATTCACCACCTTCGCAGTAACAATCTGATCTTCACATACTTTTATCGAATACAACACCCTTTTGCAGTCCAAATTTATAGTTTTGTTAATGGATTCCATGCACTTTGTGCCTATTCTTACCTTGCCATAGATCAAGTTTTTCTTATAAGAAGTATCATCATCCAGACCAATCACTTCCCCCCCCCCATAATCTGCCTATTGTATAAAAAGTGTTGTTGTTCCATAAGTTTAAGGGAACACCATAACAACTCAACCAGACAGCTCTTTCTTGTTCAATGGCCATCCCCTGTTTCCATTCCGTGATCAATTCAGACCATTCCTTTACCCAAACCTCCATTTGCTTGAGTTTTTCTCTTATGCGTTCCACTGATTGAAATGATAGAACTATGTCCCTACCCCCTCCATCTCGAACCTCAATGTCCTCCATGCCTCTAGTCCTCAACTCTTTTTGGAAATCTACCCCACAGCACAGCAATTTTAATCGCACTATTGTACAGCCATCCATTCCCTACTTCATATACTTTGAGAGTTAAGTTTGCACTAGCGATAGATCCTTTTCCACTTACAACATGGGCATAAGATTCCTTACCTTTTATCATCCAAGAAACCTATCCAGCACCTCTCATATCCTGTCTTTGAGTTGGTAGATGTAGAGGCCTTTCCTGTGCTTCTTTACATCTAACAAACTCTGTAGCTTTCACTTTCAAAGCTCTGTTATCACACCATAATCCATTTGCTTTCTGGACTGCCATGCTTGTTGCAATTGAACAATTATATCTCACAAATCCAAACCTTGAGCGTGTCATCTTCCTTCTTTTGTGGGTATGAATACATCTTGCACCACTCCGAAGTTGGTGAACAAAGTATACAGCCATTTGGGTTCCATTGACTCCGGTAGGTTGTAACGCCCACAAAAAAATAAACCCATAATATATAACATTAACATGCATTGATAAAAGAAAACCAATTATCATCTCATCCATCAGAGTAATCTTATTAAAAGACATTACATGTAATAACAAAAGTAAATGCCCTAGGGCTTACATCTTTCCAAGCCAACACTTGGACACAAAAATATGAGTACTAACTCATTTACACATTAAGCCCTAGGCTTGAGTTTACATGTAACATCAAATTAAAACAAAATAAATAACTAATCTAAACAGAGTCTTCAACTCCAAATCCATCCAAGCTAAGTCCTTGGAGGTAGCACATCACCTGAACCTAAAAATGATGTTCCCATATAGGGTGAGCCACAGCCCAGTAGAAAGATACTAAACCAAATATAAGCATTGAATAAAGCAATAGCATTCAATAGATGGTTAACACAAATATCAGTTTCACTTTCCATTATTTATTCAACTTTCCATTTTTACCAACATGGCTCAGAACCTGGCCAGACTTATAACAGTGAACTACATATCACATTAACATTTCTTCCATTCATCAACAAAACAAATGAGACTAAGGCTCATATCAAAACACTTCCATACTTCTCATTTGATACACATTTTAGTGCTATATCAACAATGTGTAAAAACACTTCTATAAATCAATAAGCACACATAATAGTGATGCTAATGGAGCCCATCCCCTATCTCCTCCCAAACAATATCCGGTTTAGGAGTACATCCCCTATCTCCTCCCAAACCGTGGAGTACATCCCCTATCTCCTCCCAGACAACATGCATATACAATGTATTAAACACTTGTAATATACAACACACAATCAATACATATATTTTCTGTATTAATTCAACAGTCAAAATTAATGACTTAACCAATGTGATTAGTTTCAGTTTTCCCTAATCCACATGCAATATCTACAACAATCACGACTATCCTCCACCGATAGCCCAAAACAGTTATTTCTAAACGGGAAACAAATGTACTAACAATTATAATCTCAGCAGTTCAATGGGTGAGTGATCAAATTATCCAACTACACCATTTAAACTTATAATTCCCTAATTCCATGAATTCAACTAAATTTTCCAATTTTCCTTAAATTAATTATACAAATTAATTTATTAAAACAACTAAGGTTTTTCCCAAAATTACCAAATAGCCCCCAACATATCAAAATACCAAAACTTAGAACAAAACTCATAATATGGAATAGGAAATCCCTACCTCGATGTAAATAACCCGAATGGAGAAGACGGAGATGACGATCCAAAGTCCAAAGTGCTCCAAATCCACAAACTCTCAGATTAAAACGAAGCTCTCGACTCACTCTATCTTTTTAATAAAGAACCTAGGGTAGAAGCACCCTAAAAGGAGATGAAACCTAAGAGAGAAGGTGAGTGGAGGGAGAGAAAATTCGTACCTAGGGTTTTGAATCAAAAGAATAAATAAAAAAATGAATTTTCCCCGCTGCTGTCTATTTAAATAAAACAGGCTCGCTCGAGCAAAGACTTGGTCGCTCGAGCGACCAGACACAAGAAATACTCGCTCGAGCGAAGGAAAGCTTGCTCGAGCCAATAATGCAATGCTTCAGGTTTGCAACCTAGAAGCACGCTCGAGCGACAGAATGCTTGCTCGAGCGAAGAACTCGAAACTCGCTCGAGCGACGGAAAGCTCGCTCGAGCCAAGAAATACAGCTCTCAGGTCTATACTAGACGCAATCGCTCGCTCGAGCTAAGAAACCCTGGCTCGAGCCACAAGACACAAAACTCCACTCTCGCTCGAGCGACCAAACCCTCGCTCGAGCAAAGGACCAAAAACAACAGCTCGCTCAAGTGACCAACTCCTCGCTCGAGTGAAGGTCCAAAAAAATCTAGACAGCAACGCTAGGTTTCCAACCCAACCAACCTGTCCAAAACATCCTATAACTCAAGAATAAAGAATTAAAGGACAACAACAACAATTATATAACAACGAGATCTACGGAACATAAGTCTGGATACAACAACTAACTGGGAAAAGACCGGGGTCGCTATATAGGTTGTCAACAAAAACAGTGTAGATGCCTGACTTCGATCTTTGATGCATACTCCTTGCACCTCTGTGCTTGCGTATCATTGGCTTCCAACCTCCTTCCTTCATTTTTTCTTTTCTTCTAACTTTGAAATCGTGACTTTTATGATGCCTTTGACGATATCGACTTGGTGGACGAGAATTATGCTATAATGTGTTTCAACTCGACTATGCATCTAAACAGACTACTAAGGTCTCGTGTGGTAACTATATGTTTTAGTCCAAAAGTTAAAAAATCACTATAAATCGTCACATCACTTTCATTACTTTTCTGCATATCTTTTTGTAAAAAGTCAAGAATAAAAAAAAAAGTTACTAAAATAACTTGTTCTCAAACAAGGCATAAAATGGATGGGGTTGCGCGGACTGTGTGTCTGAGAAAGAATTGGTCTTCTATGGTGTTGTACAATTGCAGGCATCCGAAGAATCGAGTGTGGTTGATGCCGGGGGTTGTGAATTCAAAGTCATGTTTCGCTTGTTTGGAACTTTCTTGAGGGTCACAAAAACAAGGTTGCTGAGGGTGATCCGAGTACATTCCTAAAAGTAATACACCTATAATACTCTCAAAGGGCCATGGTTTGATTTGTCGGACTTGTTGATCGAGGAAGTAGAAGAGTACCAGAAGGGAATGAAGAAAATTGTCCGCTCACAATGAATTAGTAGTTTGATTTCTTCTTTTGTATAACTTTAGGATGAGTCCAGATACATATGGTAGTGAAAAAAAAAAATACAAACAGAGTTTGGTTTTTTGGTATAAATATGACAGTTTTATATTTGTAATTAAATCAGAATGTTGTGAGTGACTTGAAATATGTTTAATGATGTAGACAAATACAATCAACTTGTTTGGTTTTTATTGATTTTCTAAAAATTGAGTTTTTTATTTTTTTTGTTTTTAGTAAATTTTATTAATATTTTTAGTAAAGTTTTTACTTCTAAATACGCATAACTTAGATTCATTTTAAAAAGTAAAATATTTGGAAACAAATATTTAAAAAATTCAATAAATACAAAAAAATATGAAAATGTACTAAATTTTTATATTTTTTGTATTTGGTCAATTCTTTTTTTTTTTTTTATAAAAAAAAATCATAAATATTACACTTTTTAGGGTGAAATACTAATAAATCTCAAAATGTAATTTTGTGAACTGTTTTGTCCCCTTTTTTCATATAAATTTAAAGGTCCTATTGAAGTGGAAATTACACAAAATGGTAGTCATTTACACATTTGGGTTTAATTTTTTAAGAATAAAAGTGGATTTCTCCAAATGTGAAATTATACATTTAGGCAATCCCCACTATAGAGGTTTTGGATTCCTTCCTTTTAGAACAAGTCTCACATTATGAATAAGAACGTAATACTACAATATAGCACTCCAATAACATAACACTCCAATATAACACACTAAAAAACTTCTTAATGTACTTTTCTCAAATGTAAAAACTTAACACTATAAACTTTTTCCAAATATAAGACTCCAATGTAATACAAAATTTTTTTCTTAATGTACTTTTTCCAAACATAACACTCTAATGTAACACACATAAAAACACTAAAAAACTACTTAATGTACTTTTTGTAAATGTAACACTCACAGTTTGAAATTATACATTTATCCAAAGTTTACTGAGAAATTTTTGTACTCCTTTTGAAATGATTTGAAGAATCCCACAAGTTTTTTTAGAATGGTTTGAAGAATCCCACATCTTTTTTTTTTAGTGTTATATTGGAATGTTACGCTAAAGTACACAAAAAAATATTTTTATGTGTTATATTGTTGTGTTACGCTAAAGTTTTTTGAAGTGTTTCATTAGAGTGTTACAGATTGAAATTATACATTTGTTTAAAGCTTACTAAGGAATTTTTGTATTCCTTTTGAAATATTTGAAAATTTTCACATCATTTTAGAATGTTTGAAGAATTCCATATTTCAACTCATTCAAAATAAAAAAGATTCGCATAAAAATTTATCTCAAATTTGATTCTCATAAGTTATGTATCTTACCTATCTAGTACACACACAAAAACAAAAAAAAAAAACAAAAAAAACAAAAACAAAAACAAAACAAAACAAAACAAAACAAAAACAAAAACAAAAACAAAAACAAAAAAAAAAATAGAAATAAAGGTATAACTGTAAAGCTAATTTTCAAATAATATATTAAATTTATCTTTTCAAAATTAATGAAACTAACTGGTTTATAAGAAAACTCTTAAGATACTAAAAACGAAAAAACATAAAAAAACAAAAAATTCAATTTTTTAAAGAGTGAACTTAATTTTCTAAGGACAAACAAGATGAATAATGTTATAATCTTCATTTCTAAAGACAAACAAGATGAATAATGTTATAATCCTCATTTCTTTTTAGGATACTGTGCAACGCACCCAAAAGAATTTCTTTCTTTTTTTCATATTTTTCATAGTAACTCATTATAAGAGCATCTCCAAATGTTCATTTTTTTTAAAAAAAATTAAATTTGAGTAAAAACTCCAATTGATATCAAGTCCTCCAACTGAAGATTTTGGACTTTCATCAAAACACCAGATGACCGGACAAATGTCCAACCGATTGACCGTCCAGTGTATTTTTTTCACAAATTTTTGTCTAGAGATAGTCATCCGATGATAAAAATCCAATGATTATGAACAGTAATTTGATAAAAGTTCCAAACGTCCTCAATTTGATAAAAGATTTTTGATATCATTGATTTAATACTAATTTGATGAAATCATTGGAGCAAAAAAAAAAGTTATTTTTTCATCAAATTTAAATTTGATGAAAGAATTAATGAACCATTGGAGATAGTCTAAGTCATGCTTGGTGTAGTTTATTGTAAATTAAAAATTGATAATTAAAAAATAGAAACTAAACCACCATTTCTCTAACCTTCAAATAATCAATTTTTTCAACTTATTTAAGTTATTTTTGCCCAATAAATTATAAACAAAAATTGCACTAAATAGTATGATACAAACTCTTAAATTAAAATAAACTGTTTTGTAGCAAACAAGGCCCTACATTGTTGGATTAGTGATAAAACATAACATCCTCTATCAACCATTAATTTGCAAACTATGCCATATCATGAGAAAAAATATTATTATAATATACATATATATATATAGACGAACTTAGGGTTTTAATTTAAAACCGGTAAAAATATATACTAGCAAAAATTTTGATATATATACGAACACTATAAATCCTTAAGATTTGAACCTTCTAACAAAATCAATCTTAAATTTTTAATTTTATTAATTTAAATGCTAATTTATTGATTTGTTTCAAATCTAAAACCTTGCAACAAATAAAAATTCCTATCCTAACTAATTCATAGATTGATTTTTTCTAAAATCAAGAGTAGTGCATATAGTAGTAATCTGCAAGAAATACTATTGTTAGAAGCCTGCATGACAGACGGAGCACATACCCTTGTATAATTGGAATACTAACACCAAAATCACACCCAAAAAACCAATAATTCATCAAAAACATTAAAGGGAAACTACATGTAGGTGGGAGTTAAGAAAAAAAATTACAAACACATGAGGGTGCAAGTGTATATGTGGTAGGGTGCAAATGAAAGGCTGTGGATGTGCAAGTGTCACTTGCACCCCTCCATGTGTTGGTAATATTTTTTGCCCAAATCTCACCTGCATGTAATTCCCCCAACATTAAATTAGACACATTTGGAATAGAACATAAAATTCACTAGTTTAATAAAACAAACAAAAATATGACAAGTAGAGTTGCAGTATTTTTTTTTTAATTTGCCAAGCTTTTTTCTACCAAATAAAAAAACAAAAACTACAGTCACTCTGCATAACAAAAAGTTCAAGCATAAGTTACTCTGAATTGTGGAGGAAAGAGGGAATCTGAACCCCTTAGTCAAAAAGACTAAAGCCCATATCCTAGAGCAAGTTAGAAGAAAAGAAAAATCAATACCATTATGTTTGAAAGTTGTTCATATGCAGAGAACATGCATGAATGCGCACAACAATTTAAAAATAGAATAATGCTAGATTGGTCATATTTGAATAGCATATTTGGGAACCATCTGCTGTGGCACCTCATATGACACTAACTATAATATTCACCTTTTATCTAAAATGAATGGACAATATAGTTTGAATCCATCAGGGTTATGGTTAGTTTGAATCCATCAATGTTAACACAAGTTAACCAGTAAACAGGTTGAAGCTCAAATAACCATGTAAGATGCGAGGAGAACTGAGATAACATAAGTAGCTAGGCGAAATGAGATGTCAAATATCTGAATTCCAGCAACAATGAGATTAAGTGGATAAAAACTTGTGAAAAAGCACTTCTTTGACGATGAGGGGGCAAACCAATACGAATGGGAATGGAGGATGGCAACCTGTGATTCGTAGGCATGAAGTCACGCTGATGGGGCTTTAAGGGGAAATAACATTTATTCGGTGTTTGTGGACAATATACCAGCATTGATTGGGGCAAAAGGGCTATTTCAACTTTTCTCAAACTTTGGTATGGTAAGGGATGCATATATATCGAACAAGAGGAGAAAATCTACAGGATCCAGATTTAGGTTTATCAGGTATGATTGCTTGGTAGCAGCAGGTATGGCTTTGCAAAAAGCAAATGGACTTTGCTGCGATGACAAAGCACTCGAGGTCAAAATGGCTAAGTTCAGAAAGGACAAAGGTCAACACCAAAAAAGTCTCAAACTAGTACGGCAGTAGAGGGAAAAAGAAGGAAATCACACCGTAAGTGTTCCCTACTAGGGGAAAAAGTCATATGCTGATGCGGCTAGAGGTAGGGTCCTCTAACCCAACTTAGTTCGAACTATCAAGGTTAAAAAAAGAGGTAATGGGGTTGTATGAGAGTGCAGTGGTAAGATTAAAACTACAACTCTCGGTTGTAGAGTTTAAGGATGAACTTCAGAGACGTGGCTATGGAGATATTAAAGTTGGAGTTGGAGGTGGAAGATAGTTAGTTCTCTCATTTCAATCAATGAGTGATATGAAGGAGAAGTTAATGCTAATGAAGGAATGGCTCATAGATTGGTGTGAATCGATTGAGGAAGGAGACAAAAGCTTGGTTCTTGAACAGGTGAGGCAGGTGTGCTTAAGCTGCTATGGTGTACCACTAGTATTGTGGAACAACAATACTTTTTGTACAATAGGTAGAGAGTGGGGAGAGGTGATTGAAGTGAAGGAAGGCACACTGAATATGGAGTCTCTCTACTGGGAAAATCAAGATCGAGACAAAATGCATGAACACCATTAATTATCTAATCAACATGGACTGCCAAGGTGTATTATACCCAGTCAGGATCTCAGAGGAACAAATCATAGTCTCAACAATTGTGCAGGAGCATTGTATCTGCCAATTGTTTTTGAGAAACAATGAAGATAACTTCAGCTCCAATGAAGAAGTTGAGACTATTGCAGATAGAGGCAGCAGACAAAGGGAAAAAGATGATGAGATGGTAGACCATGTTGGTGAAGAGGTGGATAATGGAGGTGAGGTGGTTGCAGGGGAGAGGGAGGTGGCTCATGTCAATACAAATGACATGGAGGGGGAAGCAAGCTTAAGGTAGGTTTTGGAGGTAGAAGAGACAGACTTGATGATGGGAGTGTTAGAGGAAGGCGCCGCATGTGGGGTGGCCTCTATAAGGAGGCTTTGCACAGGGACGTCAGAGGATGGTGGCATAGGCAAGGGAGGTAGCTATAGAGGTGATGATGAGGTGGTCACCTCTAGGTTTATAAAAAGCATGAGTGGGTCTGTAGGGCACAAACAAGGCATTAGGTTGGAAGTGGACTTAAACAGGGCCCAAGGGGATACAACTAGGGATGAGTCGGCCCAAAGGGTTACAAAATCAGATTTTCGGGCTGAGTCCAACAATCACCATATTGGAGTCTTTGATATTGGGGTTGGGCAGCCCAATTCTATGACAAGTCAACTGGGCACAACCCTTATTAATAAGCAGTGTTTGTAGGAGAAAAGAGAGGAAAATCGATGCCACAAACTGAGGAAGGAGGGGAAGTCTGAAATGGGGAAGAAATCTATGAAGAAAGCACTCAATCTGAGGAAATGGGCAGTTTTCAAGTCTGTCGTAGTTGCCATTTCACTATCCATGGAAAGTAAATCTAGTAGAGGAGGCTTACGTTTATCAGAGGCAGAAGTAGCCATCCAAATTGGTAAAGTGCTGGGGATAACTTGTGATGGCAAGCAGGAGGAGGTGATTAGCAAGTTAGAGGAATTGGAGGCTACAGACAAAGGAAAAGAGGTCAGAAGGAGAGGTGATATGCAGTGAATACTAAGCTTAGGGAGTTTTTGAGTGAAACAACTTTTGTTATGAAGATACAATCTTGGAATGTTAGAGGTATTGGCAGACCAGAGAAAAGAAGAAAAATTAAACAGAGTTTGGCAGCAAGGAAAGTCAATCTTGTGATGCTTCAAGAAACAAAGAGATCATCAATTATGCCCGAAATAGTAAAGTCTCTCTGGTATGAAGATAATTTTGAGTATCTGGCAGTGGATACAGAATGAAGAGCTGGTGGGTTGCTATGTATATGGAATACATGGGTGTTTCAATTGGATGCTTGCTGTGGAAATCGTCATTTTATACAATTGTCAGGTAAATTATTTTCCTCTTTTAATTGTGTGATTGGCAATGTATATGGTCCATCAGATGTAGTTAAAATGAAAGAATTATGGGTCATTCTAGCTCGGTTGAAGAGTCTGTTCTTGGGGCCATGGTGTATGAGGGGTGATTTCAATGAAATAAGGAATATTGCTAAGCATATTAGGTGTTCTAGAAGGGATAGAGGAATGAGGGATCTTAATGACTTGGTTGAACAACTGGAGTTGATTGATTTGCCTATGCTTGGAAGGAAATTTACTTGGTGTAACTCACAAACAAGAGAGAAATGGAGCAGAATAGACAGATTTTTACTCAATTATGAGTGGATACAAAATTTCAATCTCAAGTTATGGGGACTTCCTAGATTGATATCTGACCATTGTCCTATAATTCTGATGGAGGATGAAAGAGATTGGGGCCCTAGACCTTTTTGATTTCTGAATGCTTGGGTTCTTCATCCTAAATTTGTAGATTTAGTAGAGAAATTTTGGTCAGATTTCCAGGTGGAAGGTTGGGTTGGTTACAAATGTCTTATGAAGTTCAAAGCTTTGAAACAAAAATTAAAGGTGTGGAACATTGAAGAGTTTGGGAAGCTAGAGTCTAAGCTTAAAGCTGCTGAGGAGGAAGCCCATGCCATAGAGCTAATTGCTGAAGAAAGGTCACTTCTGGGGGTTGAACAAGCTAGAAGAAAGGAAGTAATGAATGACATTTGGAGGTTAAACAAAATGTTGGAATGGACTTGGCTCCAAAAATCCAGACTTAATTGGGCCTCCAAAGGAGATAGAAATAGGAGGTACTTTCACATTATGGCGTCTAAGAGAAATAGCAGGAATTCCTTGTGTTCAATTATAGTGAATGACTCAATGGTGGAAGAACCTTTAGAGGTTAGGCAGGAGGTGAAGTCTCATTTCATGAACCAATTTTTTGAATCTTGGGTGACTAGGCCTAAATTGACTGGCCAGTTCAAAAATATTGGAGGTTGTTAAACAGCGGATTTGTTGGAAGCAGATTTTACAGAGGAGGAAGTTAGAAATGTTATCAGGAGTAGTGATGGAAATAAAGCACTTGGGCTGGATGGTTTTAATTTAGCCTTTTTTAAGAAATGCTGGAAATTAGTCAAACTCGAGATAATGCAATTCTTAAGAGAGTTCTATCAAAATGCCTCATTGGTTAGTGGGTTAAATAGCTCTTTTATGGCCCTAATTCCAAAAATAGATAGCCCATCAAGCTTCAGAGAGTATAGGCCTAAAAGTCTTATTGGTTCCTTGTATAAAATCCTAGCTAAAGTCTTAGCAAATAGGATGAAGCAAGTGATGCCAAGGATTATTAGCGAGACACAATCTTCATTTCTTGGGGGAAGGAATATCCTAGATGGGATCCTCATTGCAAATGAGATAGTTGATGGGTGGAGAAAATTAAAGAAGAAAGGTTTGGTGTTGAAATTAGATTTTGAGAAGGCATATGATTCAGTCAATTGGGAATTCTTATTCAATATGTTATCTAATTTTGGATTTGGGGATAGATGGGTGAGATGGATAAAAAGCTGTGTAACCTCCACAAAATTATCAGTTTTGTTGAATGGTTCTCTTATTGACAAGTTTTGCCCAGAGAGAGGTCTACGGCAAGGTGATCCATTGTCCCCTTTTCTTTTCAATATTGTGGCTGAAGGATTGAATATATTGTTTGATAGGGCCAAGGAAATGGGTTTGATCAAAGGGGTTGTCATTGGAAATAATGGGGTCATAATAACGCATCTGCAATTTGCAGATGATACAATACTGTTTTGTGAAGCTGAGTGGGTGGAAGTGGTGACAATCAAACGAATTCTTAGGTGTTTTGAAATCCTTTCAGGGCTGAAAATAAATTATCATAAGAGTGTGATTGCTGGTATTAGAGTGGAGGAAGTAATGCTACAAACTTTTGCCTCTAAACTAAATTGCGCCCATCAGAGGCTACCATTTAAGTATCTAGGTCTACCTCTAGGAGCTAATCCTAGCAGGTCAAGTACTTGGAAGCCAGTCTTGGATAAATTTAAATAGAAGTTACCCACCTGGAAGAGAAGGCTATTGTCGTTTGATGGGAGGCTGACTCTAATTAAGACGATTATGAGCAACTTGCCTTTTTATTACCTGTCATTGTTCAAGATACCAGTGGGGGTGGCAAAAACAATTGACAAGATTCAAGCAAACTTTCTTTTGGGGGGATCCGACCTTGGAAGAAAAGTTCACATAGTGCGATGGGATATCATTACCAAAAGTAAGCATTTGGGAGGTTTGGGGATCAAAAGAACCATAGTTGTGAATAAGTGTTTACTGATGAAATGGTGGTGGAGGTTTGGGTCAGAGCATCATACTCTGTGGAAGGATGTTGTATGCTCTAAGTATAATATGGGGGGGTGGAAATTGGCTGCCATGCCTGGAAGGAAACAGCAGAGGATCAAAAATTTGGTCCGATATCATTACTGCAATTCTAGCTTCACTAGTGTTACACAATCTGTACATTTCAAACTTTGCAATTGAGTTGGGAAATGGTAGGAGAGCCCATTTCTGGCTGGATAAATGGGCTGGGGAGTTGTGTCTCAAGGAGGAATTTCCCAGACTTTTTTCTCTGTCCACTAATAAAGTAAGAGTAGTGTTTGATTTTTATAATAGGAGAGGGGGGATTCAGGTATGGAATCTGGAATTCAGGAGGCCCTGTTGGCCTGGGAAGAGGAGTCGGTTTGTAGAATTCATTCCTTCCGTATGAATGCTCCAGAAATGAGGGCCATCAAACCCGATGTTTGGAAGTGGAAGGCTGATCCATCTAGGTTGTTTTCGGTTGCATCAGTGTACAAAAGATATGAATTCTCCTTGGGCCTTGTTAGAAAAATGGCAGTGGTAGTTTGGAACAATTGTGCTCCTCCTAAAGTCAAATTTTTTGGGTGGTTAGCTTGGCAAGGCAAGGTGAAAACCTCTAGTTTCCTGCAGAGAATTGGGATTTTAGATGCATCTGCCACTGTGGGCTGTGTCTTCTGTCAAAACGGGGTGGAATCTGTCAACTATATATTGCTCTTTTGTTCATTTGTCTGGCTGCTATGGTCTCATATTCTGAAATAGTGGGGGTTTTCAGTGGGCTTTGCCAAAAATAGTGGAAGGGCTGCTACAATGGTTGTTATTTTGCAAAATGAAAAGGAGTGAAAAGTTGTTGTGGAAGGTTGTGCCTTTGGCTGTCTTGTGGTCCACATGGAAACATAGAAATGATTGTGTTTTTAATGGTTCTCAACCAAACTTTGAGGAACTATGTGAGGTTGTCAAAGCAAGAATAGCTTTGTGGGCCAAATCATCTCCAGCTAATTTAGAGTTCTCTGTTACTGATATAGCATTTAATTTGCAGCAGGTTCAATATTGCATTAGGAATGGGAGCTGAGATATGCTTATATTAGTTTGTTTAATTACCTGAATTCTTCATATGGGAGGTTGAGGATGGAGTGAGCATGGTGGCTGCTGTGTTGGTTATGTTGGTGTGCTCTGTGTTAGTCTTTTTTGGGTTGTTTTGTTCTTTGTCTGTCCATTTGGTTTTGTTTTTGTTCATTTTGGTCTGCTTAAGTAGTGGTCTGTGATGTTGGTCCATTTTGTTCGGATTGATATAGTGGCTGAGTCAAGGTGCTTGAAATAGTGGCTCTGTTGTTTTGGTGAGTTTGCTTTTGTTCTTCGCTGATCTGCTCTGATCTAATATGGTGGCGCTGTTATGTTGAGATGGTGGAAACTGGTCTGTTATCTGCTTCACTGATGTTAGCTGGTCTGATGTTACAATTTTGGTTTTGTTTTCTTGCTAATGGAGTGCAGGTTTTCTGTGCTGCTATATTGGCTGTTTTGGCTGCACAATTCTATGCTGCTACTGAACTGGTTTTATACTACACAGTCATGCTATTTTTTTTGTTTGAAGTTATGCTGTTCTACACAACTGAGTACACTAAGCTATTGCTGCTGATTTTGTGGTCAATGTAAACCAGTCTAACCAGATTTGGTGTTGTTTACAGGTGATTTGGGAAATGAGAACGTTGAGGTTGTTAGAAGTATGGCAAAGCTAAAAGTTGCTTGATGCCTGGAGTACTCAACAATTTGCTGAAAAGGGAAACTAGGCTAGGCTGCTTGGAGTTGGGAGCTTCTATCCATGGATGTGCTGCTGTGAAGATTATGCTAGCATGATGAGCACAAGGAATTTAAAATGAGGTTGATTCTGGGCTGTGTTTCAGTTCTGCATTTTGATCTGAATTGGTGATCTGCTGAGGTCTGTTTTATGGCCCTGTATGCTAATCTGCTGAAGTATTATTTTGCTTGTTTGCTATGCTTAGGTGCCAGGTTTGGTTGGTTGGTTGTTTTATTTCAGATGTTTGGCTGACGGTCTGAATTGGGTGGCTGTTCTGATGTTACTATGGTCTGTTCTTTTTTCGTTAGTCTCTCACCAACTTGGGGGTGCTAGCAAATGATAGGATGAGCTTTGTGGTGCCAACCTAGTTGGGATCATTTAGCTCATTGTGATGCTTTTGCACTTCCTTTTTCTCTATTGATGTAATTTGTCTTGTACCTTGTACTTGTTTATTCCATCAATAAAGTTTCTTTTTTGCTGATAAAAAAAAAAAAGTGGATAAAAACTTACATCATCTGACTCCTCTTTCTCTTCCACCTTTTCCTCTTTCTTGGGCTTAGCTGCTGCTGGAGCAGCAGCGGCACCACCACCACCACCACCATATAAGGTCACTGCAATAGCACCACCGCCACCAGAAGGAACTGATGCCAACTTCTCCCGTCCAGATGCAATGAGCTCCGTTATATCCTTACCCTTGACCTCCGACAAAAGGAGTTGAATCCCATCATCATCAGCCTCAGCTCCAACTATACGAAGTCAAAACAAAGCCATAATATCAAACAATACGATACAACATCACTTCTTATACAGGAAGCAGCTAAAATTAAAGGAATGCATCTTACATAGATTGCTTCAGGATAACCAATCCCTAGTCACTCTAGGAAAAATCAGTTTCGGGATTAAAGCAGTTGAGATCACACTAGTTTCAACATTGTGTTTATGTCGTCAAAGAAATGGCAGTCAAGTTTTATTTTGCATTATATAAAAAATCATAAAAGTTAATGTCATAACCAAATAAAACAATTGCATTATAAGAAACCCAGTTAATTAGTCATTAATTTTGGGATACCTAAAAGGCAAAATGAGTTGATTGTACCCACCCAATTTAGGTTAGAGCTTCACCAATGGAGGTGTTAAAATTATGTATTAGTGTGTTAACTAACATAAAACAATAAAAGTGAACCCATTTTATGTGTATGTTAATTTAGAGAGTGAATAAGTACTACAATGGAGATGTTAAAGCATACGTTAAGTGTGTGTTAAGAATAAATAAATAAATAAACAAGTGTGTTAAAAAATTTACTGCTAAGAAGCACAATATCCTTATATGTGATCAGTAGTCACTCCACTACTAGGAATCACAACATCTTGACATATGATCAGTAGACTCTTTCATTACTAGGAATCATCATGTCTTGACATATGATCAGTAATCTATTCACTACTAAGAACCACAATCTCATAACTGAGTAGTCAGTGGTCTAACACCCCCTAGAAACCACCAATTTTTTATCTCTATGATTAGTGATATTGCACTCACTAGGAGCCACCAATTTAAGAATACATTCAGAATTATAAAAATTCAAAAAATATATTCACCCACCCTAACGGGTTGTCTCATCTTTGCTCTTAAGCAAAGTCACATAGCAATCATACATGCTATAATTGACACAAGGATAACATACTAATTGCCTCTAATTAATTCAGAGATATTATCATGCAATCTTATGATTTCCTTTAATCACACTTGATCCCTCTAGATCTTTCTTTAAGGACCTCTCAAGACTTAAGGTTGTCAGGTGGAAAAATATTTTCTGTTGTCACCTCTTGAAGCCATTTATGAAAAATTACAACAAAAATTCAGTATTCTGTTTTTTCAAAAACTAAACTTAACATTAAAAAATCCAAAGTCTGAAATTTAATTAAAACATGTTCTCACCACTTACCCTAAAATTGAACATGGTTAGGAAAGTTTCCAAGCAGATTAGAGGAGTCACATCGGTCCCACTTAAGACACAATTAACCTTAGACAAAACTTTCAAGAGCATGTTGATTCCTAGTCCATAGGAAACAACTTTAGAATTAAGTTTTCCAGGAGATAAACTAGGTTAAAACATATCAAGTTTACAAAACTTACAAGCAATTAAAAATTGCTATCAAAATTACACTACTCATAAAAGTTAACCGGTACTCTCGGAACTGAGCCTATTATTTCTGAATAAAAATCAAAAGTATTTTAGCTAATGCTAAAATTTGGTTTCTTTTCTCAAAACAAAACACTTTGGAAATAATCAAATTATAACCAAAGACTTTCTCAAAACTTGGTTTCCTACCACTTTAGAAATAAAAAGATTAAACCCTAATACTTCCTCTAAGCACAAAGGTTTGAAACCAAATCCATTTTAGTTGTCATTTCTAAAGATAACTCAGAAATACTTTTTAGCCAAGCCTAAACACTTTGGTTTCTATTACATAAAATCAAACCACTTGAGGAATAATAAAATTAATCCCAAAGATTTTCTCTAAACCCGAAGGTTTATGAACATCTTTCCTTCCCCCTTTCCACTATGGTGAAACTATTACAAATTACAAATTAAAGCTACTACAAATTAAAATGCAACAGTTACAATTACAAATTATCTCAATCTGCAAAAACGAAGTTCATGGTTGCATCCGGAATCGTCTGTTTAGCCAAGAACACGTTTTTCCACTTGTAATGCTTCTCTTTGTGTAAAACTATAGCGACCCCGGTCTTTTCCCATTTGATTATTGTATCCGGACTTAGGTTCCGTAGATCCTAGCATGGTTTAATTGTTGTTGTCGTTCTCTAATTTCTCATTTGGAATTATAGGATGTTTTGGGCAGGTCTGTTTCAAGTTGGTTGGGTTCGGAAACCAAATCTTGCTGTCCAGTTTTTGAGTCCGTCGCTCGAGCGAGGGCTTGGTCGCTCGAGCGAGGGTTGAGTTTTGTCTCTAGTGGTTCGAGCCAGAATTTCTTCGCCGGCGGCGATTGCGTCTAGTCTGCACTGAGCAGAGTGTCTTCGCCGGCGAAGCTTTCCTTCGCCGGCGAGCTAGGTGTATGTTTGAAGTTTTCGCCGAGCGAGCATTCTGTCGCCGAGCATGCTTCCGAGTTGCGCACTGAAGCATCGAGTTCTTGGCTCGGCGAGCTTTTCTTTGCTTTCGGCGAGTGTTTATTAATTCCGGTCGCTCGGCGACCATGTCTTCGCTTCGGCGAGCTGCCCGATTTAAACGCAGCAGCAGCTTTTAAAACGTCCTTTTTCACAATTTTTGATCCGAAACCCTAGTTCCGAAGTTTCTTCTCTCAACTCATCTTTTCCTTGGGTTTGATCTATCTAGAGGCGTTTCTAACCTAGTTCCTTCATTAAAAAGGTAGAGGAGAGTGAGGGCTTTCATTTAATCGGAGAAATTGTTGATTTGGAGCACTTGGGGTTTTGAGCATCATCTTCTTCTTCATCTTTTGGGTTCTTCTGCTTAAGGTAGGGATTTCCTACCCATTTATACGCTTTAATCATAAGTGTTGGTATTTTGGTATATGGGGGTGGTTTGGTGATTTTGGGAGAAACCCTAGGTTTTGACTTAGATTAATTTGTGTAATTAATTTTAGGGAAGTATGTGGAATTGAGTTTAATTCATGAAATTGAGGATTATGGGATAAATTGATGTAGTTGGATATTTAATTACTTATCTGTGGAATTAGGATTGTATGTATTGTATATTTATTTCGCTTAGAAATAATTGTTTGGGCTATCGGAGGATGGCGGTGATTGTTGTAGAACTTGCATGTGGCTTAGGTATAACGGAATTGAGTCAACTATTTGGTCGTTGAATTAATACGAACATTACTTGTATTGATTATGTGTTGTATATTGCAAGTATTGATTATGTTGCATTTGGTTTTGGAGGAGATAGGGATGGACTCGGTTTAGGGAAGAAAGGGGATGGACTTCTAAACCAAATTTGTTGGGGGTTTAGGGAAGAAAGGGATGGACCTCTAAACCAGATTTGTTGGGAGGAGAAAGGATGGACTCCACTAGCATCACATATATGTGTGCTATTTGTTAATAGAAGTATTTCTATTTATTGTTGATATGATACATCACCACTAGGTGTATCAGTTGGGAAGTATGGAAGTGAATGTGGTTGTGATTGATACAATACCAGCATGTGTATTTGTTATGTTATAGAGAGGTTTAACTTAATTTGTTATCCCTGTTAAATCATTGAGAGATGGGATTCCCGTTGGGTTTTGACTAGGTTTTGAGTCAAAGATGGAAGGAAAGATGGGCCATAGACAATGAGTCATAGGGAATAAAGGTATTCGTGTCATAAAAATTGTAATTGAATATCGTGTGTTAACCATGTATCAGATGCTAATGCTTTAGTTAATTCTTATACTTGGTTTAGTATTTCTCTACTGGGCTGTGGCTCACCCTATATGGGAACTTCATTTTTCAGGTGCAGATGGTTCACTACCTCCAAGGACTTAGCTTGTGAGGAATTGGACTCGAAGATTTGTTTTTAGTTTATTTGCTTTTATATGTAAACACTCAAGCCTAGGGCTTTATTTGTTTCTGAGTTAGAACTCATGGATTTGTGTCCAAGTATTGGCTTGGCAAGATGTAAGCCCGTAGGGCATTTATTTTAATGTTTTATTTCTTAAGACTCTGATGAATGGAATTATATTTCTTGTTTTTATATATTGGTGCATGTTAATATTATTTATTATGGGTTAATTTTGAGGGCGTTACAACTTGGTATCAGAGCGTACCGGGTTCGAATACTTTGGGTACGTGGGAAGTGATTAGTATCACAATGGGTTCGTCTCGTTTGATAGAGACTTAGTGTAATGATTGCATGCTTATATGATAACATGTTTATGTGATTATGTGGGTATGGAATGTAGTTTCTGGGATATTGATTGGACCCTTGAGTCTCGAAAGTCTTGTTGGAAAGGCACTTGATCAATGTTGTTTCCAACCGAACTTTAGTGACGTCTCGACTATCACTATCCGAAATGAAATTGTGAGGTGCTTATGTGATTATGTGCTTACGTGGTGTGATTTATTGTTATCCAATGTGTTAGGACGCGAGTGTCATAGTTTTGGCATATTATTTAGAGTGCTAACGCCTTTGTTTCCTTTATTAGGATGTCGGGACGAGGTCGTGGTAGGCGTGGTGGGCGTGCCGGGCAAGAAGTGCCTATACCGGAGGAAATTCCGCGGTTCAGAGGGTGTTGGCTGTGCCAATGTGGCCAAGAGGGCGGCAGGTATGGGCGCTGGCCCAAGAGATAGCGAGGGCATTTCAGCGTCGATGGACATTCCGAGGGTGCCCAAATTTTGAGTTGCCGCAGATGCAGGCCTTCTTTCTCGAAGAGGGAATTTTTCCGGTCTCAACCGGAAGTGTCTGTAGGTGGCCCTAGCGAGCCGCTTAGCGCGCATTTAATGGCTCGAATGCACAACTAAAACGTTTGAGATGCTAGGCATCGAAGACGAGACACCAAGGTGACCTTGGCATCTTTCCAACTAAGGGGATGCGGGTCAATGGTGGAAGTTCACTAAAGGGCGTATTGGAGGTACGTGGAAGGCGTTTGTTGACGCTTTTCAGGAGAAGTATTTGTCTTCAGCTGTCCAGGAGAAGCTGAGAGATCAGTTCTGCCATCTTGAGCAGAACAGTTTATCAGTGGCCGAGTTTGAGGCGGCATTCACTAGTTTGTCCAGGTTTGCACCGGAGTTAGTAGCGACTGAGGAGCGTCGTTGTATTGAGTTTGAGAAGAAGTTGAGGCGACTGAGGAGTTAGTAGCGACTGAGAGTTGTCGGGTCTATGATTCGGGATTTTGGACGTTTGGTTGATGCAGCAGCCCATACCGAGGTTATGATGCAGGAAGAGGGGGAAGGGCAGAAAGGCTCCAAGAGGAGTCAGGAGGGTCAGAGTGATGGCAGGAGGCAGAGAGGTTTCACTCCTCAGCAGCCTCAGAGTAGTTTTTCTAGATCCACATTTCCTGTGCCCAGTGCTAGTTCTGGGAAAGGCAGTCAGGGAGATATCACTTGCTTCAAGTGTGGCCAGCTGGGCCACAAGTCTTCAGTTTGTCCTCAGAAGGGAGGAGTGCAGAGGGCAGCATCTTCTTCCTCGATCTCTGAGCCGAGTCGAGTAGAGGCCGGCCGCTCTCTTGTTTCAGGCGGTCATCCGGCACTGAAGAGGTTCTGTCAGCTTGAGTGGCACACAAAAGGCCTGGTTTGAGTTGTTTTTGGGTGGTCACCAGCACTCAAGAGGTTTTGCCCACTTACCGAGTGGCACATCTAGTGCATCTGGTTTGAGGCACTCAGAGTCGCCCGGCCGTTGCTCGAGCCTCGAGGGCTAATCAGGGGGCTTCATCGTCCCATTCGGTGCAGCAGTTTTATGCTCCTGGGGGTGTGCAGGTTGTTCAGTGGTCATCTGGGCGCGTGTATCGTTACTGCTGAGAATCTTGTACCAAATTCGGTTGCCAGAGAGGTACCTTCTTGTTTTGCAATTCAGTTGCTAGTGTTTTGATCGACACGGAGCATCTCATTCTTTTGTGTCTACATTTGCATCCATTTTGGAGTTAGAGTTAGCTCAGTTAGCGTCTCCTATTTGTGTAGTGTCACCACTTGGGGGTGAATTGATTTTGAAACAAGGTGTTAGGGGTTGTGATATAGAGGTCGATGATCATAGAATCCCTTTTTCTTTCGTGGTTATGCCCATGAAGGGCTTCGATGTTATTTTGGGTATGGACTGGTTATCGTCATACCGGGCATTTATTGATTGCTACCGTCAGAGGGTCACTTGTTGTACTGTTAACGGAGAACGCTTTCATTTTCTGGGGGATAGGGTTGGTAGTGTTTTGCCACCAGGGTATGATCCGCGAGGGCGGAGTGAGCTTAGTAGTCTACTTGCGAACCTTTCGGTTAATGAGGGTGTTGAGACCCGAGTTGTGTTTAGAGTAGTTTGTGAGTACTCGGACGTCTTTCCCGAGGATCTTGTTAGTTTGCCACCTCATCGAGAGATTGAGTTCTCTATTGACTTAGTGCCCGGCACGGCGCCGATTTCTATGGCACCTTACCGTTTTGCCCCTGCCGAGTTAGTTGAGTTGAAGGTTCAGCTCCAGGAGTTGTTAGATAAAGGTTATATCCGTCCTAGTGTTTCACTGGGGGAGCGCCACTTTCGTTAAAAAGAAAGGTGGTGCTTTGAGGTCGTGTATAGATTATCGGAAGTTGAATCGTTACGGTTAAGAACAAGTATCCTATGCCTCGTATAGATGATTTGTTTGATCGATTGAAGGGTTCCGTTGTTTCTCTAAGATAGACTTGAGATCGGGTTATCATCGGTTGAGAGTCGTGGAAGAGGATATTCCAAAGACTGGCATTAAAATGCAGCGGTATGGCCACTATGAGTTTCTGGTGATGCCGTTTGGGCTCACCAATGCACCGGCAAGATGTTTATGGATTTGATGAACCGGATCTTCCAGAATTCTTAGACTGCTTTGTGGTCGTCTTCGTGACGACATTCGATCATTTACTCACCTTCGTGAGGAAGAGCACGAGGAGCATTTGAGAGTGGTGCTTGAGTTACTTAGAGCCCATAAGTCGTATGCTAAGTTTGGGAAGTGTGAATTCGCTAGAAGAGGTGAAATTCTTAGGCCATGTAGTTTCGGGAAAGGAGTGTCTGTTGATACATCCAAGACCGAGGCAAGATTGGGCACAACCTAAGAGTGTATTTGAGATCCGCAGCTTACGATTGGTGGGTATTACCGCTTGTTTGTGAAGGATTTCTCCGTGTTAGCTTCACTGTTGACTAGATTGACTCGGAAGGGAGTCAAATTTGTATGGAGTGAGACTTGTGAAAAGTCGTTTCAGGAGTTGAAGGTTAGATTGACCACCGCTCCGGTCTTGATTATTCCGTAGGGAGGGTTGGGTTATGCAGCATCGTGACGCCTCACGAGAGGGTCTGGGTTGTGTGTTGATGCAAGAGGGAAAGGTGGTTGCCTATGGCTCACGTCAGTTGAAGATTCATGAGAAGAATTACCCTACGCATGATCTAGAGTTAGCAGCTGTGATATTTGCCTTGAAGATTTGGAGACATTATCTGTTTGGTGAGAAATTTGAAGTATTCTCCGATCATAAGAGTCTGAAATATTTGTTCACACAGAGAGACTTGAATCTGGGAGGAGGTGGATGGAATTTATGGAGGATTATGATTTCGAGTTGCATTATCATCCGAAAGGCCAATGTTGTGGCGATGCCCTTAGTAGGAAATCTGTTGGTGACGTTGCTAGTATAGCCATCCGAGAGTGGGAGATGTTGGGTGCAATTGGGGAGTTTGATTTGCTTCGGTGAATCTGTTGAGGTCATGCCTTGTTTTCTATTGTTGCGCACCCACCCTTGTGACTCGAGTGTTAGAGGCTCAGAGGGTGATCTTGAGGTAGAATCTCTCCGAGAAGATTTCCAATGGTAAGATTGAGAAGGGCTTGACGGTGTATCCTGACTGAGTGTGAGATACCAAGACCGTCTGCTTTGTGCCGAGTCGTGTCGAGAGGAGGTACTCCAGAGTTTCATCATTCGCGCTTTGCGGTGCATCCGGAAGCACCAAGATGTATCGATTTGGGTCGCCATTTTGGTGGCGGGTATGAAGAGAGATGTGGCGACTTCGTATCTAAGTGCCTTATTTGTCGCTAGTGAAGGCCGAGCATCGAGGCCGGGTTTGTTGCAACCCTTGCCTATTGCCGAGTGGAAGTGGGAGCATGTCACTATGGACTTCGTTGTGGGTCTTCCGAGGACTCGCCGGGTAGTGATGCCATATGGGTGGAGGTAGACCGGCTGTCGAAGTCAGCGCACTTCATTCCGATGCGTGTTAGAGATTCGGTAGATCATCTTGCCGATTTGTATATCCGGGATATAGTGAGGTTGCACGGGGTCCCAGTGACGATCGTCTCAGATAGAGATCCTCGTTTCACCGCCAGGTTGTGGCAGAGTTTGCAGAGTGCTTTAGGTACTAAGTTGACTTTTAGCACGGCTTATCATCCTCAGACTGACGGGCAGTCCGAGCGTACTATTCAGATCCTTGAGGATATGCTTCGGGGTTGTGTTCTCGACTTTAGTGGGTCGTGGGAGAGGCACTTGCCATTAGTGGAGTTTGCCTACAACAACAGCTTGATCTAGTATCGGTATGGCACCATTTGAGGCCTTGTATGGCAATCGTATAGATCTCCATTTGTTGGGCCGAGGTGGGTGATGCACCTTTGATAGGTCCGGAGTTAGTGAGGGAGACGACGAGAAAGTTGAGCTTATCCAGAGGAGACTTGTTATGTTCTGTAGTCGCCGAAATCTTATGCCGACCGTAGGAGGAGATCTTTGGTGTTTGAGGTAGGGGATCATGTCTTTCTGAAAATCTCACCTAGGCGAGGTTTAATGAGGTTCGGGAAGAGAGGGAAGTCGCTCCCTCGGTTTATTGGTCCCTTTGAGATCCTTGAGAGGATTGGCGAAGTTGCTTATCGTTTAGCTTTGCCACCGCAATTGTCCGGAGTTCATGACGTGTTTCATGTGAGTATGCTTCGGAAGTATGAGCCAGATCCGTCACATGTACTGGATTGGACTGATTTAGTTGTTGATGAGGATGTCTCATATGAGGAGGGACCCGAGTCTTGGATAGGCGGGACCAAGTCCTGCGTGGCAAGACTATCCCTTTAGTGAAGGTTTTGTGGAAGCATCACGGAGTGGAGGAAGCCACTTGGGAACGTGAGTTAGAAGTCCGTGAGAAATATCCGGATATGTTTATTGATTTGTAATCTTGTATCTAGATTATATAATATTGTGGAACTTGAGCATTTTATATATGTCTTAAGTTGGAAAACATTGAGAATGTTTTGGTTTTGTGAGATTAATTTAAAAAAAATTTGTTTTGGAAGTTTAGTGGAACATTGCATATGTTGGTTTATTATTGAATATCATGGAATTGAATATGATATGAAAATGGGAATCTTGTATTTCAAAAATGTTAAATTTGAAAGGAAATTGCATACTGTTAATGCAGTAAAGATATACTTTGTTTTGTTTATATTGTGAGATGCCTCTTGATAAAGAGATGAAGTGACCGTATTGGGTCAAGTTGTTTATTGTTGTTTTATATATCATTGGGAATGAAGAAAAACTTGTTTTACAAACTCATGCTTAATTTCGGGACGAAATTCTTTTAGGGGAGGTTATAGCGACCGGTCTTTTCCCATTTGATTATTGTATCCGGACTTAGGTTCCGAGATCCTAGCATGGTTTAATTGTTGTTGTCGTTCTCTAATTTCTCATTTGGAATTATAGGATGTTTTGGGTGTCTGTTTCAATTGGGTTGGGTTCGGAAACCAAATTTTGCTGTCCAGTTTTTGAGTTCGTCGCTGGAGCGAGGGCTTGGTCGCTCGAGCGAGGGTTGAGTTTTGTCTCTAGTGGTTCGAGCCAGAATTTCTTCGCTCGAGCGATGCGTCTAATCTGAACTGAGAGCAGAGTGTCTTCGCTCGAGCGAGCTTTCCTTCCCTCGAGCGAGCTAGGTGTATGTTTGAAGTTCTTCGCCGAGCGAGCATTCTGTCGCCGAGCATGCTTCCGGGTTGCGCACTGAAGCATCGAGTTCTTGGCTCGAGCGAGCTTTTCTTTGCTCGGCGAGTGTTTATTAGGTTCCGGTCGCCGGCGACCATGTCTTCGCCGAGCGAGCCTGGCCCGATTTAAACGCAGCAGCCAGCTTTTAAACGCCCTTTTTCACAATTTTTGATCCGAAACCCTAGTTCCGAGTTTCTTCTCTCAACTCATCTTTTCCTTGGGTTTGATCTATCTAGAGGCGTTTCTAACCTAGTTCCTTCATTAAAAAGGTAGAGGAGAGTGAGGGCTTTCATTTAATCGGAGAAATTGATGATTTGGAGCACTTGGGGTTTTGTGCATCATCTTCTTCTTCATCTTTTGGGTTCTTCTGGTTAAGGTAGGGATTTCCTACTCCATTTATACGCTTTAATCATAAGTGTTGGTATTTTGGTATATGGGGGGGTGGTTTGGTGATTTTGGGAGAAACCCTAGGTTTTGACTTAGATTAATTTGTGTAATTAATTTTAGGGAAGTATGTGGAATTGAGTTTAATTCATGAAATTGAGGATTATGGGATAAATTGATGTAGTTGGATATTTAATTACTTATGTGGAATTAGGATTGTATGTATTGTATATTTATTTCGCTTAGAAATAATTGTTTGGGCTATCGGTGGAGGATGGCCTGATTGTTGTAGAACTTGCATGTGGCTTAGGTATAACCGAATTGAGACATCTATTTGGTTGTAGAATTAATACAGAACCTTACTTGTATTGATTATGTGTTGTATATTGCAAGTATTGATTCTGTTGCATTTGGTTTTGGAGGAGATAGGGGATGGACTCCCGGTTTAGGGGAAGAAAGGGGATGGACTTCTAAACCAAATTTGTTGGGGGTTTAGGGAAGAAAGGGATGGACCTCTAAACCGATTTGTTGGGAGGAGAAAGGATGGACTCCACTAGCATCACATATATGTGTGCTATTTGTTAATAGAAGTATTTCTATTTATTGTTGATATGATACATCACCACTAGGTGTATCAGTTGGGAAGTATGGAAGTGAATGTGGTTGTGATTGATACAATACCAGCATGTGTATTTGTTATGTTATAGAGAGGTTTAACTTAATTTGTTATCCCTGTTAAATCATTGAGAGATGGCATCCCCGCTGCGTTTTGGCTACCTTTTGCCCCATAGCTGGAAGGTAAGATGTGCCATAGACAATGTGTCATAGGCAATATAGATATTCGTGTCATAAAAATTGTAATTGGAATATTGTGTGTTAACCATGTATCAGATGCTAATGCTTTAGTTAATTCTTATACTTGGTTTAGTATTTCTCTACTGGGCTGTGGCTCACCCTATATGGGAACTTCATTTTTCAGGTGCAGATGGTTCACTACCTCCAAGGACTTAGCTTGTGAGGAATTGGACTCGAAGATTTGTTTTTAGTTTATTTGCTTTTATATGTAAACACTCAAGCCTAGGGCTTTATTTGTTTCTGAGTTAGAACTCATGGATTTGTGTCCAAGTATTGGCTTGGCAAGATGTAAGCCCGTAGGGCATTTATTTTAATGTTTTATTTCTTAAGACTCTGATGAATGGAATTATATTTCTTGTTTTTATATATTGGTGCATGTTAATATTATTTATTATGGGTTAATTTTGAGGGCGTTACAAAAACACATTACAAAACTCTATCCTCGTTGTCGCTAAATGTCACGGCCTGAAAATAAAGACAATAACCCATCCACAACATTAATAAATAACAACAATGGTGAAGTAATCATCTTCCATTAAGTCAAATTAAGTTTACAAAAGGATAACATATGCTGGTATACATTCACAAGACGTGCCTTGAATTTATAGCATATGTTACAGAATAAAGAAATAGGATGGAAGTTAAACATGTAAGAAATGCCCTAAGGGCTTACAGCTTTCCAAGTTAATATTTGGTTATAACAAAGTGGATTCAAATCCAATACAGTTAAAGCCCTTGGTTGTACAAAAATAAATACAATAACTACACAAAATGAAGCTCTTACTCCAAGTCCTCCCAAAAGCTATTGCCTTAGCGGAGGCATGTCATCAACATTTGAAAATGATTTTTCCACATAGGGTGAACCAAAGCCCAATAGAGATACTACAACATAGTTTATGAATCTTAACAAAGATATAAGGTGGATGCATATGCAATGCTCATGCCAAAATATTTTCATTTTCTCCTTTCAAAATCATGCAATGCCAAGTTTAACTCTCAATACTTGATACCATTTCCGTTACAATAGAAAACAGTGCAATGAATACGACATTGTAAATCTCTAGGATGTGTCTGCTAGTAGACTATATAAGTATTACCAATTTGTCATTTTTATTGGTATTAACCGAAAGGCTTGACACCTATTCGTACTGATTTTTGGTCTTTCACCAATGACACACAGGCCAACTTAACATCACAACTACACTCCTACACAGATTTACCAAGGTATTCACCCATTTTTCTCAAAACAACAATATTTTCAAATGTGTTGAATATGCAACAATGCTCAATGAAATGAATGAGAAAATAGTTTCAATTTCCCTAATTCTCATGCAATTTCTACAACAATCATAGCTGTCTTCTACCGATAGCCCAAAACAGATATCTCTAAATAGATAATTAATTTCCATAAAGATAGACTTTCCAATTTCCAAGATGTGAGTGGTAATACATACCCAACTCCACCATCCTCATCAAAACCAATCCAATTTCAAATTTCCCACACCAATTCCATAATTTATATAAAATTAACATCTGATAAAATTAGGGCAAAACCCCATTTTCTTCCAAAATCAATTCCACATATCAAAATCAACTATTTTATCACAACTCAACTTCATTTCTAAACCCACAACCATTTTCATGAAACTAGTAGAAAACCCCTCTTTTGAGTTTTGACCAAAAACCCTCGTTCTGTTCAAAAGTTCCCCCTACTCACAATATTGTTCCAAAACACAAATAGCTAAGTCAAAAATCATAAGGAAGTGTGGAGCAATCTCTACCTCAAGCTAGAACATGAGAGAGAGTGTGGGAAACTCAAAGACACCGAAAATCAACTTTACTCCGATTAGAACGAAGCCCTCGTTGAGCTCTATCTTTTTAACAAAGGGACACAAGTGAAAAGATTGAAAAATCTAGGTGTATTCGAGGGAAATAGGTGAGTTTTAGAGAGAGAGAGAGTGAGAGAGAATAGGGTATTGAAATGTTTAGATAGAGAGAGAGAAGTGAAAAAGCGACTTAGAAAAGTAACTTTACGAACTGATATACTTTCAGATCGCTCGAGTGCAAGAAGTGTCGCTCGAGCGACCAGACACAATAAGTTGCACCGCTCGAGCTCAAGAAGATTCAGTCGAGTGAAGAATACCAACTCCTGGAAGTTTTATAGACAGAAGACCACTGCTCGAGCGAAGAATGCCAACTTCCAGTACTTTTTGCAGACCTGCAAAAATACTGAGAGTACACAAGGACCGCTCGAGTGCAGAAAGTGTCGCTCAAGCAAAGAGGCAAAATTTTGGGCAACAACAGTTTGAAAAACAAGTCACCAACCTTTCCCAAACGCAACCAACATATCCCAATAGCCAACTCAAAGAAAAATAAGGAAAAACAAGGCATGAACAACTATATAAGACAATGAAACCCGGATCTAAAACATCAAATGGTTCGGGTCTAAACCAGAATCACTATACTAAATCTCCATGTTCACTGTTTATATACACACTTAAATACAGGACGAATGAATGAACCAATAAAGTGAATATTACATAAGTAATTTTAGATATAACGCGCAATGTATAATTCAAAAGCTATAGATATATTGCAGTTACAAGAATGTCATGAGTTGCATGGCTATAAATCAATTATATATATAGGAATATTATGGTCATAATGTTGGCATTCCAACTATGCAACTATAAGCAAATATATATAACAATAAAGTTAAACTTCCACTTATCATTCCACGGCTACAAAAATATTTTGTAGTAATTTCTTTGATTACAAATCAAGGCATGAGAACTCACAATTGACACAACAAAAAAAACATAGAATGAATAAGATTAATGCTATTACAATGCCAAACTATACCATCATGCGATAATGCAATATCATCATAAGCAAGCATAGTAATAAGACTATTATACTAGAAAAATCAAAACTGTTTTACTAAATTTTCTCTCAAAACAAACCTATGTGGAGACATTTTATACCGTCGGAGACCTCTCGACTAGATGAATCTCGTGAAATTCTCAAAGCATGAAACCCAACATTTTGTTTTTTTTTAGAATTTAATTATTCAAATTAAATCGAAATGGTTAACAAACTTTCAAAACAACAAACGAAAATAAATCTAAAATAAAACTGAACTATAAAGTAAATAACTAAATTCACAAATATGTCCAAAAATTTAAAGGTCCAATATTATGCCTTATTCCACACAAAGGTTATCATGTTCAAATAAAAAATTAGTAGTCCATTTTACTAATTCCAATTTGTTTTGTTTGTTCGTATTATATATCCTTCTTTCGCGTTTAGGTAAACCTGTAGAGAAAGTTAACTACAAAAGAAAACAAATAACAAACAACTCAAATAAATTAGTAACAATCTTAAGAAATAAAATTCTTATTTTATCTTATCAATTCTTAGTAACTTATGCACTAACAACCAAATTACTCATGCAATAACAACTAATTAACATAAAATAAATTTTATGAATAAATTACTAGAAAACTAGAAATCAATTAACCTAGAAATTAAAATAATAAATAACTAGCATGCATACTGCACATAATACTAAAACTGTACTAGAACCAAACACATTAAAAAATAAATTGGAATGGCTAAGCATAAACTCCATGTAGTTGAAACAATGGTATGTTGACATTCTGAAACTGCTTCGGTTCTCGAAAAACATTAGTTCCGTTTTTCTTTTTTTATTAACATAATCATAGAACTAACACAGTATAACATGCTGGGGAAATTATTCAATAATTACTACCCAAAGCAAGAACAAATGTAGTGTAATAAAATAATATATTACATATAGCATATGAATCTATTTGTCTAATTTGATGAGAAACATATAGTCTATTTTAAGATTGTTGGTATTTTTCCGTAATAATATAAGAAAAATATATAAAATAAAATAAACAGAAATGATAAAACATTTTTTTTTCTTCTTATATTTTATTTATTAAAGAATAAAATATAGAATAAACTACACAATTAAAAATACATAAATAAATTAAATTACACTATGCAATATATTACAAGATGGATTCCTATGAATATATAAAATAATATGCGGGAAATAGTTCAAATCTAAAAATTTGAAGAACAAAAGATAAGAGATACAAACCGAAAACTGTGGGATACCATAGTTTCCTTAAAATAGATTCACCGCCTCCCGATGAGTGCTAGGGGTACGCTGGCGTCTATCTCCCAAGATACGACAGTCGAAACCAGCTAATGCAGAAACACCTTCTGAATTGCTTTGGCGAACTTGACAATGGCAGCACACTCTCTCTAACAAGAACCAAAGAAGGGATTAGCACAAAAAAGATATAAAAATTTTCTTTGGTATAAAAATCTTCTCCAACTTTACCTAAAGAAAATCAAAAAAATTTCATCTTAAAAATATTTCTATCTCATCCATCTAAATTGGAGCGGAAAGACCCTTTTTATACTTATAGGGAAAGGGTCTTAGCCATGAAGGCTACTATAAAACTTAGCATCAATGACCATCAACTCTAGTCATAAGGGATAAAGTTACAAAGGTGCAAAACTCCCATGTGCATAATATGATCATCAACTCCATCATCAAAAGATGAGAGTTACCTCCCTTGCATTATATATATATAATGCTATTTAAATAATCTAACTAGATGGGTTGTAAAATGGATACGGGTGTTGGGTCACAATCCAATCCAAACCCAGTCTAAAACATATGCACAAGACAAGCCTAACCCAGTATAGCACAATTTGGCCCATGCTCAAGATTAAGTCCAACACATGCACATACACATGCCTAAGCCAGTCCAAACCAAAACTAAGACTAAGACTAAGTCTAAGTCTAAGCCTACGCCCAATCCTAACTTTTATTGATGCCCATTTTATGAGACAATTCTCGTTCACAACTTAATGGTTTCAGCTCATTATTTATGTATTGCAACCTTCACACTTAAGAGAATACAAAATCATTCTGACCCACCTCAATCGGTTGTTGGGTCCCACTTTAATTTCGAATTAAAGTTGTCGAAAAACCATTATTTTCCAAAAAAGAATTACTTTAATATTTGGACAAGCATTTTGTAACCATTGAAACATGACGATTACAACATGGCACAATTGAATAGATGTGTAAATATTCCCACATCTGTCTAAATTTGTGGGCATGCTGTGATTAGGGTGAGTATAATGTCAATTTTTAGAATCATGCATTTATATATTTTCATACATTTTTACATATATATATATATATATATATTTACACATTTTGATACATTTTTTATACTGATGAGATTTGAAGAGATCAATAATTATTATTTTAAAATTATTAGTTAATTGAGAATATTTTATTTAGTATAGAATAGTCTAGAATTAATACCTTTTTTGGTTTCAGAAAACTGATTAATAAAACCGAGAGTTTTCTCAAAATTATTTGTTCTCAGAAAGAGCATCTCTAGTTCGGATTTGTTTGTAATTCAGTCTTGTTCTTTGCACATCTTTTTGATATACTTTCATGCATCAATTTTTTATACGTATATTGAGATAACACTTTTCAAATATCGCAATTTATTCCATTTAAAGACAGAGCCATAAAGTAGGCTGATAGGATACCATAGCAGGACAAAGTGAAAGATGAGAAAAGGATCATGGGAGATTCCTATGGACAACTCAAGCTTTTCTATGCTCTAATAAAACACTTTTGAGTTGCTAGGGCTAGCTTATCATGCATAAAGATATTGGTTTTTATAAGCATCCATCATTTGTATACTTAAAACTCAAATTAGCTTACGTTGTGTTTGAATCATAGATTTTGGTAAATATTTTGAAAGGGAAAGGGAAAAGGTATAAATGAAATGTGAATGAAATATAACTATATTTCACCCTCATTTTTCTTTTTCCTTTCCAATTCCCTACCAAAATCCATGATCCAAACTCAACCTTAATGGTTCAAGATTATTAGCTATGGTGGACCTTGTAGCTCAAAATGGCCATGATTGTCTATATGGTTGTCATCGCCAGCAGAACAGAGGCAGAGACAACTGAGATGGATGACCATGGATTGCTAAAATATGTGCACCTCAGAGTTGCCCAGTTGCTGCTATAGTTCTGAGAACCCGAATATAAAAATAAAGTAAATAATTAAATAATAATAATTTTACAATCTCAAAGATTTTGATGGTGAATCCTAGAGTACAAATTAAATATTTGTTGGACGGTCTTTTAATTAATTTTAAACCTAAAATAAATTCATGGTAAAAGTTTTTAATTTAGAGGCAAAATTTATTATTAAAAATAAATATAAATATAGAGAGGAGAGTGTGACTTGAACTCTAGACCACAAAGTTAATAAATAAGGCTCTTACCATTTGAGTTGCATATAACTTATATATGAATTTTGTATATTTATCTATTTATTTGACCTATGTGTGCCCACCATTAGTATAAAATAAAATAGACACAAACCCTACTCTATTATTTGTTCACCACATATAGCAGCAGCAGCAGCAGCAGCCACACTAACGGGAGAGAGATTGAAAGAGAAGGAAAAGAAAAAGGGAAAAAAAAAGAAGTTGCAATCAAAGAAGAACTTTTGGGTGTGTGGTAGGGTTCTGGCTTTCTTCTTTATTTTATTTTTGTTCTTTGTCCTTATTCTATTTTATGATTTAATTCATTGATGGAGGGGTTGTAGGTTATGTATTTTGTATACATATATATATATATATATATACTGTTAAGAAATTTGAGGAGTTAAATTCATGTATAAAGAATGGGTGTAATTCTTAGTCCAAAAATTCTGCACAGAATCACAAACTTCAAAAATCAAGAAACCATATCAAATGGATGAATTTTCAACTGAAATTTTTATAATAGATTAATTACATATTGAGCTGCATATCAGAATTTTCTTATAATTTTTGGGAGTCAAAATCTATATTAACTAGTGCGTTCAAATCTGTCTAGAAAACTGGTGTAAATCAGTAACTTCGGAAGTATCGTTCTCTTTGGGTGTAAATCCAAAAATTATCAAATCAGCGTCATTAGAACTGGTTACGAGTCTAGTTTCTTAAATTTTTGGCCTTGTGTTGATTTCTCATGTATACTAAGTGAAACATTAATTTTTTTAAAGTGCTGCAGAAAACAACCTATTTGGATATAATTAATTATAAATAATTATTTTGATAAGCAAATCAAGTAAAACCAATTGGGTTTGAAACTTAGGATATATTAGTTGATATCTAGAGGGTTTTGGAATTTTTCGAATAGCGTGGAGTGGGTTTTGTAATTTTCAAAGTTAGCAAATAGATTGGAAAAACTTGTTAAAAACTCTGTTTTATCTTAAAGTTACTTTTAATTAAGTTTCGATCTGAACCCATGTCTTGGGGTAATTTTAGACCTTAAAGAACATGAGCTTAGGTAATATTTGAGAGTAACGGTGAGTTGGGTTGAGCCGTGTTAGTGCGCTTTAGTTTGGCGTTACTTAGTTCTTATTCTTTAGTATTTTTAAATAAGTAATGACGTGTAGTTTTCATACTTAGTTCAGAGCACTAGTTGGGCTTTTATACTCTATTCAAGGATTACATTTTTCCGTTTTCAGGTGAGTAGTTGCATACTACATATTTTTATAAATGTTCCCCTACCCTGAATTGTTGGAAAATTGAATTGTTGTTTCAGGACTAAACTGTTTTGATAAATTATTATAGTATCAATGGAATTAAATTATTTCTGAAACATGTGTAAACCTGGCATTCTGTAAACTATTTGTTATGGTCTCATGTTTATAATGGTGAACTACCATATTTTGCGAAATTGAATTGTATTAATTATCGGGACCATCTGTATATTTAGTCCAGGGAAATTATTTCACTGTGTGTGGTGACTTTGGCCGCTATAGAAAACATCCAGTTATTAGTGATGACTCTAGTGCTCAACGATTGTAAGGAAAAGACCTGGGTTGGGCTAGGTGACCTTCAATTGGATCGTCTTTGAGAAAAGGCCCGGGTTGCCACCCTGTGGATGACTCTTGGTTCGATATTGGATCCAACAGGCTTATTGCCTTGAGAACTATGTGGCATGTTACTTGTTATTCTTGATACCCAGAAAATTATTGGTGTTCATGTTGTAATCTGTTTTAAGTGAAAAATGTCATTTATCATGTTTTTGAGAGACATGAGTATTTTAACTGTTGAACTGTGGAACCTTCTTTTTGAAATAGATTAACTTTATCAAAAGTGTATGCCAATCTAGTTTCTGTGATATATATTTTATTTTGGAATTGATCCCTGTTTTCAAACTGTATGTACTATCCATGTTGCTACTCACTGAGCTATCAGCTGACTTAGTTGTTTATCATTTCCAGGTGTTAGAAGGACTTAGAGTGGACTTATGGCGTAGTGGGGACTCAATTGCATGGACCTCTAGGACATTCATTATTTTGTTTTAGCTTGTTATGTTAGTTTTGTGCATACATTGTGGTTGGATTTTATTTGGAATTATTTTATTTTGTGGTCGATTTGTGTTCTATTCAGTATATATTTTTTTCGAAATTGGTTATGGCTGGTTTTACCATTTATACTTGTGACTTGTCAGTGGATTGGGTTTTGATTTATTTATTTCTAGGCTATCGTCACATTTATTTTTTGTGATTTTGGGTTCATGTTTAAGGCTTACGTGTGCCTTAGGCTTAGTCCCTGTGGGCCATGGTCGTGCCTGGATTTGGAGTGTAACAATTCTGGTATAAGAGTTGTAGTTTATTGAGTTACATATCTTGCATTTCATCATTTAGACGAGGTCCGAGTTCCTATAGTCCTTAGTAGTGTGTTGTTGAGTCAGTTTTTGTTTAAACTTATGTTGAATATTTCTTGATTTCATTTTGAAGGTTAAAAGTTGGCACCTAGATATCTACACAGATTGTCTATTCCTTGTGAGCCTTTGATGTTTGTATTACTGTGTCTAATCCATTAGAAGAAACAGTAGTATTGGGAGATGTCTATAGATCTTGTGAGGTAAACTTGGATGGTAGGATTTTTCTAGTGGATTTGATTTCCTTATAGATAAAGGATTTTGACGTGATTTTGGGAATGAATTTGTTGACGAAGCATCATGCCTCTGTTGATTGTTTTAGAAAGAGGTTAGTTTTTGCTATGTCGAGACAACTTGAGTTTTTCTTTCAAGAAGATCTCAAAGGGTCTTATATCTGTTTTATTTCTTCCCTTCAAGCTAACCGAATGTTGAGAAAAGGGTGTCATGGTTATTTAGCTTGTGTGGTGAGTACTAAACAACTAGAACAGAAGTTAGAGGAGTTGCCTGTAGTGAGTGAATGTATTGATGTTTTTTCCAAAGGATCTACTTGGACTTCCTCGAAATCGTGAAGTAGAATTTTCTATTGACTTGGTCTCCAATATAGTACCTATCTCTAAAGCGCCCTATAGAATTGCACTGTTGGAGTTGAGGGAGTTACAAACTCAGTTACAGGAGTTGCTAGACAAAGGTTTTATTAGGCCTAGTGTCTCACCTTGGGGAGCACCTGTGTTGTTTGTGAAGAAGAAAGATGGGTCTATAAGATTGTGTATTGATTATACGGAACTGAACAAAGTCACAGTGAAGAATAGGTATCCTTTGCCACGCATTGAGAACCTATTTGACCAGTTGCAGGGAGCTCAAGTATTCTTTAAGATTGACTTGAGGTCAGGCTATCACCAATTGAAGGTAAGGGATGAGGATGTTCCTAAGACCGTTTTTAGAACCTGTTATGGGCATTATGAGTTCTTGGTGATGCCTTTTGGTCTCACAAATGCACCAGCCGCATTCATGGATTTGATGAACGGAGTATTTAAACCCTAGCTAGATAAATTTATGGTAGTGTTTATTGATGACATCCTAATTTATTCGAGGAGTAAGGAGGAGCATGAGCAGCATTTGAGGGTAGTACTTCAGATCCTTAGGGAGAAGAGATTGTATGCAAAATTTAAGAAGTGTGAATTTTGGTTGAGCATTGTATCCTTTTTGGGTCATGTGGTGAATAAAGATGGGGTATTTGTGGATAGCACAAAGGTGGCGACAATTGTTGATTGGCCACGACCTACTTCAATGACATAGGTACGTAGCTTTCTAGGGCTTGCTGGATATTATAGATGGTTTTGTGGAAGGATTCTCCTATATTTCTTTGCCACTTACCAATCTCACCAGGAAAGGGGTAAAGTTTGAGTGGAATAATGATTGTGAGCGTAGCTTCCAAGAGTTTAAACAAAGGTTGACATCAGCTCCAATCCTTGCTTTACCTACAGATGGTGGTAGTTTTGTGATTTATAGTGATGCTTTACGACATGGTTTAGGATGTGTGCTCATGCAGCATGAGAAAGTGTGCTTATGCGCCATGATAGTTGAAAGTACATGAGAGAAATTATCCTACGCACGACTTAGAGTTAGCAGTAGTAATTTTCACTCTTAAGATCTGGCGACATTATTTGTATGGAGAGTCATGTGAGATTTACACTGATCATAAGAGTTTGAAGTATATTTTCACATAGAATGAACTAAATTTGAGGCAAGGAAGATGGCCTGAGTTGTTAAAAGATTTTGATGTGAATATTTTGTATCATCTGGGGAAGGAAATGTGGTGGCAAATGCCTTGAGTAAGAAGGTTGCAATTGGAGATGTAGTTGCTTTGTGTATTAAGAGTTGTTTTGTGGAAGACATGAGACGTTTGAGGCTTGAGGTTATTACGCTTGGTGATAGGGCTTATTGTAGTCAGTTGACAGTTCAACCGACCTTGAGGTAACGGATTCGTTTAGCTCAGGAGATTGACCCCCAGTGTAAGCGTATTAAAGGAGAGATGGTAGAGGGTAAGCATGTAGACTTTGTGGTTAGTGATGATGGGTTGCTTAGATTCCGCAGCTAAATTTGTGTTCCTGCTGGTGGTGATTTAAGGAAAAAGATTATGACGGAGGCACATAGTTCTAGTTACAACATTCATCTTGGAAGCACTAAGATGTATCATGATCTTTATGAACATTTTTGGTGGAATGGTATGAAGAGAGATATTACAGAATTTGTGGCTTAGTGTTTTGTATGTCAATAGGTTAAAGTAGAACATCAGAAACCCACAGGGAAACTACAACCCTTACCTATACCAGAGTGGAAGTGAGATCATGTTACCATGGACTTCGTGTGCGAATTACCTCGTACTAGTAGTAGTCACGATGCAGTTTGGGTAGTTGTTGATAGACTAACCAAGTCGGCACATTTTATTGCAGTACGGATAAACTATTCTCTAGCTCGATTTGCACAGATGCATGTGAATGAGATTGTTAAATTGCGTGGTGCACCTATCTCAATAGTGTGAGATCGGGACCCTCGTTTTGTGTCTAAGTTTTGGGATGCGTTACAGTCAGCTATGGGTACTCAGTTAAATTTTAGTTTAGTTTATCACCCTCAGACAGATGGGCAATTAGAGAGGACTATTCAAACCCTTGAGGATATGTTGAGGGCTTGTGCTTTGGAGTAGAGAGGTAATTGGGATGATTATTTGCCCTCGTGGAGTTTGTGTATAATAATAGTTATCATTCTAGTTTGGGAGTAGCTCCTTATGAGGTTTTGTATGGGAGGAAGTGTAGGCCTCTTTTATGTTGGTATGAGGTTGGTGAGAGGCAAATGTTGGGACCTGATTTGGTGGAGGATGCTACACAGAAAAGTATCACCATCAGAGAGAGACTATTGACTGCTCAGAGTAGACAAAAAGTTATGCTGATCATCGTAGGAGAGATTTAGAGTTTCATGTGGGGGATATGGTATTCTTGAAAGTGTCACCATGGAAAGGAGTCATCAGGTTTGGAAAGAAAGGAAAGTTGAATCCTAGATACATTGGACCATTTGAGGTATTGGAGAAGGTTGGTGAGGTTACGTACCGTGTTGATCTACCCCCTAGGTTGGCAGGAGTGCATAATGTGTTTCATGTGTCTATGCTGAGGAAATATGTGCACAGTCTGTCGCATGTGATAGATTATGAGCCGCTTCAGATTAGAGAGGATTTTTCGTAGGAGGAGATGCCTATTCAGATTTTGGATTCGAAAGAGAAAATGTTGCATACAAAGGCCATTAAATTGGTTAAGGTACTGTGACATAATCATCTAGTTGAAGAGGCGACTTGGGAACGCGAGGATGAGATGTGCGAGAAGTACCCACATCTATTCTCATGATTTACTCAGGTTAGTTTCGAGGACAAAACTTTTCTTTTAGGGGGGGAGAATGTGAGAACCCAAATATAAAAATAAAGTAAATAATCAAATAATAATAATTTTACAATCTCAAATATTTTGATGGTGAATCCTAGAGTACAAATTAAATATTTGTTGGAGGGTCTTTTAATTAATTTTAAACCTAAAATAAATTCATGATGAAAGTTTTTAATTTAGAGGCAAGATTTATTATTAATAAAAAATATATAAATATAGAGAGGAGGGTGTGACTTGAACTCTAGACCACAAAGTTAACAAATAAGGCTCTTACCATTTGAATTGCATATAACTTATATATGTATTTTGTATGTTTATCTATTTATTTGACCTACGTGTGCCCTGCCCACCACTAGTATAAAATAAAATAAACACAAACCCTCCTCTATTATTTGTTCACCACATATAGCAGCAGCAACAGCAGTCACACTCACGGGAGAGAGATTGAAAGAGAAGGGAAAAAAAGAAAAGAAAAGAAGTTGCAATCAAAGAAGCACTTTTGAGTGTGTGTGGTAGGGTTATAGCTTTCTTCTTTATTTTATTTTTGCTCTTTATTCTTATTATATTTTATGATTTAATTCATTGATGAAGGGGTTGTAGGTTTATGTATTTTGTATATATATATATATACTGTTAAGAAATCTGAGGAGTTAAATTCATGTATAAAGAATGGGTGTAATTCTTAGTCCAAAAATTCTGCATAGAATCACAAACTTTTATAATCAAGAAACCATATCACATGGATGAATTTTGAACTGAAATTTATAAAGTAGATAAATCACATATTGAATTGCATATCAGAATTTTCTTATAATTTTTGGGAGTCAAAATCTATATTAACTAGTGCGTCCAAACCTGTCTAGAAAACTGATGTAAATCAGTAACTTCGGAAGTATCGTTCTCTTTGGGTATAAATCAAAAAATTATCAAATTAGCGTCATTAGAACCGGTTACGAGTCTAGTTTCTTAAATTTTTGTCCTTGTATTGATTTCTCATGTATACTAAGTGAAACATTAATTTCTTTAAAGTGCTGTAAAAAACAACCTGTTTGGATATAATTAATTGTAAATAATTATTTTGATAAGCAAATCAAGTAAAACCAATTGGGTTTGAAACTTGGGATATAGTAGTTGATATCTTGAGGGTTTTGGAATTTTTCAAACAGTATGGAGTGGGTTTTGTAATTTTCAAAGTTAACAAAACTTGTTAAAAACTTGTTTAAAACTCTGTTTTATCTTAAAGTTACTTTTAATTAAGTTTCGATTTGAGCCCATGTCTTGGGTAATTTTAGACTTTGAAGAATATGAGCTTAGATAATATTTGAGAGTAATGGTGAGTTGGGTTGAGCCGTGTTAGTGTGTTTTAGTTTGGGGTTACTTGGTTCTTATTCTTTAGTATTTTTAAATTAGTAGCGACGTGTTGTTTTCATACTTGGTTCAGAGCACTAGTTGGACTTTTATACTCTATTCGAGAATTCCATTGTTCCGTTTTCAGGTGAGTAGTTGCATGCTACATATTTTTATAAATATTCCCCTACCCTGAATTGTTGGAAAATTAAATTGTTGTTTCAGGACTAAACTGTTTTGATAAATTATTATAGTATCAATGGAATTAAATTATTTCTGAAACATGTGTAAACCTGGCATTCTGTAAACTATTTGTTATGGTCTCATGTTTATAATGGTGAACTACCATATTTTGCGAAATTGAATTGTATTGATTATCGGGACCATCTGTATATTTAGTCCAGGGAAATTATTTCACTGTGTGTGGTGACTTTGGCCGTTATAGAAAACATCCAGATTGGGCCGTGATGACTCTAGTGCTCAACGATTGTAAGGAAAAGACCTGGGTTGGGCTAGGTGACCTTCAATTGGATCGTCTTAGAGAAAAGGCCCGGGTTGCCACCCTGTGGATGACTCTTGGTTCGATATTGGATCCAACAGGCTTATTGCCTTGAGAACTATGTGGCATGTTACTTGTTATTCTTGATACCCAGAAAATTATTGGTGTTCATGTTGTAATCTGTTTTAAGTGAAAAATGTCATTTATCATGTTTTTGAGAGACATGAGTATTTTAACTGTTGAACTGTGGAACCTTCTTTTTGAAATAGATTAACTTTATCAAAAGTGTATGCCAATCTAGTTTCTGTGATATATATTTTATTTTGGAATTGATCCATGTTTTCAAACTGTATGTACTATCCATGTTGCTACTCACTGAGCTATCAGCTGACTTAGTTGTTTATCATTTTCAGGTGTTAGAAAGACTTAGAGTGGACTTGTGGCGTAGTGGGGACTCAATTGCATGGATCTCTAGGACATTCATTATTTTGTTTTAGCTTGTTATGTCGGTTTTGTGCATACATTGTTGTTGGATTTTATTTGGAATTATTTTATTTTGTGAGCGGTTTGTGTTCCATTTAGTATATATTTTTGTCGAAGTTGGTTATGGCTGGTTTTACCATTTATACTTGTGACATGTCAGTGGATTGGGTTTTGATTTATTTATTTTTGGGCTACTGTCACATTTATTTTTTGTGATTTTGGGTTCATGTTTAAGGCTTACGTATGCCTTGGGCTTAGTCCCTGTGTGCCACGGCTGGTCATGCCCGGATTTGGGGTGTTACAATAGTAGGCAGGGTCGGCCCTAGGCATAGGCCAACCAAGCCATGGGTTAGGGCTCCGCAAAATAGACCCAAACAAATAGCCTCTTTCTATTATAGTTTAGTGTAATATATTATGTATGTTTTAAGTTTAAAAAAAAAGTAAAGAAAACCCAAACTAACTTAAAATAAATTGACCCATTAAAAAATTAAAAGGCCCATTCAAAAAAATTAGCATTGTTATCCATTGAAAATAGATCCAAAAAATGGGTCCTTTCTATTATAGTTTAGTGTAATATATTAGGTATGTTTTAAGTTCAAAAAAAATTAAAGAAGGCCAAAACTAACTTAAAATAAATTGAGTCATTAAAAAATTGAAAGGCCCATTTAAAATAATTAGCATTGTTATCCATTGAAATTGTTTTTACAAAAAAACTAGATTATGCAAGTTTGATTAATTTGTTTACTTCAAAAAATGCAAAAATAACGAAAATCAAGCGATACTTATTAGTTGTTGTAATGTAATGTTAAGTATTTTTCGTAATTTTGACTCAAATCTTTTGTTCTTTACCTTTAATTTATTTTTATTTTTTTCATTCAATGAAAAAAAAAATGTGGAGGGTCCCAAAAATTTATTAGTTGATTATCGGTTTTGGGACCCAGAAATCTTAGGACCAGGCCTGATAGTAGGCCTACAGTTCTCTAAATTGCTTAGAGATGTAACACCCCCTAATGTTGAAAACAACTTTATCTCCCAATTTCCTGAAAAGATGAGCTACTTGTAGATCATTGTAGGAGAAATTTGTGATAATTCCATCGTCACAAAGGAATGTAACATCTCTGCCCGAGTTGATGAGACAACTCATGAAGGCAATGTATTCAGAAAAGTACGTAGTGGAACCTTGTGGGCTGCATTGTTCCAAGGCAACACAGTTGATAAGGATGGTGCTGGTGAAATCATTGATGGTTATATTGGTGGGATTTCCAGCACCCCTTTGTGGAAATTTACGTCCAAGAAGCTACCATCAATATTTTTTTGTGGCCTAAACTTGATCCCAGCAAGCCGCAGCCACGTCACACATGGCGTTGACTGATCGGACAATGGGTGATACTCTTGTGAACCATGTGATGACGTGCAGAGGTTGATTAAATTCAGTAATATTCTTATTTGGTGGTTGCTAGAGTTGCAGGGTGAGATTGAGCAGGGGAGGTAGCTTGAGTGAAACAAGTCAAGTAGATGATTCTTGGCTAGATTGTGGAATTTTATGTTCTTTAGTAATTCAAGGGACCTTGGCTGGGCAAGATTAAAGAACTTTAAGGCTTGCAAACTTAAGAGGTCACTGGTATCGCCAATGGAGAGATTGAATAACCTCTCAAGAACGAAGAAGGGAAGTTGGTTTTCAAGCTTCAGGAGGTCGCTAATGAGAATCGGAATTAACCATGTCTTTCTGAACAATAGGCTGTTGGCATTTACAGAGTCTTCACTCTCAGAAACTTGTTGGAAGAGCTCAATGATAAAGCAACAATCAAGCATCATCATCTCAATGAATTGCTCACTTGATATCTCAATAGGCTCTGAGTACCATGTTCTTGCCTCTCTCTAATTCATTCATGGCCTGTCTTAAGTGCACAGCATGCGGTTGATGTGTTCGGGAAAGCAAGGAATGAAGAACTGCCATTTGTAACTTTCAAATTCTAAGACCCTATCTTTGCTGCGGTGATAAGGGCCTATCGACATAATTTCTGGCTCAATGTCCCTAGGACTGCTGATTTCTATGAGGCTTTGAGGGACTTTGCTTATGAAAGCATTTTGTCTTTCTCTTAAGTTTTGGATTCCTTCTCTTCTAATTTCGTTCAAGCGCCTCTGCATGTGAATGATAGATGCAACGTTAGTGGATTCTTCTATTTCATTGGTGGAGCGAACTGGCAATTCTTGGTTGCTATCTGATTCCGCTATTGTAATGGTTTGATGCTCTCCATTCTCCATTTGTTTGTTTGTTTGTTTGTTTTTGCTCTCTTTCCCTTCCACTATTTCACATATGCATGCTGAAGGTGGAGTGAGACCTTTTTCATGTTCATTGCTCAGATAGAAAGCTTGTTAAATAAAGGGTGTTTTCTTGGGGTTATCGTCACCTCACCGGCTTTTACTATGAAATTGAAGTGAAGGTTTCAAGGCAAAGAAAGAATACAACAAAAATCTCTTCATTTTTTGAAAATTTCCCAGAAATTAATTTTTATTTTTTATATTTTTAGAAGCATCCCAGAAATTATTTGAGATAAGGTTTCAACCACTGATGTCAAATATATAAATATTTTTTTGGGTGCAAGGTCCTTGAATTGGACTTACCCACCAGCAATTCACTGGGAAACTGAGGGCAAAGGTTTCAAAGCAAAGTAAAAGTGGTGTTTGAAATAATAGAAGACTGAGCTCCTTTAGTTCAAAATTTGGAGCTATGTCTAACTTGAGTTCAACCTTCAACAGGCTTTTCTTATTGTAGATCATAAATCTAATCTGATCTTTTTGACTCCAAAGCTATATCAAAGAATTTATTTGAGGATCAATACTGTTTGGCCCAAACCCCAGTGGTTATGATTTTTTTATTGGATTGGATTGCATGAAACTATTAGTTTCAGGGTTAATAGATCTGGCATAGCGGTTGTGTAATACCCTTTGTAGTGTATGATTTCGGATTCAACTCCTATGGACAGAATTTGTGGCGGTGTTTGTTTCTCTCACATTATAGGGTTTGTATGTAAATAGTAGTGAAGTGAGTGTTGGGCTTGTGTTTGGGCTTAATAGATTTGGTAATTGGATGTTAGGTAAGTTTTTGTGGATGTTTGGGAAGTGAGTTTTTATGTAAGTTTTTTTAGTTGTAGGGTATTATTGGAGAAATTTTTTTTTTGTGTTTGAGAAGATAGTTGGTTTTTCTGTGATTGGATGTGATGTTTGTAAGAGAAAAAGTGAAATGATTATGGAGTTGATATAATGTTTTGTTTGAATATGTTTTTTTTGGTTTTGCAAAAAGTTTGTCTTTTTATTGACTTTCTATCTATTGTGTGAGTTGGTAGCGTGTTTAAAAAAGAAAAGAAAGATTACTAACTAACTAGAAGTGTAATATATAGTTTGAGGAGATCATTAGAAAATTAAACATATGCATGTAGTGAATCTGGATGGAAAAAACTTGTTGGCTGGACATACAACTTATTCAACCAATTTACATTTTATGCTAAAAGAAATCACCCGGCCATATGCTCCATGCTCCAACGCCACCCTTTGAAGAGGTCAATCATTTCCCTCTAAGATGGTTACAGCAAGGCTCTGTTTGAAAATTTAGCCTTTTTATTTTTTTTATGAGATGAAAAAAGTTATTGTATTTGGGAGTCTTTTTTAGTTGAATAAATTAATTGTGAGGAAAAGAGTAATTAATTGTTGTGTATGATGTGATCCTTTGTTATTGGGGTTGAATTTTTGGCCTTTTTAGGCCTCGTTTGGCAAGTGACTTTTTTAGTCAAAAAGTCGCTAAAAAAATCAAAAAGTCAACAACTTATACAAAAAAGTCAAAGATTTTTTTTTTCTCTACTTTTTTCACATCTTTTCGTAAAAAGCTAAAAAATCATCCCAAACATACTAATTTTTTTTAGCTCATATTTTAGTCAAATAATTAAAAAGTTATTAAATTAACTTGTTCCCAAACGAGGCACTTTCTTTTTTTTCCTACTAGTGGTCACCCGTGCGATACACGGGATTTTAGAAAGTCAATAATTATTAAAAAAATAAATTCCTATTTGATTGTATTTTATAATATTTTTATTTAATTTGTGTATGTAAATCTTACTTCACATCATTAAAAATATTTAATATTTCACATTATTGAAATTTTTTAAAAACTATCATATATTAAGTAAATCATCATATATATAACAGCTAATTTATCTAAGAATTACTTCAGACAACCAAAGTAGAGTAACAAAGACATTATAATTAATCAAAATGACTAATGTTAAATAAAAGTAACACTAATTTTGTTTAATCAATAGTAGATATTATATTAATCATCCCATTTTAGTGGTTAAACTTTTTTTACATGCTATTTGTTTTTCGGTTATATTGATTCATTAAACATAAATAGGTTTGGAATGATTATATAAAAATAAAAAATAAAAAAGGTTTGGAAATGCATTAAAATTGAATTGACAAACATAAAGAATATAAATATTTAAATTATTCAAAAAAAATTAACATTTTTAATATGTGATCTCTTCCATTTGCTTAAACTCTGAATTTAAATTAAAAAAAATTTAAAAAAAAAGAAAAAATTTATGGCTTAGTTCTCAAAGGAAATAAGTTACTAAAAATAAATTTAATCATGAGTTATTTTCACAGGATAATCAGCAATAAAAAATCAACTGATGAGTACATTTAAAGTATAAACCTATATCCAATCAATTTTGATGTGTTCTTCATTTTCAATCTAACATCTGCACAAAAAAAATAAATAAATAAATATAATCAATAAGTGAAAGAGTTACAAATTGATAATAGTAGTGTTTTTAAAAGAAAAAAAAAAGAATAAAATCTCAATTAAATAACACATTATTAACAAAAAGAAAGAAATAAAGAAAAATACAGATTGTAACAAAAAAATAATATAAATTAAATAATAATATCCATTTACATAAACTCACTTTTTCACAAATGCAAAAACTCATGCAAGTACACATTTCAAATGTAAAGCAAATATTTAAGATTTTTTGGCACCGAAAAGAGATCAGAAATGACTATTGATTGTTTCCCCCCTCCCCCACACCCCAATCTTCTTTCATGGTTAGTTTTGTAGGAACCTGTTTTTATATTGAAAAGATTATGCTTTGACAAAAAATATATATGGAATTCTATCCTATGGATAATTAATTGATGATTTCAAAAGAAAAAATATTAAGTTCAACTTGAAGATAAACTTTAAAAAGATTAAGCTGAAATATATAGGAATTCCATAACAAACTAACAAAAAATAAATATAGATGATTAAAAAAATTATTATCTTTTTGGGATATTTATATCCCAATCTTAATATTTTTTTATTTAAATATTTTTTTATCTTTTATTTGAATTTTCATTTTAGAGTTCAAATCTAAATAGTTATATTTTTATTTTTGTATATTTTTTTCATCTCTATTTTTTTTTTTTTTTGTTACTCATACATAAATAGTTATTTATTTTAAAAAGTATTTAACTCCTAATATTTTTTGTTTGAATATTAATCTTGTATTTGAAGTTTTATCAATTCAAAATATGGAATTGTATTAAATTTAAACTTTATATGGATAATTAATTGATGATTTTAAAAGGTAAAATAATAAGTTAAATTTGAAGATAAAATTTAATAAGATTAAACTAAAATATATGGAAATTCTACAACAAACTCACAAAATATAAATATAGATCTTTAAAAAATTTATTATCTTTCTGGGATTTATATCTCAAACTTAATATTTTTAATTTAAATGTTTTCTTATCTTCTATTTGCATTTTTATTTATGTAATTTTATTATATTTTAAATTTATATGAATAATTAATTAATGATTTTAAAAGATAAAATATTAAGTTCAACTTGACGATAAACTTTAAAAAGATTTAGCCAAAATATATGGAAATTTTACAACAAACTCACATAAGGTAAATATAGATTGTTAAAAACTTTATCATGTTTTTGAAATTTATATCTTAATCTTAATCTTTTTTATTTAAATATTTTTTATCTTTTATTTGAATTTTTATTTTTCAGTTCAAATCTAAATAGCTATATATATTTTGTATATATTTTTATTTCTATTTTTTTGTTCATATATAAATAATTATCTTTTTATTTTAAAATTTATTTGACTCGTAATATTTTTTTATTGTTCATATATAAATAATTAACTTTTTATTTTTAAAATTAATTGACTCATAATATTTTTTATTTTATTATTTTTTAATCGTTTATTTGACTCTTTATATTATTTTGTGATTGAAATTTGAATAGGTATCTTTTTATTTTATTTTTTTATATTTTTATCTCTACCTCTTTGTTGTTCATATCTAAATATTTATTATTTTATTTAAATATATATAATCCCTTTGGCTTTTAAGATTTAGATAATTGACAAATGATTAAAAATTAAGAGAGTGGGAGAGAAGACTAGAGAGGTAACACGTAAGAGAGATAATTCATAAGAGTTTGATATTAAGAGTTTGGGGAATTCTCATACTCTACTACATTTGCTTATATAGATAATATAGATGTGTGTGATTTTTTGGATTTTTTTAAAGTCAAAAAGTCGCTTCCCAAAAAGACTCATTTAAGTGTTGCTTGAATTTAGCTGTCCACATTCAATTAATATATTTTTGATGCATAATTATCACTTACATACATGTTGGATGACAAGAATAATATTTTTCAAAGATGTCATTTTTCTTTTTATATTTATTATGATGTGTACTTATAGTTTTCATGATTTAATCATGGTTTAGGAGAGAGATTGAATTAGATTTTGAGACCTAATTGAAACACTTTTTACACATTAGAGAATAAATTGACACAATTTAAATATTACAGATCACATATTGTAAAGACTAAAAATATAATACTTAATAGCATTTACACATTTATTCCTGAATAATCCAAATTGGAGTTGACACAATTTAAGCACGAGTTAGGTTGGGGGACCAAATCAAAATACTTTTTATGTATTAAGGATTAAATTGACACAATTTAATCAATAAAAACCAAAATGGCAAAACTTAAATACTTTTTGGTACTAAGAAGGTAAAAGAACTTGGGCGTGCGAAAGTAGAAGATCATTGCAGCAGGGGAGAGGCAGTGGGTGTGAGAAAGAATGAACTTGGATCTTGGCTCTGCAGGGGGTCTTGGAAGAAGAAGAGGGTCTGGTCTTGGGGGTGTGTTAGAAGAAGAGTTGTAGGTGGAGGGTGTGTTCTTGGGTCTTGGCGAGACAGTAGAAGAACCTGGGTCTTGGTTCGGCAGTGGTGCTTGGTGTTGCAGCGGGTGTGAAGGCGTTAGTAAGTAGAAAATCTTGGGGTGTGTAAGAAGAAGAAGTGGCGTAGGTGATCTTCAGCAGGGGATCTTGGGTTGGTGCTGCTGTCAGGTGTTGGCTTGGAGTCTCACTCGGCCGGAGAGTTTTTCTCTGCATGGCGTGGTGTGGGCAGCAGAGGTGTAGGTGGTGTAGGCTGCAGCAGCAGAGGTGTAGGTGGTGTAGACTGCAGCTGAGGCGTTGGTAGTGTGGGCTGCAACAGAGGTGGCGTGTGCTTTGGGTATTAGCATAGGATTGGGCTTGTAGCTGCAGTGACGTGGTCTTGTTTAGTTTGGGTGTCTTTAGTTTGGTTCTTGTTTTTTAGTTTGTTTTTGGGTATTTTTGTGAGTTATTATGTGGGGATGCATGTATTTTAATTTGGGGAATGCACCAATAAATCCCAAATTAATAACTTATACACTGTTTAGTCCTAAAAGTTTTCTTATAGACTGAAAGGTCCTATTACAATGTTAATAACATCAGATACAATGTTAATAACATCAGAGTAATGTTACAAACATTAGATTTCAAAAATCTAATATTCATCAAATTTCAATAATGTTTGAAATTATAGGATGACAAACATTTAATGTTCATCAGATTTCAATAAATTTTGAAATTATAAAATGAAACATCAGATCATTTACATCATTTACATCATGTTGATGTAAAAATGGGACTAAATGGAGCATAAGAAAACTTTTAGGACTAAATGGTTCAACTTTTCAAAAACTAGGACTCATGGATAAATTTTCCTTTTAAAATTTTTTAGTTAAGTTTTTCTTAACTTTTTTAATTTAAAAAATCGAGAGGCTTAGGGGTTGGTTGTATGAATGCGAGTAGCAGTAGTAGGAGTATTTTTATATTTCCAAATCTCTCTCGATGCATCTTATCTTTCTGTACTCTTATTTTCATGCTGTTTAATGAAATTTTTCTTTGCCGATAAAAAAAAAAAAAAAAAAAGAATAAATACAAGTGTTTCACCAGCACCAACCAAACCAAAAGCAAAACAAAAGAAAACCCACAAAATACATATAACTGGAAGACACATACAAACTAAACAACATAAAACACGGTAGATACGCATACGACATAAAGCCATATAGTTGAAACAGGCTCCAGCTTGCGGCTTGCACATGTAGTGCCAACAAACTTCTAGAATCTATACTTCTTGAACATAAAACTTCATTAGTTATCATCATCCTTGAACGAGCACGAGAGTAAGCACCATGAAGATTATTGCGACGAACGAGAGAGATGTGACAACAATACAAACTCTGGGACTGAAAGCAAAAAATCAAAAGAACTAGATGTGAGTTTGCTGAAAAAATTGAAATGAAAAATTCACATGTAATAGAAAGTACGTGCGAGTCAAGAACAAAAATTGAGTGCAATAGTGACACCCCAATAAAAAATCTAAAATGAAATTGGATAGACATCTCTTGAATACAACTCATCCAATCATGAATGAAAGATTTCCACATGGTATCACTATTATACTAGCAAGTGTGTAAGCCATCATGGATGTGTGTATATGTACCCACATCTATGCTATATAATTTATTCCATTTTAAAGGAAAAGATGAGAGACACAAACAAAATAGGCAGACAAGTTAACATAGAAGGATAAAGAGAAAAGCATCATCGGAGATTTCTTGGGACTACTCAAACTTAATATTATGCATAAAGATATTTGGGTGAGATGAACAATCACCTTGGATACAGTTAATTCTGATCAGCATAACAGTCCAGAAGCATTAGCTATGGTGGACCTTGTAGCTCAAAATGGCCGTGATTGTGCATGATCGCCGTTAGAGCAGAAAGAGGCCGAGACGATCGAGATGGTTGACCACGATTTGCTAAAATATGTGCGCCTCAAAGTTGCCCGATTCTTTGCTGTAGTAGGCCTCCACTTGTCTCAATTCGTTTTTAGGTAACACTCTCTAATGTTGAACACAACATGCTCTCCCAATTTCTTGAAAAGATTAGCAACATGATTATCATTGTAGGAGAAATTTGAGATAATTCCGCGTCCTCACAAAGGAATGTAACGTCTCTACTTGAGTTGATGAGACAACTCATGAAGGCAATATATTCGAAAAGCGCTTTAGTAGGGCCGTGGGTAGCATTGTTCGTAGGCAACACAGTTAATTAGGACAGTTTGGTGAAATCATTGATGGTCATGGGTGGGATTTCTAGCACCCCTTTGTGGAAATTTATGTCCAAGAAATTATCATCTGTTTGTGGCCTAAACTTGACCCGAGATGCCGGAGTCGTGTCACACATGGTATTGATCGAGATAATGGACGATACCTTGGTAATCCAGTGATCTTCTTTTGCAGAGGTTGGTTAACTTGCTGAGGTATCTTAAGCGGGAGCAATCTTCTTGTGGACGGGTAGCTTGAGCCGGGTAACTTAACCAACCAGCTTCCTAAACCCTTCTTTGTATTTTTGGGACGCAGTAGCTAGTGTAAAACAAGTCAAGTAGATGACTGCTGTCTTCATAAAGGTAAACTCGCCGTTGTCCCTTGAATGATTCAAGGGACCTCCGCAGGGCAAGATTAAAAAACTCTAAGGCTTGCCAAACAAAGTGTTCACTTGTATTGCAATTGGAGAGACTGAATAACTTCAAAAGAACGAAGAGGGGAATTTGGTTTTCAAGCTTTAAGAGGTCTCTAATGAGAATCGGAATTAACCATGGCTTCATGAGCATTAGGCTATCGACATTCGCAGAATCTTCACTCCGGCAAACTTGTTGGAAGAGCTCAATGATAAAGCAACCATCAAGTAGCATCATCTCAATGAAATCATCACTTGACATCTGAATCAGCTCTGAGTATTGTGCTCTTGCCTTGAGCTCTAATTCTTTCATGGCTAGCGTCATGAGCCGTAAAGAACTCTTCGGTTGTTCCATTCGAGAAAGTAGGGAATCAAGAAACTGCCATTTGTAACTTGGGAATTCAAGTACCTCATCTTTGTCGCGGTGATAAGGGCCTATCGACACCTTTTCTGGCTCAGTGGCCCTTCTACTGATTCTTGCAAGGTTTTGAGGGACTCTGCATATAGAAGTGGAGACCCTTTCCGTTGTGGTTTGAGCTCCTTCTCTTCTATTTTCTTCCAAGCGCCTCTGTATGAGAATGACACATGCATCGTCACTGGATTCCTCTATTTCATTGGTAGAGCAAACCAACGTTTCTATGTTGCTATTGGATTCCTCTATAGTAATGGCTTGATGCTCTCCATTCTCCATTTTTTTTTTCTCTCTCTAGCTCTCTCTTCCCCTTCCACTATTTCACTTGTGTAAGCTGACCCTTTCTCATGTTCAGAGCTCAACCAGAAAAGCTGCTTCAATAAACCGAAGGGAAAGTGCTAGTCCTTGGAAAGTCTATGAAAAATCTAGAAACCCTCTAGATGTTGATTTGTGATTATGTACCAATTTTAAGCAAACTAAAACAATCCCAATCAAACAATCAAGAGAAAGAGACACAAAGATTTTACGTGGAAAAACCACAATTGGACACCTTCCAATTGTGATCAAAAAACCACGGGCAACAGCCACAAGAACAATCCACTAAGAAGATATAAAGGAATTACACAGGTATCACTCTCAATTATCTAGCGAATTCACAACGCCTAATTGAACCAACCTCTATGTACCTCTTCCAACCCCATCTTCAAAGACGGAATTGTCTTCGATGAGCCACTCAGGATTCCTCCAAAGTTTCGAATTCTTCAGAATTCACAACTGAAGAACAACTCTCTCTTTTGTGTATAACAAACAAGCCTTTGATGTACTCTCTTTAGACCATGAGTTGAATACTCAATAAAACATCAAAGAAAAATAACAAAATATCCCCAGATATAAACCTTTAAGAACCAAAAAGAAGATCTGGAGGACTTCAATCAATTAATCAATAAATAGCCTAGATTTGGGAGAAACCCAACTATTTATAGAAAACCAAAGTAATTCTAGTTGGGAAAGAAAACCAACTTCTTGTTTGAAGAAAACCAACTTCTTGTAAAAAACCAACTTCTTGCAGAACTCCAAAGTAATCCTGTTTTTGAAGGAAACCAACTTCTTAAAGAACTCTTGTTACAACCTTGGTTTTGATCCATGGAATTTGACAACAAATTTGACAACAAAAAGTCCTAACAATCTCCCCCTTTGTCAAATCCTGGATAAAACCAATCTAAAACAAATTTCCTAACAAAATCTCTCAAGCAACACCACCAACTATGAACCAACACTCAAATCCATGCTCTTGAACAATTATCCTGAAATAAAATAACCACACACAAGCCAACCAAAATATGTGGAACTAGATTAAATAACAAAATATAAATCAATCCATAAACAAAATACTAACAATCCAACTGTACCAAAGAAGGATATAAGCAAAAATAAAAACACTGTACCATCAACCAAACTACTGTACCATCAATATACATCAAACACTGGTAATGATGAACCAAACTCTCCCTTATTAAAAAACAACCACAAACACTGAAAACAGTGAACAAGAAGAAAAACGACAAAAAATAATATGGTGGAGCAAGCAAAGAATTTCAGATTTGTACCTTAAAACACACAAGATTATCCAAGAAGCACAATTACTTGAAAACACAATGTGCACAGCCTGTAGAAGATTCCTCATAAAAGAAAGTGATGCATTATGTGAAAAGCATAGATCCCATGAGAAAAAGTGTGTGTGTGACTCTTGGAGTTCGACAAACACAAGATTCAAATCCTAGTAGTGATATGAAAACTGGACCTTCGACAAGAGAATCTAAGCACAACTAAGGAAAGTCAAACCACTAGAAATCAAGGGGTATTTGGTGAGTAAAGGCGGAGGCTCCCCCTCAATCAATGAATCCTTTACTTTATGCACTATTTTTTTTCACATCTTTTTCTTTTCTTTCTTTTGCACATTTATTTTCTTTTTTTTTCTTTCTTGTGCACAATTTTTTTCTTTCTTTTGCACACTCATCGGCGGCTGACACGCTCAAGAGTATGGAAACCGAACCAGAGAAGCATGGATATATTAAGGATGGCCTGGTTGGTGACTCTGAGGTAGCCTTTTCCTCATGCTTGGACTACAAAGAATAGAGGGGAAAGCCGTGGAGATGCAAACAGATGGAAGATGGTTAAGAGACTCAACATCACCCATGATATGCTAGTATAGGTCAATTCCTCTAGAAAAGCAAAAGATATCATGTCAGAAGTCCATAGAAAAAAAATAACCACTAAGGCAAAAGACTCCAATATTTGCTAATCCAAGAGTGTGTACAGAATGAGACATACTAATCAAAGAACACACACTCCAAAATGAGTAATTACCACAGAAAGCACACACATATTAACATGTAATGGATATTCTCATCAATTCCAATATGCACCAAGGATATCTCAAAAATTCAAACTTGCAAAACCATACTAAGAAAATCTTTTTGGTTTTTTTTTTTCAACAATAAAGCAAGACAAAAAAAAACAAAACATGCACACTTTTTTTTTTGTTCATTAAAAAAAACACACAGAGACCCAAAAAACTAAACAGAGTAAACACATTAACACAAGTCAAGTTTTCTCACCCAAATCTTTTTGGTCTTAACAAAATCAGGTCTAGCGGTCTTGGCAAATGTCATGGTGTTGTGAACACCCTCATGAATCTTGGTATTCCGCCTAGACAAGTAAGGTTGTCTCCTAACCCAAAAAGTATTTGAATTTCTACCCTTTTGAGACATTCTCCCATGCAACTTATAACAAAAAGGGCGAATATGGCCATGCATACCACAATGATGACAAATAAAAACAGAGTGTACCTTCTTTTCTTTTACCTTACCAACTCTAGGAAGTTTGAGAAGTCTATCCTCATGTTGAATCTTTTGTTCTCCTTTTCCTTGAGTTCTTGTATCATGAGATGTGGAAGCACTCTGTTTTTGCTCTCTCTTATCTCCAAAGCCAATGCCACTCTTGTCTGAACAAATTTGTTGAGACCCAATGATATCCTCCAAAGTCTTTGATCCTTTGTTCCAAAGACCAATGGTAACCATGGCACACTTTAGCTCTTTCTCTTTCTTGATCATTAGTTCTTCCAAAGCAACTTGAGACATCTCGAGAGATTTAATCTTTTCTTCATACATGGCATGAGTTTCCTGTAGCTCATCCCTCTCTGTCTCACAAGTCAACAGTTTTGCACAAAGGACTTGTTGATCATCAGCTATCTTGATGGCATTAATCTTAGCTTCGGAAATCTCCTCCTTAAGTTTGACATTCTCACATTCACATGCTTTGAGTTTCTTTGTGAGTTTGTCATTCAATTTGAATAACTTAAGAGACTCCTTATACAACTTTTCATAAGCTTGTTCAAGCTCTTCATTATCACTCTCAGAGGATTCATTATTTGTGGTATTCTCAATCGACCTCTTTAAATCCATTATCACAAATCAAACAAGATCTCGTTCTAAAAAAAATATTTTTGTTTTAAACAAAATAGAACGACCCGCTCTGATACCAATTGAAAAATCTAGAAACCCTCTAGATGTTGATTTGTGATTATGTACCAATTTTAAGCAAAATAAAACAATCCCAATCAAACAATCAAGAGAAAGAGACACAAAGATTTTACGTGGAAAAACCACAATTGGACACCTTCCAATTGTGATCAAAAACCACGGCAGACCACAAGAACAATCCACTAAGAAGATATAAAGGAATTACACAGGTATCACTCTCAATTATCTAGCGAATTCACAACGCCTAATTGAACCAACCTCTATGTACCTCTTCCAACCCCATCTTCAGCACGGAATTGTCTTTCTGATGAGCCACTCCGGATTCCCTCCAAAGCTTCAGGCTCGAATTCTTCAGAATTCACAACTGAAGAACAACTCTCTCTTTTGTGTATAACAAACAAGCCTTTGATGTACTCTCTTTAGACCATGAGTTGAATACTCAATAAACATCAAAGAAAAATAACAAAATATCCCCAGATATAAACCTTTAAGAACCAAAAAAAAAATCTGGAGGACTTCAATCAATTAATCAATAAATAGCCTAGATTTGGGAGAAACCCAACTATTTATAGAAAACCAAAGTAATTCTAGTTGGGAAAGAAAACCAACTTCTTTTTTGAAGAAAACCAACTTCTTGTAAAAAACCAACTTCTTGCAGAACTCCAAAGTAATCCTATTTTTGAAGGAAACCAACTTCTTAAAGAACTCTTGTTACAACCTTGGTTTTGATCCATGGAATTTGACAACAAATTTGACAACAAAAAGTCCTAACAGTCTACTTGCCATTCACTAGAGGAAACCGAAGGGAAGGTTCAAGGCAAATTAAGGAGTGTACAACTAGACAAATTTCTTCAGTTTTCGTAATCAAATTAAATTCCCTGGTCCTACTGGTTTCGTTTTTTTGGTACATCGGAAAAGGAAAACATATTCAGATGCGGTTTCAATCAATTATGTTGCAATGAAACATTGTACCAGCAGCAGTAACATGGATATATCAAGAGGTTAGTTGGTGGTTTAGGAGAATAATGCTCCATACCATTTTTTGGCACTAATCAAATTATCTCAATATCTTAATAAAAAAATATTAAATTTTATAATTATAACTAATAATATTAAGTTGAAACACCATGTAACGATCTACCAACAATGCCGTACAATTTTTGAATAATACTATATGCACTAATTAGTATATTAACTAGTGTATCAATTGATGATGTAACATAATTTAAAAGGTTTTTAATATTTGTAATGTGATTAATGAGTGAGATTAATAGGAATATCATAATTAGTGTCAATACACTAATTGGTGCATGTAACACCACCTATAATTTTTCCATGGATATCTCTGCACGAAGCTTCAAAATTGAAGAATTGCCAATAGACTCATCCTCACGTATAGAGGCGACTCCGCTTTAATCAAGGCTCGGTTTATTTTATTTTATTTATTTATTATTTATTTTTTAAATTTTAGACTTTTAGATTTAACTTGATAAGAGGAATTAGGAAATTAAAAAAAAAAATTCAAAATTTTCAAAAGAAGTCCAAAAAAGACAAAATAAGTAAAAAAAAAATAATGGACTTTATTGGCTTATTTTGGTTTTTTTAATTTTTAATTATTATTATTTTTTTTACTTTTTAAATTTATCTACACAAAATGGATTAGAAAAGTAAAAACTTGACATAATTTTGAAGTAAAAATTAAAAAAAGAGATCGCTTTTTTAGGTTTTTCCAAACACAGACAAAAAATTTAAGGGAGAATTTTTTTTTAAAGGTTTTTGATATTAAAATTTTATAAGATAAATGATATGCAATATTTTCATAGTAGTTGGGGTCCCTCAACATTTTTACAGATAAAATTCGACACAGAAATTTTGTCACGATACAAAAATAATTCAATTGTCACAGAGAAATTTTTTTAATTTTATAGAATTTTTTTAAAATTTTTCTAATATAATCACAAAGAAATTTCACTAAAAAATCTTAACTAATAAAAATATATATGTCGGTTCTTTTCTACTCTTCAAAGTTCAAAAATGATATCTTACTAATTTTTTCTTATTATTAAAGTTTGTGTAAGTTGGCTTGGCAGGAGAAATCACGAGAGAGAGAGAGAGAGAGAGAGAGAGAGAGAGACGTGATTGAAAGAAGGCTGAACGGGAAAAGATTGGGGAAAAGGATATATTGGACACTTCACTAAAAAAAAATAATGTTTTAGCCTTTTGTTTGGCATAAGCTAAAATAAGATTTTTTTTGATTAAAATATAGTCACAAACAGATAAAACAATTTTTTAGGTTAATAAAATAAAATGTTACATTCAAATCATAATCATTTCATTTTTTCTCACACAAAAGTTTATATATATATATATATATATCTCAAACGAGATTTTTAATCCCAAACTAAAATAATTAAAAAGTCAAAAAATCAAAAAGCCAACCACATCCGAAACAAATCCTTAATAATAATTTTGAAAGATTTTCCACTGTCCAAGAATAATTTCTCAGTGTCAAGTAATTTTCTCAATTTTAAAATAAACACTACTTTTTTAGTACAGTAATTTCATATGAGAAAGTTCATGTCAATGCAATTAAAGTTTCACATGGAAAAAAAAATATATAAGTTTTACTAGTTCACCTTTAATATTTTTTAATTTTTTAATTTTATTTTATCTTTAAAAAATATTTTTTTTTTTGAATTTTTTAACAAATATTTAATTTTTTAAATACATCTAAATTAGATGCAATTAATATATATATATATATAACTAAAATATATAAGAAAAAGTTCATAAAAAGAAAAAAAAAACATGAATTTTTATTTTTTTATTTTTATGGTCGGATGTCCGAGCTAGTCTATATACATCTCGATTAATTCTGAGATCCACGCAAAGCGCCACTTCTACGCAGATTGGGCAAATCTTGGACAAAACTCACTGGCATATGTAGGTCGACTTTTCGTGCTCCTTTCGGATACGACTAACCTTACAGTTCGGATTCCTGCGGTTTTGAATCTGATCTCACAAGTGCAATGTGAAATAGATAATCACCAAAGAGTCCAAATCCGGCAAATCTTTTGAAAAATAGATTTTGAATAAAAAATGCCAAATATAAAGTGTTTTGCCAGATACAGAGTCGCCATCTAAATATTTTTGAGAAATTTAGAAAACCCATAACTCGTGCCAAGGGTCACGTGTCTGTCATCACCAAGATTGTCTCGGCTCGAGAACTTAGGTATGAGAGAGGAAGGTCATGAATTGAGCATCCTCGCTCGACCGCTCAAAGATCGGCCTCTATTAATCATGATGTGATTCTTATTTACATTATATGCTCTTGTTCCGATTATTAAGCTAGCATTACTATGTGTTGCACACAAGTATAGACTAATTTGCAAAAATTGAAACATTTGATTTATGTTTGTTTTGAAAATTGTTTCAAGTATGTACCACTTGAAAAAGTGATCGCATATGTACATTGCTCAAATTATTCCAATTCAAGCAATTAGCTTTCATCCACAGGTATTCAAGCTAGTATATCAATTAAGCACTTAGCCTCATGACAAACATGCTAGACAAGGCAACAATCACACGCATGTGATATGCTGAAGCAATAAAATGCTCACCTAGTACTCTGACGCGAGCCAACAAAAACAAAAGAGTTAGAAAACATGCATGCTCCTAACTAATGCAATATGACTAATGCAACACATGCGATATGCAACTAATAGGCTCAGCTGCTAATTGTGACATGTGAATCAATTTGATAGCATGTGGTTTAAACACCTTTTCAAAGAAGTATTTAAATGACAATGCTTTATTAGAATGATGAACCGAGCCTCGATGCATGCAAGACAAGTGGATGCAAATATGGAGTATGCTAAAAGAAACATGATGTCTTAAACTATCCATTATAAGCAAGTAAATAAAAGGGAGAAAGACGTGGAGTTGGAAGACATACACATTATTACATATTTGGCCCTCGCACAAGAGGGTCCAAATGAATAACCTAGCTAATTAATTACCTAATTAACTAACTATTACAAACCTAAATGAAATAAATTAGCTAAACTACTTAATATAATAACAAAATTTAATTAACTATTCTAGCTAATTAAAATATGTACAACACATAGCTATTCTAACTAACTAGTTACAAGCTTTCTACTCCAAGCATAAAACTAATATTATTACAACATCTCTTCACGAATCCCAAGGATCGAGGGAGGGCTCATGCATGGATGCGGATTTTCACCCGATAATGCTCTCCGTTTTGCTACTGGAATGCCTCTGTTGCACAGTCACAGTTGGAAAAATGCACTATTTTTTTCACCTCAACTTCTCCTCTGCTCTGTTGGAAAAAGAGCACTGCCTGCCTTGAAAAAGTGGCCGGTAACCCAGAAGTAGTGGCTGGTAGGCCACTAATAGTGGGTTGCCGTCCAAAAATAGTGGCCTGTCGGCCACAAATGTTGGTGTTCTCCTACAGTAACATAGCACAAACCAGAGCATTCTCAGGGGATGTTTGTCCACCCTGCCTCTCCTTATCATCAAAAAGGTCAAAGAAGGAGTAGGCTTGATTCGCAAATCATCAATCGGTGCAATCACATTGCATGATGACTTAGGAACCAAGGGACACAATTCAATAAATGCATAACAAATGACCAACAAAAACCTCCTCTCTATCATAGATTGATCAAGGGAAGTGGTTGACATTGACTCTTGAAACGTTTACATCACTAACGAGTATGAAACGACTCAAGGCTCAATGGGTTCAATTAACGTCCAATTGAACCCAAGTTGATTTTATCTTGCATCACTTTTAGTCCCAATTTATTACTTCATTTTAATTATCATCCATTCTTTGGTTCATTAAGTCCAAAAGTGAAGATTAAGTCCTCTAATGCAAAAAAGTAACCAAACCAAAAGTTGTTTTAAGCATAAGAGAGATATCATGCCGTTGGTAATGAACCCCAAAAGGGATTAAACCATTAAACATAACTACCTTAATCTCAAGCTTAAACAAGCAATTAGTTTGAAACAACTTTCAAAACAAAGAAAAAGCCAAGAAAGGAGGGAGGTTGTAGAGGTGATTAGATATGAATACAAGTATGGAAAGTAAGAAATAAACACTATCAACTTAAATAGGTTGGTGGCTAAGGCCTAAACCACCAAACCTATGAGGACCATTACACTACAAGCATGCTATATAAAAACTTAAATGTAATGAACAACTAAAAACAGTCCTAAAATAGTCCAAAAAAGTATTGGAATGAAGACAAAAATAGCTAAAACAATAAGCTAAAATATGGAGCAAGTTAAGCTAGTAAGCAAGCACAAGGAGGGGAGGCTAACCCCTTCATTTTTGGGGCTTCAAAACATGATTTTTGCCTCTGAAAAACCTCTGAAAATTAGTGGTAAAAAGCTCAAAAAAAAGTTGATGAGACGGTGGGAAACACAAGGGCAAAGGCCTTAGAATCAAGGTTCAAAGAAGGGTTGTCAACCCCTCTACCTTTACTGGCCTTAAACCACAAGTTTCAGCCCAAAAAGACAGGGAATAAATAGCTCAAAAACAACAAGAAAAGATGGAAAACAAGTAGTATAAAGATGGTACAAAAGAACTAGAAGGTATACCTCTTGAAGAGGAATGCTTTTTTAAGTTACAAACCACCAATTTCACACTCTCAAGTGTCTCAAGAGCTCAAATTCAAGCTTCAATCACCTTAGCAAGAAGCTCTCTAGGTTTGGTTTAGAGTGTTTTGGCAAAGGCTATACAAGTTGCAATAGAGAGAAAGAATTGTAGAGAGAATTTTTCCAAGATTTTGCTCTCCAAAAATATTTTCTCACTCCTAAATTTTTCTAATCTTGAAAGCAAGAGGGGAGGTCCTCTATATATAGAAAACCATGTGTTTATCTCAGAAATATCTATATAGGAACAGCTGGTGCAGTGTGGGAACAACTGGCAACAAATATTTGCAAAAAAATTGGCTTTTTTTACACAAGTGGCCGGCAGGCAAAAATCTGCTTCCAGGCCCGATTTCAAATGGGCATACCTCCTTCATCTGGAATCAATTTTAGGTCATTCTTGAGTCTAAATTGAAGCCCCGGAAGTCTAACTTCCAATGGTGGTGGACTCACACCTAAATTTTAAGTGTAAAAAGAGATATGTCTATTTTAGTGAAGGATGCTCAGTTTTGTCCTAACGGATTGATGCCTAACTTCTTCCCTAACTAGTTTTCTTCCTTCTCCTCCAATTTTCTTCAACTCCAAACTTACAAATAAGATGTTTTAAAGATTTTTTTAAAAAGAGTTCACCTCCCTTCAATTTTATTTCCACTTTGTCCTTACTCGGTTTACCAAAAAGTGTAATATTTTAAACGAAATGCGAGTCTCAGAATATTGTAAAACGTTTTCAAAAATATTTTGAAAGAGAGGGTTTTAAGGTCTAAAATAGTTTTGGTCCAAAATAGGGTGTAAGGTTGGGGTTTAGAAGCTGTTCTTGCTGAAAAAATCAAACATTTGTACAGCATAACTTTCATCATCGAGTAATCAACTAGAGGCGCCCAAGTCTTAAGGACGGTAAAAAATGAGGTGTCTTGAGGTGGCCAAGTCTTAAAGGCGGTCAAAAATGGGGTGTCTATAGCATGGCCCCAATAAGCAGATTGCTCTTAATGGGAGTTGTACCTAACACCTAAAAGGAGCACACCTCTAAATCCGAAGTTGCACCTGCTAGGCCAAATGGACAATACTTATTGAACAGAGGTCATCCAACAAAAGCAAGCACTATGACACATAGGATTTGGTACAAATGTGATTTGGTACATAGGATTTGACACATAGCCTACCTAATATTTTTTAAAAAATAAACAGTTCAAATTATTAAAATGAATCCTAAAATAGGCATAATAAACTGCAAAATAGCAACCACTCCAAATCCTAATACACAAGGCATATGTAGTCCACATGAATGGCTTTATTTAAGGAGTAGCAGGTTTTTGGAACGACACAAGATGACCCTACTAATGCACTGCGACCGTGAAATTATATGAAGTTCAAAGAAGGTTTATGTAGATCCATGTCTCAAATAATTCATTTATTGGAAGAATGAGCATATCATTGCCTTGAAACTGTGTCTCAAATAGTTTCAAGCAAATCCAATTTTCAAAAAGTGAAGAGATTTCTCTTGTTTTGTTGTATTTACTTTATTTTCCTTTAATTGAAACCTTCCCTTTAGTTTCCTAGCAGTTGGTGGGTACGTATGTTCACTTTACATTGTATTTGAATCATAAATTTAGATAAGAATTTGAAAAAACAGAGGGACAGAAATAGAAAATAAATAAATAAACAACTTATATTTCACTCACATTTCACTGCTAGAAATAGGGGTTTTAGAGGCGTTTAAAAAACATCGCTATAGGTCTCCAAAACGCTGTCAAATCTTTTTGTGACGTTTACAACCAAACGTCGAAGATGCGGCCGTCACTATAACCTTATGGCGCTTTAGAAATGTCGCTATATTACTGTAGGTGGCGTTTGCTAGAAATAGCCTTTTTTAGCCTTATGGCGTTTGCTAAAAGTTCTACATAACGGTAAGATGACGTCACATGATATTTTAGCAACATTTGAAAAACGCCGCCATAGACAGTTATACATTTTAAAAATCTAGCCATTGGGGTTAGGATATAGTGACGTTTAAAAAATGCCGCCATAGTCTTTTTATTTTTATTTTTAAATTGTGCTAATTTTATATGGTTGAACTAAAAAAATACATGTCATAAACAATTATTAAGAACTAATAATTGATATTTATTAAAATAATAAATAAAATAAGCTTGGAAACAAAATTAAAAATAAGAAACAATGCATTGCATACCCAAGAATAGAAACAATTCATGTTCAGACTTTAAATACATCAATTGAAATCAAAATAGTCAAGAAGAAGTCAAATTACTTAAACTTCAAGAGTAGCTCTCATTAGTGTGAGATGAATAACATTTAAAAGAGGTGATTTGCCAAAAAATTTGCACAGAACCCCATAAACTGTTTTAACAATTACAACCTGCAAGGCTCTCATCTTAGCTGTTGCTTTAAAGTGACTTTTACAAGAAAGGGCTACAAGCCAAAACATTTTTGTGGCATCCAGGGGTTGAACCATATGGAGTAGTTGCTAGTTCTACCCAATAAGAAATATACAACTTTGCAGCAACTTCCAAGTCTTCCATTGAGCACTAATATCAATTGAAGGAACAAGAATTGCAACAAGAAGAAAAAAAATAAAAAAATAAACCAACCATTTCAAGCATTAAGAACAATAAGAGAGTGAAAGATGAACAAACTGAGTTTTAATGAAAGTGCTCACTCCAATGAATTTAAAACCTAAAGAAGGAGCCTCCAAACCCTCTCTAAACATTGCAATATTTCGGCATTTGATTGTAGGAGCAAGTTCTGAAAAACAATCCGAGGTGTATACCCAAAATAAAAGAAGCCTAAAAAGAAGTATAAGAGGACTCAGCAATGTTCCTTTTGTATCCAGCTTGAAGAAGTCGTTCCTGTATGTGAAATTCTAAGGATGAGATAACACATACGTATCTAACTTGCAATAATGCAGATGAGAACAGAAAAAACAAAATCACACACAAAAATATAAATATTGAAAAGATAAATATCTTTAAAAAAAACCAATTGTCACAGCCAACCATGAATAGAAAAATCGGCCATTAAGTAACTATTGGCCATAACATAATGAATTTTGGGCCTCCTAAGTTGGATTCTCTACTTTATATTGTTGTGAAATAAAATCACAAACAAGTAATAGCCAATATGAATGATTACAAAATTATCGATGCAAAATATACCCATCATTATAACTTCCAAAACGAAATTCTAGGCATACAATTATAAATCTCTACCAATTAATTCTATTTCTACTCATGAAGAGACTAAAAAAAATTCCTTCCTTCACCCACCAAAGACTTCCAAAGTGTGATACATTTTATTCTTGCATCAAAATTTCAACATATTCAAAATCATTCTATTCCTCACACTTCCAATGCTTCACAACACATGATCCCCCACCATTTTCTACATTCTATTGTTTTTACCTTGTTAGTTCTGCTTCTGCTTGTTCTTGTTCTTCTCTTTTTTTTGAAAGGTGAACCTACATTTAATAAGAATAAGTATTTTAATTAATAAGGTCTTGTATTGTCAAAAAGGCTTTGATTAAATGATTGCTCACCTCTTGGGATGAAAATGTATGGGATTGTTGTTGATGTGGCATTGGCCGAATAGTGGGATGACTACTAAGTGAATCCACAACCTATCATTCAATAAGAGGCTTAAGTTATATAGTAGATCTAGGAAATTTAAAGTAATAAATAGTAAAAATAATGCAATGGATATGAGGGTGCAACAGCTGGTGCAATGGGCATGCCTATAACTTGCAATTGAGATTCCAAAAACTCAATTTGTGATTGAAAATCTGTGCGTACAACCTGAATTCATTTCTCCATTATGTCATTCATCTTCAATTCTAACTGCATTTGATGCCGTTGAAGTTGCTCTTCAACTTGCTCTTGAACATGAGTTTGGAAGATACGATTATGCTCTTGTGACTGCCTATATCTACCTCCAAAAACATCAGTGGGGGACGGTCCCAATCCAAACGTCCGAACACGACCAAGTCGCTCCAGGCCCATAACTTGTGTAAAGATCTGCTCATTTAATGCAACAAGGTCACTAGAAGATCCCTTTATGTGCTCTGTTAGCTCATTCATTTGAGTCTGCAATTTTGAATTCAATAATTAGCCTCCAATATAATTCATATTATAAAGTAGTATCACATATCATAACCTCATTAACTGAATCACTATTTGACTTCCCATCTTTTATGTATGCGGCCATCTACACCTGTGGCCGACTAGCAGGAATCCCAATTTTATGTTTTGCCTTCTGTAAATAAAAGATAGATAAAACAAAACATTAGAGTGAAATCAAACAAAAATTCTAAGAATGACAAGGTACATAGAATAGAACAAGGTACAAGTAGGTGGTAGGGATTTTACTAATTTCATATTCCTTGTCATCTTCCATAGTTTCTCAATAGCAACCAAGCATAGGGTAAATATAATAATTAGTCAAAGTTTCTCCTAAATTCATGTATGGTTCATCTCCGAGATTCTAAGCTAGTTTAATAGGCCATTAATTTGGTGCAAATAACCAGATAAATAATTTGAATTCAGACCCATAACAGCAAGGCTCAATCTTGTTTTATTTTAGTTTGAGGCTTTGAGCACACACAAAGCTAAAGTCAATCAATTAATACTATAACAAAAACTCAAAATCAAATAAACCCCATCATATCGGATACTTTATTTTGATGAACATTGAAAGAAAACTAACAAGATATACTGCAAAGCTTGCTTTTTCAAGCTACATGAAATTTTTATGGATTTTCAATCTCAAGATGGCAAAGTGTATAAGCAATTTAGAAAAGAAAATAAAAGACTTTTAATTGATGTGAGAGAATAATTATACCTCCACTCGAACTACTGAGAAAGGCTTTCGGCCTGTTCTATGATGTAATGTCTTCTTTTTTCGGATTTTTCTATTCTTCTTGCTTGATTTCTGTCAAATATGAAATTTATTTAAGATATTATTAAAAATTATCATATATAAACATTTTTTCACATAAATAAAATTGTACCGATGCACTCTGAGTGCCCCAATAGTAGACCAAGGCCATCCACTGATCCTCATGTACTCTATCCGATCAATGAGCCAACCTTTCTGCATCATTCTTGAAGGGTTTGTATCCCACTTTTTTCACTTTACTTTTCCAATCTCTCAATTTCTTCCCAAATGAAGCCATTATTGTTCTCTTCATGGATTCATCTGCATTTGTATGAGCCTACATTACAATTATACACTCTTGTAAAGATGATGCTTTCGAGCCCTTATGGTTAGAGCTATGGAAGATATACTTGCCAATGCATCTCCTGCATCTGATAATATTGTAGGTATTGAAATTAGTTTTCTGTTTTTTTGGTTAGTAGGTATGGAAATTAGAAATCAAGATTTACTTTTATATTTGAATTAAGTAGGCTTCTACTAACTGTTAAAGTACTTTATCTTCATCAGTTGGCATGGATCAAGTTATGTTTTGGATTGAGTTCATCAGATGAGAAATGATAATGTTCTTAAATAGAACAAAATGTTGTATAATTCTAGAAACTTAACGAAAACATGAGGAACATAAAACAGGATGTGCAAAAATTTTCACCTTATCCGTATTTACCTTTATCTTCCTCCATATGTTATCTTTGTTTTGTTGTGGGACATAATGCCAAGTCGTAAAAGTGAGTGGTGCAAGACTCCCATCTCGTGCCAAAACACCCAAATGTGAAGCAAGGGATGTGTATCCTTCAACTACTTGATTCAACTCATTTGAAACAACATTTAAAAGACCATTTTCACTAGTACCCCCATGGACCATGCACATATGTGGGACCCCTCATCTTCTTTTGTGTGGCTTGACTTGAGCTAGGACCTATAAAACAAAGCTGAATTAATAATCCATCAGAAATAGAGCTAGATTAATAATCCATCAAAAAGAACCATGTGTCCAAATCACATAGATGGCAAACAGAACTCAAGTTTTTGCAGCTGCAGCCACAGTAACAAAAGCCAGTAAAGGTCAAATTCACGATGATTGAAACTAAACAACAGTTCTATGCACTCAAAAATCAGGTAATTCGCACAAAAAATGGCCTTTTAAAGTTTATACGTACTAGCTGAAACTGAGCCATGTGATGTACTACTGCTATGTGACGTGGTAGGAAGACTACCTGGTGGATGCCATGATGTTGATGGATCAAGTATGACTCTCATCTTGAGTGTGGCCTGAGGCTCATCTGAACTAGAACTACTAGAGCTTGATTGCTCACTCTGACTAGAAGAACTGCTGGAGCTAGAACTCATAGATAATCTATAAAGAAACTACAAACATAAGAGTAAGGACTATGAATAGAGTTTACCTTCTTAAATGACTGCAATCCATGCAATGCAAGATGATAAATCTATACATTTAAATATAATGCAAAATATAAAATGACAATTCAAAACAGAATTAGAGTACGTAGTCTAATAATGGCCACTTAAAGAAAAGATTACAAAGCAAAGATTTTATTAACATGAATATCCGTACAAAAAACACAAATGTAAAAATGAATATGAGTTTCTGTTAATGTTTATGATAGTTGCTTCTCTAAAGTGACTGTAGATGAAGTTGAAGTTTAATTTGGCATATAGCTCTAGGTTAAAACATTCTTATGCTTAATTTTGGTTGGAACCCAAATCTAGCTAGTTTTTAAACCTATTGTTACCTGGGTGATATTAGTGTTAGGCAGCTAAAGTTGTGATTCTCAATCCATATTGGATCATAGATTTGGGGAGGGATTTGTGAAAATTAAAGTGAACAAATTTAAGCTTTTATGAGCATTAGCATTCTGCTTAATTCTATAACATTTTTTTTTTTGTTTTTGTTTTTATTTTTGTTTCAAATACTTGTTAAGTGAAATTGCTTTGTCCATTCAGGTCTGTCAAACAAATAAGTGAAATGAAATGGTGGTCTCTCCCAACTCCCTAATTTGTATTCAACCAAACAAAACTTAATTTTAGGGAGCAAAGTCAAACAATCCCCAATAAATAATAATTTCACTTAAATTGTAATGCAAAAATAGACGTTGAGAAGAACCCTATGATCAGACCACATCAACTAAGATCAGTGAATTCCACAATTCCAAACAGAATCAACTAATCACACACGAATTCACAAAAATCAAAATCCATAACCACATCGATGACAGATTGAACACAATATAAACATAAATGAAATCACTGAGACCAATTAATGAAAGCACAATCTAGATCTCATAGTGCAGAGCAACACATCAGTGAAAAACAATTACTGAAACAGAGATAAAATCACTGAGATCAATTTCTCAAAACACTGATTCGACATTTTTCAAAACACTGATCCAGAGCACAGAAGAAACAGAGATAAATCACAAACAGAACAACTAACCTCTGATCGAAGAAGACGAAGAGTTCCAAATCCACAGAGATAAATCACAGAGTTGTGCTCAAAATTTGAAATCGCAATCCCGAGATAAATCACCGAATTGAAGAAGAATCGAGAAAGAGAGCCCAATAGAGTGAGTGAGAGACAGACCGCGGTGCTCAAAATAGGGTTATCAAAATAAAGGTTTGGAGAGACAAAATAGGGTGTGAAGAGAGACAGGATTTGGAGGCGTTTTCAAACGTCTTTTATTCACAAAACGGTATTGTTTTAATTAATAACAAATGTGACATTTAAAAAACACCGTTAATTATTAGAAAAAGTGATGTTTAATAAAATTTTGTTAATTAAACGCTGTTAAATCCCCGATTTCCTGTAGTGTTTTCATCATCTTTTGCATTTTCCTTTATAAATTTATACTAAAATCTGTGATCCAAATACAACCTTAATAGCTTTCACCTAATAAACATTTTGGAAACAAACTTAGCCCTCCACACCCCATATTTATCCAATTTCTTTCTGTGATAGGCTGGCTCATGTGTTCCTTCTTCCTAGACAAGGACCTCAAAATTACACCCATATTTATCTGATTTCTTCTTGTTTCTGTGATATGCTCATATGTTTGTTCCTACTTTCTAGACACTACCTCGAAATTACGTTAGGACAACAGGAAAGTCTCCATTGAAGTTCAAAGTAGTTTATTGTAATCCATTGCATGGTATGGTACAATAGTTCATTAGAACATCAGTGGTTGAAATCCAAGAAGTTATGAAGAAATTTGTTGTATGTTTTCTCGCCTTATTGGAAACTTCCCTTCAGCTTCCTTGCATGTGAAACAAGGCCTTCAACTTGAGCACTGAACATGAAAGAGGGGTCACTTTTTTTTTATTATTTTTATTTTTGATAACCGGGGTATCTGCGCTAGCTTATGCACACCTTGATTAATTTCGGGGGACCACCGCTTACTTGCGGGGGCCTCTTTTAAAGCTAGGACAAACTGTGGGCGCCGTGTCTTTTTCGAGTCTAAGGCCTGTTTCCCACACCAACTCGCTTTGACCAACAAAGAGTCGCTACTTAATTTTTAAAAGGGGAATTAAGAAATATTTAACAATGAAAACTAAGTTAAGTACCAGTCCATCACAACCAAGAAAATTCCAGGTTTAGGAGCTTAGGTATAAAAAGGGAAAGTCCTTGAATGATAGCACCCCATTTTTCCAAATCCGAAGATTGACCTCTAATAACTTTTTATTTTATGATTTTAGTAGTTAATTATTCATACAAATTCATTTTAAGCCTTAAACCCTTAACTAACCTAAAACTATGTGATTTGAATAAAGAATGAATATCACTTATTTTAGATTGAAAGAACAATGCTATTTTTTTTCAAGAATGAAGGTTTTCGAATGAAAAGAGTATTTTTTATAACTTATGGCAATGAACCAGACTAATACAACAAAAACATTGAAAGCATACAATTTTGCATAGGAGTATTTAACTTGGATTATTTAAAAGATAATGCAACAAGGACACACTTATGATAGAGAGGTTAGGAAGACTTACCTGTATGCCCACTTTCAACGCCTTACATGCATTACATAAAATAAATATGACCAATAAATACAACTACACATACAAATATTATTCGAAACCCGGTTTGAGGCTACTAAATGATGAATACGCAGAAAAGAGCAAATAAAAAATAAAAATAAAGAAAAATACAGAATATCTACATGATTCAAACTGAGCTTAATGTATGGATATTACATGATTTCTACATGATTATTCTACCCTAAACATGCTGTTTTGAATAGAATAAGAAAAGCATGCAAAACAGGAGAAGAACTTGATGAAATGTGCAAACTACATGATAAAATGATGAAGGGATACTACAACTATGATTAACTACTAAATTAAAGACCGAAAGAGGTACTGGAAGTAGAAAAGAAAGTGAAATTACCTGCTGGTTTGATTAAATCGAAGGCATGCGAAGAAAAATGCAAAGAAACTCAAGTTTCTTTCTTGCAAGTCTCTCTCAAGCAAAGGTTCCGAGCTAGAGTTCAAGTTGTTCAGTCCTTAAGATGTTTTTAAGTGTTTGGAGTTGCTGTGGGTGGGCTATTTTCGGAGTTAAGGCAAGGAGGGAGGAGCAAGGGTATTTTTGCTCTCAAATGCTCAAAAAGCTCTTACATTGTTAGCCCTTTGAAAGAGAGGGGGAGAGGCCTTATTTATAGGCTTCAGGAGGTGTGAGGGGCAAGCTAGGGCAACCCCCATTGCTTCGTCTACCGCCTTCCACTGAAAATGCACCAAGATTAAGTTACCAAAAATAACTCTGTCACGCTTGGATATGAGTACACACAACTAATATGCGCACTCATAACTAATGTGCGCACACATATTTTGCCTTGGTACACGTGTCATGCATGCATGCACAAGTGCGGGGTCTTATGCCCTTGGCTTGCTTATGGCCCAAGTAAGCCCGAATTGTCTTTTGATCAATGTTTTTAATGGTCACTAATTTTGGAAAATATATTTGATCAAAGCACAACCGGACCGCTTTCTCTTTCTCGGGGTTAAAAAGTTAGTTTTTGGCTAAAAATAGGTCTAGGGGTAAAATGGTTATTTTCCTAAAAAGGTGATTTTTGGCCAAAACAGGTTTATACAACAACTCCAAATAACTTTAAATATTCCAAAGATGAAGTAATTACCGTTTCATCATTGGGAGGCTTTCAAACACCCAAAATCTTAGGGTTAGTAAAAAATGGGTGTTTACAGTTGTCTCTCTTTAACAGAACTCATGTAATCATGAAGTGATGTGGAGTGAATGTCAAAGATCCAAGACCATTCCAGTTGACATGACCCTAAGGCTTAAAGTGGTACCAAACATTCATGCAAGTGATTGAACCTACATTTTGCCTACATATCCTTGATGCAAGAAATTAGATCAGTGTAATTTGGGGTGGTTGTGCAATAATTCATACGTGAGTGAATGAGTGTGTGCAACAAGCACTCAAACATTCATTCAAGCATGTAATCTAAAAATAGGAGAGCAAGCAATATCTGCCATACTCACCTCGTTGTGTCAAATCTTATGCCAAGTTGCGTTCCATTCCTTTCCAAGTTGTGTCAATCATGCAAAATTTTCCAAAAAAATCCATTCCAAACAATAATACATACCGTAATGTGGTTGGAATGATGCCATTATGATGCCAATGTATGCCATTCCATGTGCTCGTGTCAGATGAGGCTTGGGGATTTATTGGATGCCTTTTCCATGCTCATGTTAGACGAGGCATGGGGGTTTTATTGGATGCCATTCCATGCTCGTATCGACGAGGCATGGGGTTTTTATTGGATGCCATTCCATGCTCCTATTGACAAGGCTTGGGGGTTTATTGAATGTCATTTCATGCTCACATCGACGAGACATGGGGTTTTGTTGGATGCCATTCCATGCTCATATCGACGAGATATGGGGGTTTACTGAATGTCATTCCATGCTCGTATCGATGAGGCAATGGGGTTTATTGGGTGTCTTTCCATGCTCGTATCGACGAGGCATGACGGTTTATTGGGTACCTGTTCCCATGCTTGTATCGACGATGCATGGGAGTTTATTGGGTGCATTTCCATGCTGGTATCGACAAGACATATAGGTTTATTGGGTGCCTTTTCATGCTCGCATCGATGAGACATGGGGGGTTTAGACAAGAACTAGAGAGAGAGAGTGAAGAAATTTGGTAAAGTTACTTTTTAGAGAGAGAGAGAGAGAGATCAAAAAGTGAAAGAAAAGATCTTTCTCCTATACTGATATACACACAGACCGCTCGAGTGACCAAAATACTACTCGAGCATCAGACACAAGGAATAGCTCGAGTGAACAAATCATAACTTGAGTGCACAATGACCCCCTTCCAATAGTTCAAATCTGTCACGACCCGCTCCCCATACCCAAGGGTTAAGCATCGTGATGGCCAGTAACTGAGGTTACCTCCGGCCAATTCATAAACAAATAAATAAAAGCAAGCGGAAGTAAAATTTAAATGAGGGTACCAAAATAATCATTGGAGCTTCTATTTTTGTTACAAAATTATATTGACCAAAAGTGTAACGCCCTGGAAATAATGACATTTAACCCAACAATATTGACATGCTAAGATATATAAAAGATCCACGTTCTTTCATTCAACAGGGTTCTATTACAAAACGTATTACATGTTAACAACAAAAGCAAATGCCCTAAGGGCTTACAGCTTTCCAAGTTAACACTTGGTTACAAGAAAATAGAGTGCTAGCTCATTTACACATTAATCCCTAGGCTTGAATTTACATGTAACACTGCAAAAAGGAAAGACAAACAAAAGTCCATCCGCCACTAGCCTTCCAAGCTAAGTCCTTGGAGGTGGCATGCTACCAGTACCTGAAAATGATGTTCCCATATAGGGTGAGCCACAGGCCAAGAGAAATATACTAAACCGCTTATAAATAATGACTAAAAGACTAACAATTGATAGATGGCCAACTCTTTTACATTCTTTCATCACTTCAACAAATATAAACAAAACAGATATATTCACATTTTCCATGACAAGCATACATGCTCGCTAATATTTTCTAGATAAGCATACATGCTCTATCTACTGAGTTCATCCCCTATCTCCTCCCAAAGAACATCCGGTTTAGAGGTCCATCCCTATCTTCCCTAAACCGCGGAGTCCATCCCCTATCTCCTCCAACACAACACAATGCATATATATAACAATTATACACATCACATATCAATACACAAAATCAATGTATTCTTTCCATCGTCATAACCCATGACCCAATTCTATCTCAATTCCTCATTTTCCACAATTAATTATTCAAATTAATAAATCCATGTAATTAGGACATTTCCATAATTAACATTACAACCCTTAGGTTCCAATTTCACTAATGTTCCAACATTAATTCCATGTTTCTATACCAAACATGCTTCTAGGTTTATTATAGACAAAACCCCAACTTTTGTAAAATTACACAATGGCCCAAAGTTTTCCCAAAATTTCACAACAACTACCAACATATCAAAATGCTAAAATTTAAAGACAATATCTATAATAAGGAGTAGGATATCCCTACCTCAAAGTTTGAGCTCAAAAGGAGATGAAGACCCAACACCCAACTTGCTCCAAAACCGAATATTTTCAGATTATATCGAAGCCCAAGTCACCCTCTACCTTTTTAATAAAGCACTTAGGGAAGATTCACCCTCTAGGGAGATGATTTCTTAGAGAGAAGGCAAGTCTAGAGAGAGGCTCTCATTTAGGGTTTTAAAAAGTAAAAGCTTCAAAAAGTGAAGTTTAGATCACGTCGCGAATCGATATAAACAAAGCTCGCTGAAGCGAAGACTTGGTCGCCGAGCGACTGCAGACCGAACCGTAGCTCGAGCCAAAAGGTCTCGCCGAGCCAACATCCTAGAAGCTCGCCGAGCGAAAAAGCTCGCCGAGCCAGAACTCGACCTTCAGTTCGCATTAGACGCACGCTGAAGCGACGAACCGCCGCCGAGCGAAGATCGAACCAGATCGCTGAAGCGAAGAATCACCGCCGAGCGTAAATCATGGTGTTCAGTTCCAGCCCAGACGTTAGCCGCCGCCGAAGCGGCCGCCTGCTCGACCCACCGTACATTAAACTCAACTCTCGCCGAAGCGACTAACTCTCGCCGAAATAAGGACAAAATTTCGGGCAAGAACTCCCGAATACAACCAACCTGAAACAAACCTGCCCAACACATCCTATAACTCAAATACAATATATGAAAGGACGTAAACAGGACAACAATCCACTACCAACATCCACGGACACACGTCCGGATCACTGTACAACAAGGGGTAAACCCGGGATCGCTATAAAAAGGCCGATATTTACATATAAAAATGTCATAAAAGTGCTGTGTGTGTTTATTCCGCAGCCCCGCGTCTAACACTTTCCAAAAGCTATTTATGAATTGCATTATTTCCTGAAAATTGGTAAACAACTATAAGCACATGGCAGAGTGAGAAATATTATACCAAGAGTATAAGGGACACGAAATAACCATGGATAGTTAGTTAGGCCAAAACATTTAAGATAATTTAGTCAGAACAAATAATCTTTTAAGTAGTAAAACTGAGATTATTTTCATGTAAGTGGTAGGAACTGAAATACATAAATTATGTAAATATATAGCCATAACCACAAGATCAATGTATCAGAACAAAGGTCACCAAGTGACAAATGTAATGGATTCAAGAGGTGGCTCGTACGGATTCTAGAGGTGGCTCCCACAATAGTGTAGCACTTAGTTCCGCACAACACTTTGGTCCACACAAAACAGAGGTACGGATTCAAGAGGTGGCTCGTACGGATTCTAGAGGTGGCTTCCACAATAGTGTAGCACTTAGCTCCGCACAGCACTTTGGTCCGCACAAAACAGAGGTACGGATTCTAGAGGTGGCTCCCACAATAGTGTAGCACTTAACTTCGCACAGCACTTTGGTCCGCACAAAACAGAGGTCAATGGATCCATGACAAACAGAGGACCACAAAATGGTCAAACAGAGGCCAATGGTTATTTAAGTCCCCCAAGGCATGGGACTCTTGTGGTGGTACTTACAAAACATAATTGTATATAAGGTCATAATCAAATATTCTTTAAAATATAAACAAACATATCCATGGGTTTCCTTTTAAACAAATAGGGTTCAGAAATAAAACCACGTAATTGAAATCTTTATCAAACATAACTTTTATTAATATATAAATAAAACATAACTTGTGTAAAACAGATTTTGGTAAGTCAAAATATACGAAAAATACATTTTGATAACTCAAGGTATAATATAACTCACCTTAACTTTAATACCTTACTCTTTCCTTCTACTATCAAAAACCCTTTCAGCTTCCACCATTTTTCCTTTCTTTCTTTCCTTTCCTTTCCTTTTCTTTCTCTCTTTCTTCTTTCTTTTCTTTCTCTTCTTTTCTTTCTCTCCTCCAGATTGATCACTCTCCCTATTTATAGGGAGGTGACGCCATTCATTGGCCAACACGTGGCCGAGCCATCTCTCTCCCTCCAGATTCGTCATAAATATATATAGATTCAATCTTATCCTAAATAAATATTTAAGATAATTACCCTTTGACCCAATATTTTAATATAATTATATAAATAATTTAATTCTTAAGTAAATTACATTTTATCATATATCGATGGAAAATTAATTATTTATTTTAGTACCACACCCATTATTATTATTATTAATATTATCTATATTATTATTATTTATATTTTGACCCCTAAACTTTTAATAATTATATTATTTTATAAAATTACACATAATAATATATTATAAATCATATATTTTCTTAACTGAGATTAAATACTAATATCTATATTATTATTTATATTTTGACCCCTAAACTTTTAATAATTATATTATTTTATAAAATTACACATAATAATATATAATAAATCATATATTTTCTTAACTAAGATTAAATAATATTAGAATAATTTTACAGAATAATTAAAAAATCTGGGTTGTTACAATCTTTCCCCCTTTTAAAATTTCGTCCTCGAAATTTGTCATATGTAAGCTATCCGCTACGCACTCTGATAATTATATATTAGATGATTAATCTGATAGAAATAGTACCTCAAAAAAAAATTTACTAAAAATAACTCACTGTCTAGTTGTCAAAATTGGTTTGGTCCAGAATGAGAAATAATGGCTGACTTTAAAAAACTTTTCACTCGTTTTGTTTACGATAATAATAAATAATAAATAAAATGAGAACACAATGACAGAATCATATGCAAGAGTTGAAAAATTTTGAGATGAACTTTTCATTGATGGGAAATAGTTTCAAAATTAGTATTTTTATAATTTGAACCCACTTTAAAAAAAAAAACATCAAAATAAATTTTTTTTTGAATACTCAACTTAAAATTATATATATTTAATTATATTATAATTTTGGTAGGTGCTTAACCCCGATACCCTCTATATATTTTCTTTCTTTTGCTATAACAAATATAAATTATATCTAATATCCTTCACAAATTAGGCACACTAAAAAAAAAATTTATTATATATATATAATCACATAAAATTATAATATAATTAAATTGACGAACAAAATTTAATAATTCAGTACTAATTACCCGCTATCCTACTTCTTAACTGTGCACGTGTCCTATACTCCAATGATGATTTTTTTTTATTTTATTTTATTAACCATTGCTCTGATACCATTTGTCACGATCCGCTCCCCATACCCAAGGGTTAAGCATCGTGATGGCCAGTAACTGAGGTTACCTTCGGCCAATTCATAAACAAATAAATAAACGCAAGTGGAAGTAAAATTTAAATGAGGGTACCAAAATAATCATTGGAGCTTCTATTTTTATTACAAAATTATATTAACCAAAAGGCCGATATTTACATATAAAAATGTCATAAAAGTGCTGTTTGTGTTTATTCCGCAGCCCTGCGTCTAACACTTTCCAAAAGCTATTTCTAAATTGCATTATTTCCTGAAAATTGGTAAACAACTATAAGCACATGGCAGAGTGAGAAATATTATACCAAGAGTATAAGGGACACGAAATAACCATGGATAGTTAGTTAGGCCAAAACATTTAAGATAATTTAGTCAGAACAAATAATCTTTTAAGTAGTAAAACTGAGATTATTTTCATGTAAGTGGCAGAAACTGAAATACATAAATTATGTAAATATATAGCCATAACCACAAGATCTTGAGCAGAGCAGATGTCATCAAGTGACAATGTAATGTGAGGTACGGATTCAAGAGGTGGCTCGTACGGATTCTAGAGGTGGCTCCCACAATAGTGTAGCACTTAGTTCCGCACAACACTTTGATCCGCACAAAACAGAGGTACGGATTCAAGAGGTGGCTCGTACGGATTCTAGAGGTGGCTTCCACAATAGTGTAGCACTTAGCTCCGCACAGCACTTTGGTCCGCACAAAACAGAGGTACGGATTCAAGAGCTGGCTCATACGGATTCTAGAGGTGGCTCCCACAATAGTGTAGCACTTAACTCCGCACAGCACTTTGGTCCGCACAAAACAGAGGTCAATGGATCCATGACAAACAGAGGACCACAAAATGGTCAAATAGAGGCCAATGGTTATTTAAGTCTCCCAAGGCATGGGACTCCCGTGGTGGTACTTACAAAACATAATTGTATATAAGGTCATAATCAAATATTCTTTAAAATATAAACAAACATATCCATGGGTTTCCTTTTAAACAAATAGGGTTCAGAAATAAAATCACGTAATTGAAACCTTTATAAAACATAACTTTTATTAATATATAAATAAAACATAACTTGTGTAAAACAGATTTTGGTAAGTCAAAATATACGAAAAATACATTTTGATAACTCAAGGTATAATATAACTCACCTTAACTTTAATACCTTACTCTTTCCTTCTACTATCAAAAACCCTTTTAGATTCCACCATTTTTCCTTTCTTTCCTTTCCTTTCCTTTTCTTTCTTTCTTTCTTCTTTCTTTTCTTTCTCTTCTTTTCTTTCTCTCCTCTAGATTGATCACTCTCCCTATTTATAGGGAGGTGACGCCATTCATTGGCCAACACGTGGCCGAGCCATCTCTCTCCCTCCAGATTCGTCATAAATATATATAGATTCAATCTTATCCTAAATAAATATTTAAGATAATTACCCTTTGACCCAATATTTTAATATAATTATATAAATAATTTAATTCTTAAGTAAATTACATTTTATCATATATCAATGAAAAATTAATTATTTATTTTAGTACCACACCCATTATTATTATTATTAATATTATCTATATTATTATTATTTATATTTTGACCCCTAAACTTTTAATAATTATATTATTTTATAAAATTACACATAATAATATATTATAAATCATATATTTTCTTAACTGAGATTAAATACTAATATCTATATTATTATTATTTATATTTTGACCCCTAAACTTTTAGTAATTATATTATTTTATAAAATTACACATAATAATATATAATAAATCATATATTTTCTTAACTGAGATTAAATAATATTAGAATAATTTTACAGAATAATTAAAAAATCTGGGTTGTTACAATCTTCCCCCCTTTTAAAATTTCGTCCTCAAAATTTGTCATATGTAAGCTATCCGCTACGCACTCTGATAATTATATATTAGATGATTAATCTGATAGAAATAGTACCTCAAAAAAAAAAAATTTACTAAAAATAACTCACTGTCTAGTTGTCAAAATTGGTTTGGTCCAGAATGAGAAATAATGGGTGACTTTAAAAAACTATATATTTAGGGTCAAAGGGTAATTATATGAAACAGAAATAAGCAAATATACAAGGTATAATATACAAGATAATTACCCTTTGACCCAGAAGCAAATAACAAATATACAACGTCCATTGAGCTGTGCAGGGTTGTATGAGACAGAAAAATTTTAAACTTTTTATATACATATATACACATCATCCTTACATCATTATATATATATAGATTGGACAAGAGGGGACTTAGCCCTATTTACAAAATACACAAGACTTGTTCAACCAAACACGAAAACAAAACTTAAACTTTAAATCACATAGCCATAGTCACTTGACATATTTGGAACCTCCACGGGAGGCACATAGGTTGGCTGACAAAAACAGATTCCAGGCAGATGTCTCTAAGCCTAGTCACGCGCCTGATTACCTATATACATAAATAATACAGTGAGCTAGAGCCCAGTGAATAATAACAGAGTAAAGGATTTTAATGAATGATGTCCATACCAGATTCAGGAATCACAATTCAGATTCATAAACAGATTCATATTTATATTCTTGTTCAAATCAAATACAAAAATCAAAGTTCATGCTTAATCATACGTGGTACATCCATTACCGCTAACAGAACAGATATAGAACAGATGCATAACATATAGTGGTTATGAATAACCAGTTCCATAAAAGAACCTCCAGATCCAGGTAACAGAGAATAAACATGCTGAGCGCCATGATGGAGCCTCCAGTACGGGTAACAGACGACAGACATAATAAGTCCCATAATGGGACCTCCGCTACCGGGTAACAGCTAACATATATCACATGATGCCAAGGATGCCACGAATACATGTCAGAAATTGGACAATCATTCATTGTACAGAACATAGCATTTCAGAAAACAAATCTTATTTCATCATACAGAAAATAAATAAAGTTGAACATAGCTTTACTATGTTATTACTCATAGTGTTCTTGTGCTTGATTCGTTCCTGCATTTGACCCTATATAATTCATAACACATTTGGTCATATTATAATTCATTCCATTCTTTAACTTGTTTAACATTCTTAGGCTCCTTTCATGTTCTTTAATTCATCTGCAATGTTTAATGCATGCCTAAGAGTGCTTTGAAATGAAAGAGAACGGAAAACGAAGCATAAAATATCTTTTCAAAATTTTTGAAACAGGGCCCTCCACTCGAGCGGACCCCTTTGGTCTGCAAAAGTACTGGTTGCTCGCAAATTACGCTCGAGCGAGACTTTTGACGCTCGAGCGAGGAGTCTAGTAAAACAAGGTACGCTTGAGCGAGACTCTCCACGCTCGAGCGGACATGACGAATTTTGGGTTTTTCTAGATTATGTTTGAGCTTCAAAACTTGGTTCCAACTAATGTAATTAATATCATAAGACTCATATTTCCACCATATAATTTTTAACATGAATATAAGGGCCAATTTTACAAGATTGGAATCTCAAATTTACATAAATCCATCTCATAAACTCGAATCATATCAAACTCACTTCATAACTTCAAAACTCATGCAAATTAATTTCTATATCATTGTGAAATATACAGGCATGTGAAATATATGCTTCATTTTCAACTTGAATAGTACAATTGATGATCAATCTTCATGAAATTCAACATTATCATGCTTGCGTGTGCCAAATAACCTTCAATTCATTATAAAATGCATGTTTGTAATTAACACATGCAAACTTATGACAATCCCTTACATGCATGTACATTCAAACTTCAAATCCATCAAATTCAACTCAATTCATGTTCTTCATATCAAGCCCAACTCCAACTCACAAATTCTAAAATTTGAATTGAGCTCTCAAAATAATTTCAAGACTTGGGTTCATACATGGCCTATCTAAAAACATACAATTCTTAAATAATCAAGAAAATATGATCAATTTTAAATCATTTACATCAAAACTCCTTTAATTTAAAAATTGAACTCATTTGTTCATACATTCATAATTTTTCAAAGCTTAGTTCTTATTTCATCAAAACATGAAATCAATTCCAAGAAATCTATGATGCATGCAAATTTACATCTCATATATATCAAGGTTTCCAAACCCAAGCTCAATTGAAGAATTATAATTATTTCTATATTGATTAACCTTAACCATGTTCATGAATTAATTCCTTAATTTCTCCAAATTACATGCATATAAAAATAAGGCTCAAATTCCTATAAGATATTCAAAATCAAACCCAAAATAATTAATTTCTAAGTTAATTTTCATAATCATGAACATAACTCCAACTTCTCATTTTCTTTTTCTTTTTTAATTATATAAAATTTACTTCAAGCCCTTTCTATTTTCCTTCAAAACATAAAATTAAAGTCATAAACTCCTTAGAAAATCATTTGCGTGCATGAAACATTTATCAAAATCCAACCAATTCTACATAGTCAAGCTCAATCCATAATTAAAATCTTAAATTGCTCTAATTTAGATTTTTATTAATTTTTCTCATATCAAATCCAAATTCAAACTCATAAACATGAATTAAAATCTCAAAACCTTGAAATTCCATGATGCATATAAGGTTGAGTTTCAAATTTATGAAGAATGACAAAATCAAACTCAAACTAACCACTTTCCAAACTTATTTCCTTAAATCATAGATGTTCCAAAATATGTTTAATTTGAGTCAAACTCTTAAATTCCATTACATGCGTGGATTAATAATCAAGATCAAAACCCATATTTATTTATTCTTTTAATTCTTCCAAATTTCATGCATGTAGAAATGAGACCCAAATTCATGCAAGATATTCAACATCAAACCAAAAATAATCAATTTTCATGTTTATTTCCATAACCATGAATCTAGCTTTATATTCTTATTCAAACCCATTTCCTTACAAATTCCATGGAATTGATCTTCAACTCTTCTTAATTTCAAATATAAAATAAAGATTCTGTATAAATTGTTTTCTTACCTTAGGTTTTAACTTCAAAAGTTATAGTTGATTTCCCTTGGGTCTTCTCATTCTCTTCCAATTTCTTGAGTTTTCCCTTGATTTCTCTACTGCTTCAATCCTTTGGGTCTCTCATTCTCTCTCTCTAGACTCTCAAAGTCTTCCTGCACAACAAATGAATAACACTCTTGAACCCATCAGGATAAACACACTCACACACACCTCACTTCTTCATCATGTAACACGTGTGCACACTTGCACATTTCGTTGAGCTCCACCTTAACACTTACATGCACATCCACTCGCATAATTTCTCTGCACACACACGCCCACAATTCTAATTTGCTCCATAATTTAATTTATGTCTAGCATTAATTTAATTAAGCATCACTTAATCTTAATAAATTTTGATTAACACTAAATTAGTTAATTATAACTAATCTCAAATCCCACATAATTTAATTAGTCTAATTGACTTCCATTAGAGCCTGATTAAATATATTCAAATTTATCAATCCGAATTCAGATTTTTAATCAAACTTTCAAAAGGCTCCAAATATTAAATTAAACTTATTGCCATCATCAATTTTAATTTCCCAAATCATTAAGGCCTTCAATTTCGGCTTAAATTTCAAAATCTTTGTCAATAAATTACATAATCAATTGAACACCTTAATTGAATGTCTCATAAAGAAATTTAATTCATAATAACCTTAATTCCCAATTTTCATAACTTAATTAACTCCAATTTGGACCCAATTAATCAAATCTCAATTTTATAAATCTGAATCGAATATTTAATTAAACTTCCCATATGGTCCGATACTCGAAATTCAATTCACTATTTATACTTTCTTGAGCCATTTAGGCTTTCAATTTCTAATTCCAAAATAAATATTTAATAGAACCATAAATGAATCAATCTCCATAATTTTCGTAAATCCCAGATTAACTTGGAATAATCAATTAAATTTCAAATCTCCTTAATTAATTAAGTGCTAATCATTATACGGGTGGGGTCGTTACAACCAGACACCAAGAAGTCCAAATAATAATAAAGAGTACCGGATTTCGGATCAAATAATATAAAAGGTTATATATTTTTACTAAAAATTCTTTATATATTTGATAATTATTTGTAAAATCTAATATTTAAAATACATTTTCTTGTTCAAAACTACACGTAAACAATACTTAAGACTCCCGTTTTATTATAAAGAAATAAATAATAAAAATAAAAATGATGGAAAATGAAGAGAAAAATTTGTAAGAAAATAGGAATTCTAATTATAAGTAACTATTTTAATAACAAATTTAAGTTTTCTTGTATTTTTTTTTTAATATATAACAAACTAGAAATTTAGTTACCATGCTATTATGATTTGTAGAATAAAATTAATTTTGTTTAACTTTTACTACTTCATGCTAAACAACTCTATTTTTTTTTTTTTTAATTTCTCTCACTTTCTACTATTTTTGTCACGACCCACTTCCAAAACCCAAGGGTTAGACATCTCACACGGCCAGTAACCGTTGTTACCTAAAGTTGATTATAGGACTAATCAAAGTTGTATTCTCTTGAATGTCTTATCTAGACCCAACCTGAATGTCCTATCTCACCAAATCAAATCATCGCAAAGAATTTGGATACGTCCGTTCCATTCTAGGGTTTATGCGATAATTGCTTGCACAAGACCTTAACCTTTGATTAAGGAGCACATCCCATCAATCCATACATAACACATTCTCTTCTCTTCATTATTCAAGTGATTGAAAACCCAATACGACCCCAATTAAGGTTTTCATTGAGTTAGATGTCTTAAATTAAAGTTAGAACAGCTTAATAAGATAATAATATCCACATAAGTATGATCAAATGAAGAAGATAAGGAACATAACCATAATACATACAATATCATACCAAAACATGATCTTATACTAATAAGCATATTCACGAAGACAAGATCATAAAATACCAATGCAAAACTAAATTTTCAGATTCAATACTATTCAAAGATTAAAATCAAAAGGACCATTTCAGATTTTTTCTGGAGCCTGGCCTTCCTACAGTTCGTAAAGAACATTTGATTTATATGTAGTCTACAAGTCTGTATAATGCATTATGTACTTATTTGGATTAGTTTAATTTTTAGAATGTTTTCTAGCCCACTGGTTTAGACTCACACTACAAATATCTACACCTATATCCATATATATAACTATGAATTTTATGAATTCCCTATGTGTTGTATATATTCAAAATTGCCGGTACTAAGTTCATGTTAAAAAATGAGTTAACTAATCGTGCACCCCACTGTAGGTGACAATAATGGACAAGAGTTGGATGCTGATAAATAATAGGTTGACAAGCAAAGAGTATCAACAAGGGGTAAAGTCATTCATTGAATTTGCTACCGCAAATTTAGGCCCACATGATGAAATTAGGTGTTTGTGTGTTGATTGCATAAATGGTACAAAATTTAGCAGACAAGTTGTATGGACGCACCTGATCCGAAGAGGAATTGCGTCTTCGTATATAACTTGGGTGCACCACGGGAAACATGTTCCCATGTCTCATTCTAGTGTATCAAATGACCATTTTGGAAGTAGTGGAGAAGGTATGCCAGATACCAATCATCCGATGATAGGCGGACACTACTACAAAAACAGATAAAGATCACACTTTTTTGGTGTGATGTATGTTATTTAATCACACTTTTTAAGTTTTATTAAAGTGTGATCTTTGGGAGTGTGATTAAAAGTGGTCATTTTTAATCACACTTTTTAAGTGTGATTAAAAATATTTAGATCACACCTTTTAAGTGTGATATTTGGAAGTGTGATTAAAAAGGGTCATTTTTAATCACACTTTTTAAGTGTGATTAATAACATTTAGATCACACCTTTTAAGTGTGATTAAAAATATTTACATCACATCTTTTAAGTGTGATTAATAACATTCACTACTAAAAAAAATACTTTTTGTGACCGTCACATGCCGTCGCAAATAATAAAAATACAGTCGCAAAAGACTTTTTGCGACAGCTATTTTGCCGTCGCAAAAAAAAAAATAAAAAACACTTTTAGCGACCATTGTTTTACTGTCGCAAATAATTATTTATTAAAAAAAAATCATATATGAGTTTGCTACAACAAAAAAATCAATTACAAGCACCAACCAATTTTTTGTAAATGAAAAATAACAAAATTAACAAATTAATTAAATTTATAATAGACATTATCCATTAACCATCTTTAAATACACTGTACTAAAAAATTCAAGTCTTCAAAAAAAAAAAAAAAGAAGAAGAAAAGAAGCATTCTCCAACTCCCATGTAGCATGTTCATAATCAAGGCCACACCATTTAACAAGCCATTCATTATGGCAATTGGAAGAATCACCAGCATGCTCACTGTGATGGTCATCTTGCTGCTTGGGAGATGTTAGCAACCTTTTCTTCAGAAAACGATGTGGCACTCTCCACTCTTCCCTCCAATTCATGACCTAAAGAGAAAAGACTTGTTACAAAGAACAAAGAAGGTTCCTGAATTTATGGTACAAAGGAATAAACTGCATAACTTGCTTTGACAAATAAGACTACAGGAAGGAGTCAACTAAGAATAGGGGTTATCATCCATAACAAAAATTAAAAGTACCTTGACCTGATTCTTTCGATTAAATTTTGAAACAAGCAATGGTGCTTCAAGAAGCAATTGAGTTTCTGGTACCCAATGGTTGTGGAAATGAGCAAGACCTTTATATTTAACAAAATACTGCTTCTGTTTTTGCAATCCTATAGCCAAGCACCAAATTAGCAAGAGAAAATCACAAAAAGAGAAAACCATCTGTATGTTACACATAGATATGGAAAGAACATAGAGGAGGAGATTGGTGTTAGGCAATAGCTCAAAGGTTAGAGTACTTGATAGTGCACCGAATTTAGAAGTAACCGGTATTTTAAAAAGACAAGCCTCTACATCACTGCAGAAAAGAATTCAATGTAGTTCCAAGGCCCAATAATCATCTCAACTTTCGACTTTCGATCCTCCCTCCTAAGTCTAGGTCAAACAAAAATCAATCCAAACTGTCTAGCACATACAAACATATATCTCAATACTCCCCATCCTTGCACGTTTATCTACTGAGTTGATTTGACTATCCTTATGCTAAAAAAGCAACACAAATGAAATACCAAACATAAAACCATCTTAGAAGATACAACACCAAAAGATACAGATCAATCAGGCCTAACAATGCATGCACTATCAATGCCAAAAATTTGTCATCACTAGCAATGGAAGTCTTAAAAATAACCCTTTTTTTATGTTTCTTGTCGAAAGCACTAAAACGGCATGAAGAATTTAGATTTTTCTCTGTGAGCCATGGAACTTTTTCAGTCATCCCTAGAGTTTTGTTTTTTTGTTTGGTTTTTTTTTTTTTTTTTACATGCTTCAAATCGGAAAATTTAACCAAGCCAAACCTTGCAGTCAAATTTTTAGATCATCTCATGACAACAGATTTTCAGGTCTGCATAGACTACAAAATACATCAACAAGTTCATAAAAATAAGCTATCAAACAAATAAGTAGGGTGTGAACATAAAGAATGTGAACTCCACGAGAGAATAAAGAGGAACCAAAAGATGGCAGTGGCTATGTTGCAGAAAAAAGGAAAGCAAAGAAGACTTTACCAGCCACCCATCAAATCCCAAAGCAAGAGCTAGTTCACCAAGAGCTCAAAGATACATGTGGGAAGACTCCTTCGTTGCTAGCAGTTTGTTGGCATTAACCCTCCCATCATCCCATTCTGTGATGAAAGTCCCCAATACCTTATGTTCCATAGGAAGAAACAGAAACATTATGTGCAACAATAACTTCTTCAGTGGATTCTTTATAACCAAACAAGACTGTAGAACATTGAATCATAACCCACTATTCTGTGCATTCTGAATGACTAGTAAATCCTCATCAATTAAAAAAGAAACAAAAGAAAAAAAAATTGGAATGCTTTATCACTTATATTTTCTTTGAATCAGTACTAATGTGTCTTCTCATCGTCTGCTGAGTTAATTTGTGTGTCTGTTATATTTACATAAGCCATAGGCAGATCTAAGTGAGGATTCAAGTTGGGGTAACTGCCCCGCCCCAAATTTTGGAGAATTTTCAATTTTCAGCCATCTGCCTGTTGTCACATATGTGGTTATAGGGCCGCTCAAAAATTCCTCGAGAGCATAAGCAAAGTAGTGACCAGAAAATTTATAATTACCCTTTTTGGTCTTTATCCTTAAAACATTGATAATCACTTCAAGTAAATCAATTCCGTCAAAGGTCAGCTTGATTACGTAGATTTTAACACTTAATTACCTTAACTTGACTCTGAAAAGTTCACAGCTGTGCAATGTTGAAAAAGTAAAGTAGTATATGAATTTTCTAAATTGCTTCATCAAGCTAAGTGTGGACACGGGTTTTGAGGCCGCCATTTCCACAAATGGACCAACGGCATCCTCAAGGCAACCTAGGTGCGTAAAAATAGCTAACAACAACAAATATATGTACAAAATAGTGAGTTTAAGAAAAGAGACTACACATGCAATGACTTAAGGCCTAACTTTCCATAAATTACAAAGTGATCAAAAGATAACACCGACATGCATTCTCATGGCGACATGATGGTCTTTTATTATAAGAAATACATGCTCTATTTTAAATGTACCAAATTATGAAAAGCAAGAAAACAATCCTAAATATGCGATATAATATATCATTTTAAACATATATTTACCTCATACGAGGAGTTGGGCCTAGAGGGCCCCTAAATAATGGCTGCTGGGGGGTTCCCCTAGGCAGGGTTTCGAGGGCAACGCCACTGTAGGTTGTAGCACAAAAACTACTCACATTTCTTTATTAAAAATGCACCATTAAAACCTATTTTTATGAAATGTAAAAAATGCAAAAAATATGAGTAAAAAATAAAAAGTTCACTAGCGTGATTTGAAAAATACCTCCAATGAAATTCCGCCAGAATGATCATCTTTAGGAAACTCTAGGCAAAGTGATACATGTTTGGTACAGTTCAAATACTCTAACACCTCTTTTATTCTTTTATCATTCTCTAGCTTATTAGGATATAACCACTCAGATATTGCTAGAAAATAATCATCCAGGAGGAGAATATTTATAAATATAATACATCGCTTCATCGCTTAATGCTAATATATCATAACCACACTTCGTAATGCATCTTCGCCTCTAGAGCTCCAACACCAAGTCTGCAGTGTAAACAATAGAGCTGAGTGAGGTTAATTACGAAAATTGTTGGATCACTGTAATAATTATATCTACATTAGTGCCTTACATGCTACAAATTTTCAGGACACTATATCTGAACCCATATATGACTTGTACTAATTAAATAACATGGAAAATTGTCAAATGAGATCTGTAGTTCTCTACCATTAATAATGGGATCAAATAGGAAAATGCAAATAAATAAACAATGCTCAAATTCAAAGTGGACCCACCAAATCAAATCAATTGGTTCATGCAATTAGAAGAATATAGAAGTACCTCTTAATTTGTGCAGGAGCAATTAATAAAACTTGTCTGGTTGAATAGAGTACAAAAGGAACTACAAACAAGCAAAATGATCTAATTTTTTTTGCTTAAATAGGCAAGAAGTAATTAAAAAAAACAACCAAACAATTCCTAATATACCTCAAGAACATGGATAATTGTATACCTCAAGAACCATGATCACAAATTCTGAATGCTCCCACTAATGCTAGAAGATACCAAATTACAAAATGTCTATCATAGGTGGGTTTGGGAAGATTCATTACTCATAAATACTTGAGTCAATAAGCTAACTGGAATGAAACATTACTTATTAGAGAACACATAAAAAGCTTTTTGACATGGACAACACAATAAAATGAATAATATATTAGCATGACATAATATTCATTCTACTTTGCAGAAAATTTATACACAACTGAGATTAGAAGAAAAATATAACCAGAAAGGCCTTTCTTCCATATAAAATAAACAACAAAATTAAAACTCTCCCCAACTTCAACAACCATGTATTTTCTTTAATTTAAAAGGAAAAAGAAAAAAAGAAAAGACAAAAACAGAGCAGCATTTTGTATCACATCCTTAAACCACATGCATTGTTCAGCAGAAATTTATGTTATACAAAATCTTTAACAAAGTAAATTAATTATTAAGACTCGTTGTTTATTAAAATTTTGATCAATGAAAACCACTTAAAATTCCACTCTAGTAAACCATATAGTAATAAAAATAACAAAATGACTCTTAATAACATGTATAGCCACAATCAAGCTAATGGATCATACGCAACTACAATTTTTGAAAACAAGAAAATCGTAATCAAGCAAAAACATATATACAAATCAAAATCAAGCTTTTGAAATGGTACCAAGGAAAGTTTACCACCAAATGAAATGTACACAAGAAATAACAGAACTAAGATGTCGAATCTCATCTTTGCAATGCCATTGTGGCATTTTGTCGAGCAGCTTGCAAACACAAAAAGAATATAGCATGATTCATCTTTGCTATACACAGAGAAACTATACAGATGAGAGAAAAACAATCCAAACTCAAGCAAATAAAGATCATTTCAAACCCCTTTCGTAAAATAAAATCAAGAAATACAGATGATAAACCATTTTTGAAACGGTGCAATGATAGAAACCATTCCGATACCCCTTTCGTAAAAATAAAGATCATTTCGTAAACCCATTTCAATCATAGAAGACATTTAAAAATCAAACCATTTTAATCAATTCAAAACTATTTCACTCATCGATCGGAGAAGAGAAGAACCATTTCGTAAAATAGAGAGAGAAATGGAAGTTTTCTTACTGTGATAATGGTGGCCCGGAGCAAGAGCTACGTAAACCTAAGTCCAAGACTTGGACTACGGTTTTTCTTCTCCTTCTCCTCATTCTCACTACAAGGGCGGCTGTGTTAATAAGAACTTAGGTTTCTATTTATTTATGTATTTATATTACTAACCCTAAAATAATTACTCTCCTTGTTTTATTATTATTATTATTATTATTATTATTATTATTATTATTATTATTATTATTATTATTATTATTATTATTATTATTATTATCATTATTATTATTATTAGCCTTGTGAACTTTCATAATAAATTTATTTAAAATTTAAAATTAATTAAATTACCTTCTAATAATATTTAATTTAGAGACGAAAGATTATTTTCTTCATTAAAATGTATGTCTTTTGTGACAAAATTTATTTTCATCATTAGTTAAAGACTTTTTTTTGTTGTATGTTCAAGAGATTGATGGTGAGCTTGAAGCCCTTAGTGACTAAAGAGGAGAACAGGAAGAAGCTGAAGGAGATGACTTCGAAGACTAGAAGCTTCTTGTCGGTGACAATGTCCACTACAACAAAAAAGGTCTATGGTGACGAAAACGCGTGACGAAAAAATATTTAGTCTCCAAATATGCATGTTTTAGTGATGAAAATAAGATTTCGCCTCCAATTATATTATTTTTAGAGACGAAAACCAAATTTCGTCACGAAAATGCTTAAAATCAAATAAAACAATAGGTGATGAAAATTTTATTAGTCTCTAAATTTTATTTTTCGTCACAAAACAATTTCCCGCCCTTGAAAAATTTGGTGGAAGATTTGGCGCCATTTTGGAGACGAAATTTGTTGTCACCATTGTAAAAAAATTTAGAGAGGAAATAATTTCATCTCCAAATGTATTATTTTCAGAGAGGAAAACCAAATTTCGTCACCAAATGCTTAAAATCAAATAAAACAATAGGTGACGAAAATTTTATTCGTCTCTAAATTTTATTTTTCGTCACAAAACAATTTCCCGCTCTTGGAAAATTTGGTAGAAGATTTGGCGCCATTTTGGAGACGAAATTTGTCGTCACCATTGTAAAAAATTTTAGAGAGGAAATAATTTCGTCTCCAAATGTATTATTTTCAAAGAGGAAAACCAAATTTCGTCACCAAATGCTTAAAATCAAATAAAACAATAAGTGACGAAAATTTTATTCGTCTCTAAATTTTATTTTTCGTCACAAAACAATTTCCCGCCCTTGGAAAATTTGGTGGAAGATTTGGCGCCATTTTGGAGACGAAATTTGTCGTCACCATTGTAAAATATTTTAGAGAGGAAATAATTTCGTCTCCAAATGTATTATTTTTAGAGAGGAAAACCAAATTTCGTCACCAAATGCTTAAAATCAAATAAAACAATAGGTGACGAAAATTTTATTCGTCTCTAAATTTTATTTTTCGTCACAAAACAATTTCCCGCCCTTAGAAAATTTGGTGGAAGATTTGGCATCATTTTGGAGACGAAATTTGTCGTCACCATTATAAAATATTTTGGAGAGGAAATAATTTCGTCTCCAAATGTATTATTTTCAGAGAGGAAAACCAAATTTCGTCACCAAATGCTTAAAATCAAATAAAACAATAGGTGACGAAAATTTTATTCGTCTCTAAATTTTATTTTTCGTCACAAAACAATTTCCCGCCCTTGGAAAATTTGGTGGAAGATTTGGCGTCATTTTGGAGACGAAATTTGTTGTCACCATTGTAAAAAATTTTAGAGAGGAAATAATTTGCGTCTCCAAATGTATTATTTTTAGAGAGGAAAACCAAATTTCACACCAAATGCTTAAAATCAATAAAAATACAAGAAATCTGGGCTATTGTGACAAAAAAATTTTGTTTTAAAATTTAACCCAAAGATGACGAAATATTAATTTTGTCGTCGCTTGTTTTAATTTTTCTCAAAAGTATAGGAGACGAAAACAAAATTTCATGTGCAAAAATGAGGCGCCAATTTCGCTTTGCATTGGCGCTAATTATTTTAGCTCATTGGAGACAAACATTTTGTCACAAAATATAATTTTTTTGTGACTTAACGTAATTGCTGCCAATAAATTCCATACCTATTAAACGATGTCGCTGCATATTTCCATTTATTAGGCGACAAATATATTTTTGTCTCATGGATAAGTTATGGAAGACAAAATATTTCGTCACCAATAAACACTCCATCATGCGCATAATGTCATTTCATCTTTCTATTAAATAGGCGACAAATATATTTTTGTCTCGAAGAATAAGTTGTGGAAGATTTAAATATTTCGTCACTAATAAATTCTAATTGATTGCGTGATTTAATATATTTTTCATCTCATAAGGTTAAGCTGTGGAAGGCAAAAATATTTCATCACCAATGATAAATTCTTTATTCTGGTATTTAAGGATACAAAAATATTTTATCACTAATCATTTCTCTTTATTAAAATGCCGTGGTTTTGTGTTTCGAAGCATTGAAACTGTGACCCCAAGAGATACACTCTGACGCATATCACTCATTTTCATGTACACAGACACGGGCCTTGAAGTCGTGACCCAAGATGACACTTTCTACAAACCCTCATTTCTCTCTCGCACTTGAGTATACTCCTCTCTCACAAGTATTGAAGTCGTGACTCAAGAAGACACTCTGTAAACCATTTCTTCTATTTCGCGCTAAAGCCCCTCTCCTCTGTCTCACACTTAAGCCCTTCGTGCATGCCAGCATTGAAGCTATTATCCAAGAAGGCACCCTATGCAAACCTACTATTCTTTCTCACAGTGAAGGCCCCTCTTGCACGCAAGCAGTTTTTCTCATTGTCTGAACCAACTCTACCATTTCCGTCTAGAACACCCATTTCAAAAAAATTGAAGGTCAAAACCTCTCTCCACAAAAAAAAAAGAAAAAAAAAGATAATTAATGTAGCTTTTTTTTTTTTGTGAGAAAAAATACAGAGAAACAAAGAATAAAAACTTTGTAATTTTCAAAATTAATAGAAAACATTACCTTGTTTAGTATGGAGTTTTCAATAATTAATTTTTAAAATTTGGTGATAAAATTTATTTTCGTTTTAGAACGTAACCCAAACATGACCAAATATTACTTTTGTCGTTTCTTTTAATTCTTCTCAAAATTATAGGAGACGAAAAAATAAATTCATCAGAAAAAAAAAGAGGCACCAATTTTTTTTTTTCTTGTTGGCGCCAATTATTTTAGCTCATTGGAGACGAACATTTTTGTCAATCTATCTATATCTATATCTATATCTATCTATCTATCTATCTATCTATCTATCTATCTATATATATATATATTATATAAGGAAAATGGAGGTTTTTTAACTTACAAACTTTGTGGGAGTTCCAATATCTCAATTTTAATTTTCTAAATTTTTTATTTTAAAAAAAAACTCAGTATTTATTGACTTCTCTCAACCCACTTTTTGACTTCTTCCATATCTACTCCTATACCCTTTTCAACTTTTCTCATACATTATGGCTAGTGATGAGATTGTTAAATTATTTTTATAAAAAAATCGTAAAAAAAATAATTTGTCGTCTTACTCCTTTGATATAACATTTCTCTTTTCATTCATTTTTTCATCTTCCTGTCTCTCTGTCTCTCTATCTCTTCTCTTTATCTCTTTCACTCATCACTCTTCTTTCTCTGTCATTCTGCTTTTCTCTCATTTTCTCTCAGATTCTCGCTTATCTCTCTTATCTCTATCTCTCTCATTTGTTTTCTCTCTTTGTCTCTCTCGCTCATCTCTCTCTCTATCTCTCCCATCTATTTTCTTTCTCTGCTCTCTCGCTCATCTCTTTTTCTATCTCTCATTTCTCTCTCTCTCTCTCTCTCTCTTATCTTTCTATCTCTCTCTCATCTCTCTTGCCCATTTCTCTTCTCTTCTCTCTCTCTTTCTCTCTCTCTTGCTCATCTATTTTCGCCCTATTTCTCTCTCTTTTGTCTATCTCTCGCTCATCTCTTGTTTCTCTCTCCCTTCATCTCTCTCTCTCTCTCTATCTCTTTTTCTCGCTCATCTATCTCTCTCCTCGCCTCTCTCACTCATCACTCTTTTCTCTCTCTGCTCACTTGTCTATTTGTCTATTTCTCCCCTACTATGTTCGCCTTGCTCACTTTCTTACTCCCATCTTCTCTATTTATCGAGCTCCTTATCGATTTATCGATCCACTATAAGAAAATACACTTTTAGCAACCACTTTGTCTCTCTATCTCGCTCATCACTCTATCTTTGTCTCTCTCTCTCTCTCTCTCTCTCTCTATCTCTCTTCTTTATCTGTCTCTCACAAAATTAAAATATTTTTAAAATATTTAAATATTTAAAAAATTGATTTGAATTAAGTTTTGAAAAGAGTTTTGAATTATGTGTTTGGTTATGAGTTTCGAAAAGTAATGATTATATTTTGAGTTGAGTTTTGAAAAATGGATGTAGAATTATGATTTGAAAACTCAAAACAAACACCATACTTAAATCAATTGGTGGAACTATGACCACCACCACTACCATCACTACTACTACCATTACCTCTCATCCACCATCGCCACTCCATCTTCTCTACCACTACCATAACTTCACCACTAATCTCCTTGCCGCCACCGCCACCACCACCACCACCACCACCACTACGACCTTCACCTCTTCTCCTCCACCTTCATCAAGGTTCTTTTCTACTACAAAAAATTAGTTTCTGGTTTTTAGTAACCAAAAAAAAAAAAAAATGAGCCGCAGAAAAATATTTTTTATTAAAATATTACCCATACTTCTTCAAAATAAAAAAAAATAAATTTTTTCTTTAAAATAAAAATAAAACAAATAAATTTTCAACCTTAGGAATTAAAAAAATAGAAAATAAAAAAAATTCATTAACTACAAAAAAATAAATTTATTTTATTAATTCCCCCATTTCTTTTCCCCCTTTTGTTTCTCATGATCTCAAATCATCAATCCCCAATTCCTTAAAAAAAATTCCCAATTTCAAAAATGCCCCAAATATTACCTCTACTTCTACCAAATAAAAAAATAATAATTTTTTTTCATTAAAATAAAAATAAAACAAATAAATTTTCAACCTTAACAACTAAAAATCAATAAAATTTATATAAAATTTATAAACCAAACCCTGAATCACTTTCACTCCTCTCTCTCACAGAGCCGTGTCTCTCGCTCTCTCACCTCACTCACTCACTCACTCACCGACCTCTCTCTCTCTCGATCCACCACCACCGCTGCTCACCTCCGTAGTCGACTCTCCACCTTGTCCACCTCCACTCTCGCACCTCTCCTCCAATTGCTACCTCGCTACCGATCTTCCCAGATCTAAGTCATGACGGAGAAGATGTATATACATCGCTACCGATCTTCACCAGATCTTCTCCAGATCTTCTCCATCGCTACCGATCTTCTCCATCGCTACGATCTTCTGTAATATATATATATATATATATTTGTATATATACATTTTGTTGTTCATGTTGATGATGATGATACTCTACTTCTTGTTGTTGTTGATGTTGATGATGATACTCTACTTCTTGTTGATGTTGATGATGATAATCATTTGGGTCACCTCTGCAGAAGTCACCTGTGGTCATACTTCTTTCTAATTTCATTTCTAGTTTAAGGTTTTAAAATTCTCAGATTAGCAATGTATGTTCTGCATGTTTGTATGCATAGCTCATGTACCTTCATTTATATGGTGAAGTTTATACATTTGCCTAAGTTGATGAATTCTTGTTTGTTTTTGAGGAATTGCCAATGAGATTTGAATTAAAAGCCCTAAATGTCAATTGGGATTCAAATAAAAAGTAAAAGATTCAATAACACTAGTTTGATTGTTAAAAGCTTATTGCAATTATTCATTTCGTAAAATTTCGAAAAACTGGAGGAAAATAAAGCAAAATAGAAGTGAAAACTTAAATACTTTGGACCTGCCTTGGTTTTGGGAAAAAGTTGAAAATTAGGTCTCGGGCTATCATTTGCTTGCAAATTAGGTTTAGGTTTCTTGGCAACCAAACAGAGGATTAGTGTAAACTCAGAGGTTCTTGCTAATGTAAGTTTCACCCTTAAAAACATGTTTGCTTGGATCTAACTAGTGGAGGATGCCGATTTGTTCTAAAATTAAATTGTTAAAAATGTTGTTTGCTTGCACCGTCAACTTCCGTCATGTTGTAAGGTAATGAGATTTCTCATTTTAGTTGCAAAAAGAAAGTCTTTTTTCACCAAATGGAGAAGGGAAAGATTTTATTCCATGTGGCAAAAATTGAATTATCTCGAACTAACATGAAAATAAGATGGAAAATCATTGGAAGTTGGAACTAAGAAAGAAATATGCATCGGAGGTTGGAGGCCCGCATGTAGTTTTGAATTTTTTATTTTCCCAAGGCCCTCAATAACCCTTCTCTAATCAGCCTATTGATATATGCCCAAGGCATGCACTTTAAGTAATCGAAAAATCCTTCACTTTTCTTTTTTTTCCCTGATGAACTGTTGTTTTGTGGCATAAATATGCAAGAACTCATTAATTTAAAGTGGTGTTTCATGTGTCCTCAATTGACTGTAAAAGTATGCTTTATTTTTTTCTCCATTTTTTATTCATATGACTAATGAATTACTAATAAAAAAAAAGGGCTTAACTGTTAAGGCAGGCTAATGCAAGATATCTATTTAGTCAAGATATATATTTAGTCAATAAAAAAAAAGGGCTTACCAAGGAGATTGCTGGTTATGGATTTTCTATTGCCCCTCTCTGGTTTGTTACAGAGGTAAATAACTCATTGTCTTAGTTTCTTCAAGATATCTATTTAGTCAATGTTGGTTTTTGAGTTTCTGAGTATAGCTGGTACATAAAAACCACCATTATTTCATGAGGGGTTCGTATTGGAAAAAATTTGTAAGAAAAGGAAAGATTCTTTCTCTAAATTTTATTCCCTCCTTCTAGATCTAGCTTTATGGATGTCCTTTTGATAGTATAGTTTAACAAAAAATTTATTCATGTATTAATCTTGCCATTTACACCTAACTCCAGAATTATGTGCATAAAACATTTTATTCCTGTAGTAGTGTTTTTTTTTTAACCTAACTTGGTTTTTACCTCAAATTTAGGTTGGATTGTGTAGGGTTGAGGTTTTTATTTATTTATCTCTCATGATATACAAACTTGGTTCTTTTGTTTATTTATTTCTCTTCGTAAATATAGGTTTTCCACTATTCGATTAATTTTGTTTACGATTCTTGATTTGATTCGATTCGATTCATGATTTCCAAACTTAGGATTTCATTCACTATATGATTCTCGATTTGGCATTGTGATACTTATGGCATTCAAATCTAGGGACACTACTAAAAAGTGACTTTTTATGCCTAGTTTTTTTGCGACCCACTATTTAACCGTCGCAAAAAAAAAACATTTTTGGAAATGATCTGTGCCAAAAGGCATATTTTACCCGTATTTTTTATTCCCTTCCCTGACCCCAATTTATTTTGCCCTTTCGTTACACTCACCTATGCCCTAAGCCCCTTCCACCGTCATTTTCACGACATTGATGAACAGAGAGGTCTCTGTAGCTCTCTCGCACTCTTTGTCTCTCTCGCTCTCTTTGCTCGCCATGGTCGTAACTCTAGTGGTATGAATCTCTCTCTCTCTCTCTCTCTCTCCTTTCTCCCTCTATATATACATACATATTTGTATATTTATATATGTATATATATTGTGGATTGCAGGTAGAGTTCTTCATATGCTTGGTATTGACGATCTTAGGTTACATTCTCGAATAGTTTACGCCTCTATGCGATGCTCAGGTCGATCGTGATATGACTCACGCCGACACGCCCACTCGCCTAGTCTCTGTGTGTGTGTGTGTGTGAAAATCTGTGTGTTTAGTCAGAATCTCATGGTATTATACTGCCCTATGTGTGAAATCAATTTAAATGAGTTTAAACTCTTGCTATTTGATTGAATCGCTTTGATTTAATTCTATTCTTCTCTTATTTATTTCTATTTCAAATAATTGCGTGTATAGATTTTGGAGTGATTTGAACTCATGATTGATCTAACTCTCTCTCACCACGGCTTTGGTCTTAATCAATCCTTTTGCTATTTTTTCATATGTATATATATATATAAATCTGTGTTCGTTCATTGCTGAGTAACTTTGATTTATACCGAGATTCACATATTTTTCTGATCTGCTTTTAATTTTCATCTATATATCTTTACTGTAAGTTCAATAGTCATGATCGGTGATGGATTTCTGTGGTTCTACATGTATAGAAATTGGATTGGCGTGTGCTCTGTTTTAACTTAATCGAAGTTTAATTTATAATTTATTTTTGTTTGTATCCATGTGATTTTGCAGTGATTGCTCATGGAATCAATGCTGCAGATGTGAAGAAGCTTCAAGATGTTGGGATCTACACTTGCAATGGCTTGATGATGCACACGAAGAAGGTACATTGATTTTCAATTTTGATTTTGTGAAGTTTTAAGTTTGGCGTTTGCATTGAGGTTAAGGTAGCCAAAACACATTTGAAGATATTGTAGATCAACTGATACTCAATTGGAAGAAAACTTGTATATATATATATATGTATTTGAAATGTTTAGTTGAATTAATACGTGCTGAAAATTTGATCATATTTTTTGCTATGTTAAATTAAATCTAAGATTTGGACTTTTGAATTGGTCATGCTAGCAAAAAACAACTACATTTATTTGTTATTTATTTTAGATTTTTGATCATTTGATCAAATTCTCCTAAAACTGAACTAATTGGTACAAACCAAACAAGGCCGAAGTTTTTATGAATTTGTTTGCTGCAAAAGGTTTTCTGGACACCGGAGCTACCGAAAGTGGGCTCTGGATGTGGTGGTTGTTTCAACTCCAAACATGACTCATTACCAAATCCTAATGGACATCATTAACTACCCGAAACCCCATCGTGTTCTAGTGGAGAAGCCTCTTTGCACTACGGTCATGGATCGCAAGAAGGTCAAGATTATAATAAATCGACTACTTATTTGCATTAATGTGTTTATGCAATGTATTGATTAAACGAACTTGAGAAGTATTTGATGGGACAAACAATTTCTGAATTATTAGATGATGCTTAAAGATATTAATGTAATATAATAATTTTAGAGCCGAATGTTGTTTTGGGATGTTTTCTAAAATTTGGAGAATTTGAGGTTTTGAATGGAAGTTGTTATGCTTATTATTATCGATCAAAAGAAGAATTGTTATTTTGTTTTAACGTAACAGACTTGAGGATTACATTAGGTTTTAAAAACCATTTTCATATTTATGAAAGTTTAATCTTCAGATTATGTATTTGACAAATGAGCAAGGCATGGTGAATACATTCAAAATTAAGGTAAGGAATGGCAAACATGAAAATAAGTGCTTCTGTTCATAAAATTCGTGAAAATGTCAACTAATCCATAGGCAGAGATGAATTACAAGATTGGATTTTGTGTCACTTCTCTAACGAGTGCGTGATTCTCCATTTGTCTCTCTTTGCATGTACGACCCAGAAGATTGAAGTAGCTTGGTCTGGATTTCGTGTCACATCTTTTCAAACAAATGCTCGATTTTATTTAGTTATTTTTCTCTCTTTGAAGTTATATGATCAATGATCAATATATGTGATGGTTTTAGGATTTTGGGTTTAGGTAGTAGAGGCTGCTAAAGAGAGACCAGAGATGCCGGTGCAAGTTGGATCGAGTATAGATACTTGCCACCTGTTGCTAAACTTATAGAAATAGTTAAGGATGGAACACTAGGACATATCAAAATGGTGGCCATCCGAGCACCGATTTTTTTTGGTTAAGGTAACTTCTTGTGCTATATTGCTACTTGGTTTCATTTTGCATTGTGGTAGTTTTGTTATTGACTCTGATGTTGTATATAGGTGAACAATTGGAATCGGTTCAATTGTAACTCTGGAGGAACTCGTAGAGAAATGCCGCCACTTTTTTGTTCTCGCTAAGGTCAAGCTAGTGCAAATCCTGTCTGTGTGATGGCCTCTGGAGGTGTTGATGTTAATCACAAGGATGAAATTTATGATGGCAAAGTGAGTTATCCCCTCAATATATATATATATATATATATATAAAATAAGTAAATAGATATAAAAATAAAAAACCAACCAATTAAATAATAAATTTACTGCTAGGTAAATTTACTGCTATAGTTCAATTTGGTCACTATTTGTATAATATTTTTTTGAACAGCTTTTATAAGAAATGAAGGGTGTGTTTGGTTTGGTTTGGTTTTGGGAGATAAATTTTCAAAATTTTTTTTGGGGAGAGTTCAGAATTTCTTATGTACTCATTTTCAATACTTTTTTTTAATCTCTCTTTTGCGAAGAATTTGTTGTTCTTTGCTTTGATTTAAGGCCCACTCCATGAAAGAGAATTTTCTATATGTTACTTTCATCGTGATAGTTTTGTACCAAATAACCGTAAGTTTTTGAACAAGAAAGGGAAACGTAATAATTTGCAATAATGATAACCACAAAGTTTTCATTGAACTAATCGCTTTAGGTCCCCGAATATGCTCTTTATATCAGAACAATCGCTCACCGTGATGTCGACAACTTTAGAACTAAGGCACGCGACAGAGGTTTTCAAGTGAGTTTGTCACTCAAGCGACCCTTGTGTTTTTGATGCCCGTTATGATAACAATTTTAGCTTCGCTTTGTTGAAATTCAAGAATTTCTAGCTCCTATTCTCTGGTGAGATAAGTGGATGAATAATATGTCAAATATAACGATCTCAATAGCAGGTGCCTTCTTATGTATTGTATATTTGATTTTGCTTGTGATTCAGATTCGTAATATTTGGAATTGGATCAAACCAAAGGATAATGAAATGGAATTATTTATCTTTGGGTAAATTACACTCTACCCCTCTGTGGTTAGGTCAAAAAATAGAGAGTCCCCTTGAAGTTCGATTTGGCACAATGAACACCCCTTGGGGTTAATACCAAACGGCAAAAATGATGTTTGCCGTCAAAATTAACCACACATGGCACTTCAATTTGGCATGTTGTCTTTTTATTTATTTATTTAATTGAGGGTTAGTTGATCCCACTTGATTGGTACACAAAGCTTCGTTGGGTTTGGCTATTTATTTGATTTAGGTATTAATCTAGCAATTTCTTTTGGCTCAATACTTTTTAGTAAATCCTTTTGACTTGATAACTTAATCATTGAACTAGTACATATTGTCTTCTTTCTTTCAATGCTTTCTAGATCAACCCAAGGGTTGTTTAGACACTCTTCCAAAAATATGTGCTCAGATAAAGTACAAGAGGTTACGTTACATTTGTGTGGCTTGCACCTTCTTAATTTGCAACCTCTTTTTGTAAAATATAGGCCTGGTGAAGAAATTTACAAAAACAACTAACAGTGTTTAATTTACATTGGACAGGCTTCCATATTTTTAATGGAAACTGCCAAAAGTCCTACTTTTCCCATAAAAGTAAACCACTAACTCATATTAACAACACTGTGTTGATAGGGTTGAATCATATGTTAATAGGATTCAATAGTACTTTATGGAAAAAGTAACTTATTGGGAATTTCCTCTTTTTTTAAATCATATTCATCATTTACCTAGAAAGCAAGTAACATGCATATGCATAAAGGGTATGCATGGTGCTTTTGGAGCATTCCCAGTCAGGGGTGTCTCAATACCAATGTGATTATGTGTCTAATATTTTGTGTAGGTGTTTAGCACAAGGAGGGAGCAGCGCATTCTTATTGCCCCAATACCAATAAATTTTCCGTCCCCTCGCGACAAAATAATCTTGCACATGAGAGATAAAATGGTCTTGGTTAAACATTGGGTGGGATAATTTTTTTAATGGAAACTGTCAAAAACTCCTACAGGTTTGTCTCCATCCATTATTGGCCTTCTTGAATGGTCTGTGATTTCCACTGCTGTCATGATTGCAGATTAATAGCTGCCGGGGTCGATGTTGGATGAGCTGAGTGGATCAGAGCAGCAATTCCACCGACATGTGGACAAGCCATGGAAGTCCCTGACATGACAGTGAAGTTCACCCTCCCAACCTGTGAGTTTTTCCTTTGATAACAATTTCATAGGGATTTTCAGATTTGTGGTTTGTGAACTTAAAATATTGGTTCCTGAAAATTACATCTTGTTTTGTACTGGTGTAGGTCTTTATGTTTACTCATCCAAAGTACTCAATTACAAGAAGCAATCAGCGGTATATGAAGCTTCAGTTTGAGATGCCCAATGACACCGGATCACCTTGGTTCATGGTATGTGGTTGCCTAAGACTTGTCAATGCTTTTAAACTAATCGCATGTGAATATTTTATTAAATCAAAATATCCATGTCACTTAGAGAACTGTGGAAAATTCAATTAGTTTCATTCCTACATGTGTAGTGCTTGATTGAAATGTTGGAATACCGAATTAGGAACATGGGATGACATTGGTGTTGTCAAAATTTCAAGGAACATAGAAAACTATGGTTTGTGGGGCCATTCTAATGGATACTAGGATTGCACGTATTCTTCTATTAATAATTCTTGTACTCTTGAATAACAATGTTGATGGTAGTTGAAACCGATTGTCTCGAAGGAGCAGTAATGGAAAAGGAATAACAGTGTTCGATCTATTGCTCTTCATAATGTGTATTGATCGTGCAAGCTTGGATTTGAGGAACATATATCTCCATGGTAACAAAATGGAACTCGACCGGTACCTTTGTACAAAGGGTGAACACTAGCATTTTAGATTTTGATTTTACTAGCTTTCTATTTGGATTGTATTTGTTTTCATAAAAGAACCTTTCTCAAGTTTTTAGTTGTAATAACTTTCATATATGGGACCAATTTTGAGACTAAAATGGAATGTTTGATTAAATTACAATGATATACTGTTTGAATTCTTGTCATTGCTATTCCTAGAATGCTTAACAGTTTTCACTTCTAATATTTGGAAAAACTGTTTTAGAAGTTATATAGAAAATCAAAGAATACTTTTTTGTTGGATAAGGTTCTGAAATGGCCCTACATGTTTCTTCCTGAAATGAAGCTTGCTACACAGGCGAAAATATGGCTTAACAAGTGTGGATTGAGAGGGAGAGTTGATCAATCATCCCTAGAAACTTAGAATTCAAGGTGTTAACACCCAAAAATCACCAAACGGCGTTGGAGTTGCACGAAACTTGGCACACACGATCGTCTAGGCACGAGAGACTTGTGAGAGAAGATGGGACTCGAATTGGGTTTCTAATTTGGGAGTTAGAGCCGAATTTCGATCTAGGCAAACAAGTTTCCTAAAAAACTTAGAATTTGAGGTGTTGATGTCCAAAATCACCAAACTGCGTCGGATTAGCACGAAATTTGGCACACACAACCGCCTAGGCACGAGAGACTTGTGAGAGAAGACGGGACTCGAATCGAGTTCCTGATTTGGGAGTTAGAGCTGGATTTCGCTCTAGGTAAACTAATTTCTTAAGAAACTTAGAATTCAAGGTGTTGATGCCCCAAAATCACCAAACGGCGTCGGATTAGCACGAAACTTGGCACACACGACCGCCTTGGCACGAGAGACTTGTGGGAGAAGACGAGACTCGAATCAGGTTCTCGATTTGGGAGTTAGAGCCATTTTACTCTAGGCAAATTAATTCTTTAAGAAACTTAGAATTTGAGGTGTTGACGCCCAAAATGACCAAATGGTGTCGGATTAGCACGAAACTTGGCACACACACCGCCTAGGCACGAGAGACTTGTGGGAGAAGACGAGACTCGAATCGGGTTCCTGCTTTGGGAGTTAGAGCCATATTTCACTCTAGGCAAATTAATTCTTTAAGAAACTTAGAATTTGAGATGTTGGCGCCCAAAATGACTAAATGGTGTCGGATTAGCACGAAACTTGGCACACACGACCGCCTAGGCACGAGAGACTTGTGGGAGAAGACGGACTCGAATCGGGTTCGGTTTGGGAGTTAGAGCCATATTTCACTCTAGGCAAATTAATTCTTTAAGAAACTTAGAATTTGAGGTGTTGACACTCCAAAATGACTAAATGGTGTCGGATTAGCATGAAACTTGGCACACACGCCCTAGGCACGAGAGACTTGTGGAAGAAGACATGACTCGAATCGAGTTCTCGGTTTGGGAGTTAGAGTCGGATTTCATTCTAGACAAATTAGTTTTGAGGACCAAAGAGTAGGAAGAAGCAAGGAGATAATGGTGATGTTGTCAACTTTTTGAGGATCAAAGAATTCCTTGGACACTTTGGAAGTGGAGGGACTCATCCACAAGTGGACATACTTCTTGGTAAAGTATATTAACTTTAATATAACAAATTTCATAAAAGAATATATGTTTGAAGAATTAGAAAGAAATGTGAACATGCATAGAACATCCAATTTGTACAGGTGTACGAGGTGTACAAATTGTGAATTAGTCTAAAAATATTTCTTTTCTCTATACTTAAAGCTTCAAAAAGGCTGTCGAAAGGCTATATTATCACACAACCACAGATTTGTACAGGAACCAACAGAAATACCTTAGGAGGGACCAATATAAGTTGTATGAACTTACGGCACATTAATGGGATGCACCATTTGTGAATTAGCCTTAAAATTAATTTTTTGTTCTCATAATCTCGAAAAAAAGTCTGTTAGAGGGATAAATTATATAATTGATCTAATTGTAAATTGATGAGTTACTAATGTTTTTAATTTTTTGTATAATTAATTAATTACTAAAGCTTTTAATTTATTTTTTTGCAGATTGGATTGGGGTGGCATTTTTGACGTGCAACAATGATGTAATTTGCTTGAATGTTCATTTTGTTTGATAAGGATACACATACTTTGTGGACTTGCACTAGTTATTGTTAGATGTTTGGTGGAATTGTACAAGTTATAACTTTTGGATATTTTGTGGATGTTGCACTATTTTATTGTATTAGGATGAAATTATTTGTAATGATGAATGGATATTTTCATTTTGTTAATTTGTAAATGTGTTGATGACAAAGTTAAGTTGTGAATGGAGTTGTCATATTCAATGTTTCAACATGAACAGGTTATATTTGTTGAATTAAAATTCAGATTTTGATAAAATAGGTATATAATGTAGAAAAAATATTATGGAATTATTGACAAAATTTTCCATCCCTAAAGAAGGTTTTTGTCTCTTATTTGGCTTAGGTGGATGATTAATTTTGTCATGAATTCTTTATTTCGTCGTTAAATGAATTTGTCATGACAAAAAATATTGTCACATTTTGTCACTATTACCCTCAATGTGTGACGAATTTTTTTTGACATTGTTTCATCATTTTTAATGATGAATTTGTTTGTCTCTATTGGTAGTTTCTTTGACAAAAAATTTTCGTCTTCGTTTATATTAAACGTGATAAAATTATTTTGTCTCTATTTCTTATATTTATGACAAAATACTTGTCTCTAATTTCTTCCTTTAATGACAAAATATTTTGTCGCTGATTACTTATAAGTATGTTCCCAAAAGAGTATTGGAGACAAAAAAAATTCGTCACAAATTTATCATTTTTAATGATGAATTTGTTTTTGTCTCTATTGGTAGCTTCTTTGACAAAATTATTTCGTCTCTAATTTCTTCCTTTAATGACAAAATATTTTGTCCCTAATTGCTTACAAGTATGCTCCCAATAGTGTATTGGAGACAAAAAAATTCGTCACAAATTTATCATTTTCAATGACGAAATTGTTTTTTCGTCTCTAAGACCCTTTAGCGACGAGGCTTTGGCGACAAAACGGGTGACGAAAAATTTTCGTCATAATTAGTTTGGGTGACGAAATATATACATTTTGGGACAAATTTGTTTCGTCTTTAAATCCCAAATTTGTTGTAGTGGTCGACGTTGCAGGCGGAGGGCTTTTTGAGGCGATGTTGGTTTGGGGTGATAAGAGAGTGGCCTCCAAAACAAATAATCGTAAAAACACTCGCCTCAACAAGATTGAACGATCTCTCTCTCTCTCTCTCTCTCTCTCTCTCTCTCTCTCTCTCTCTCTCTCTCTCTCTCTCTCGCCTTGTGATGAACCCTAACCTTCTACTTTCCTTTTGATTAGAAGTAGCCAAAGAGTTAAATGTGTTTTGATTTTTTTTTTTTTAATTTGTGTTTTGGTATTGGGGCTTTTTTTTTAAAAAAAAAAATGGGAATTGTATATTTTATATACAAATCAAATTGAAATATTTTATACAAACACACCTATTTGGGGAGCGTGATTAAATATATATATATAATCACACTTTAATTAGAATGTGTGATTAAAAAATATATATATAATCACATTTGTTTAAAAAGTGTGATTAAAAAGTAGTAGTGTATATATAATCACACTTTAATTAAAAGGTGTGATTAAAAAATATATAAACAATCACACTTTAATTAGAATGTGTGATTAAAAAATATATATATAATCACACTTGTTTAAAAAGTGTGATTAAAAAGTAGTAATGTATATATAATCACACTTTTGATTAGAATGTGTGATTAAAATATATATATAATCACACTTAATTGAAAAGTGACATAAAAAATAAATATTATCACACTCAATCAAATTAAGTGTGATTAAAATATCAATCTAATTTTTTTTATCACACATCCAATAAAAGTGAGATCTTTTTTTTGTCAAAGTGTGATCTTTAACTATTTTTGTAGTAGTGGGATTGCCTATTATGTTAGAAGAAATTTACATGAGTAGTCTTATGGATAGTCATATCGACGAAGAACATTATGGTTTAGAGAGGGAGGATTTGCATAAATTCATTAGGTTATTTGAAGATGCTCAATAGAAAGTTTACCCAGCATGTGAGAAGTTCTCTGTGTTGTCATTCGTTATTAAGATGCTTCATGTGAAGGTGTACAACAAATGGAGCAACAAGTCATTCGATATGGTTATGCAGGTATTCAAGGACATTCTAGCAAAATGTGATCAAACTATTCCATGGACGCTCTATCATGCTAAGAAGTTCTGACGTGACTTGGGTTTGGGATATGAAACCATTCATGCAAGCAAGAATGATTGTGTACTGTTTTGGAAGGAGAATGCGAATTTGGAGAAATACCCTACATGTGACGAGCCTAGATACAAGTTGAACAATGTTGGGGGTAAAAAGATTCCTTATAAGCTATTGCGGTACTTTCCTTTGACACCAAGGTTGAAAAGATTGTATATGTCAAAAAAAAAAAAAAAAAGTTGCAGATATGAGATGGCACAAAGAGAAGAGTGTGGATGATGACATATTAAGTCATTCGGCCGATGGTGAGGCATGGAAGGACTTCGATAAGCAACATCCGACATTTTCTGCTGATTCTCGAAATGTAAGGCTAGGGTTGGCAATAGATGGTTTCAATCCATTTGGAAAACATGAGCACATCGTATAACATGTGGCCTGTAATCTTAATGCCTTATAATCTCCCACCGTGGAAGTGTATGAAAGAACCATTTTGCATGATGTCATTGCTTATTCCCGGACGATCGGCACTTGAAAGAGACATCGATGTTTACCTGTAACCATTACTAGAAGAATTGAATAATTAGTGGGAGCATGGTGTGCAAACATATGATGCATCCAATGGCCAAATTTTTATGGCAGTCATGTGGACCATTAATGACTTCCCCGCATATGGTAACATGTCAGGGTAGAGTACAAAAGGTTTCTTGGCTTGCCCTAATTGTAACATGAATGCATCGTTACAGGGTTTGCAAAGTAAGATAAGGCACATGGGTGTTCATTGCTACTTGCCTGAGAACCATAGTTAGCGAAAGAGTAAGCTCTTCAATGGTCAAATTGAGGACAGGTTTAAACCTATGGACTTATCGGGAAAGAAATACTAGAGAAATTGGTTGTGGGACTTACAAGTCGTATGGAAAGCACCCACACAATTGAAAATGACAAAGGAATGAAAATCCAAATTTGAATTGGACAAAGAGATGCATTATGTTTGACTTGCCCTATTGGAAAACGCTGAAGCTGTAGCACAACCTTGATGCCATGTATACTGAGAAAAATATATGTGACAATGTGATTAGGACTCTCTTGAGCATAGATGGAAAGAACAAGGACATGGACAAAGAACGCTTAGATTTGAAGGACTTGAGAATACGTAAAGAGTTACACTTGAAAAGGCCTGCCAATGGGCCCTTTGAGAAGGCCCCTGCATTATACACATTGTCCCCGACAGAGAGAGACGGTGTAGACACCCCATTTTTGACCGTCCTCAAGACTTGGACGTCACCGCTTGAACACTCGGTGATTATCCATGTTTGTGTTTGTTTGAAGTTCCCGGAGTTCTCGGCTACGCGCCTTGCCTCAGGATCTCCGAACTCGATTGTTTTGTGTCTGGTTTTGCACCAAACACTTGTGTTTTGCCTTGGAAGGGCAGGGGATGCCTTGTGAGGCATCCCCACACACCACCGGCACTAGCTAGAGGCCACCGGTTGGTTTTTCTTTCCACCGGCAATGTACATTGCCGGTCGGCACTCTTTGTTGCCGGCCGGCAGTCATTTTTGTCAAAATGACATTTTTGCCCAGCCGGCTACTATTCAGCTACTTTTTCAGATATTTTATTACAGCTGTCTGGCATTGACTTCCCCTCCATACACGTGTATGGAGGGATGCACTTCTTGTCTTGCTTAATGCTTAAGCTTACAAGATTGCCTCCTCTATAAGAGGAGGCCTTCCCCCTTGGCTTTAGGGTTGGCTTTTTGGAGAGAAAACAACTCAGAGCAAGCTCTGGTTTTAGGGTTTGAGTGCCATTCATACCCTATCTCTATATCTCCTTTGTGTGTGTTCTAGGTGCTTTGTGTCTTACTATTGCACACAAACACCTAGTCTTTCACTTTTTCTTGGTTTCTTCAAGGACCAGAGGTTATTCTTGGTGTTCTTGGCTGGATTTGAGCCCAAGGAAGCAACAACATCAACACTTGTGAAGGTGGTCAACAAGGGTGAGAAACTTGCCTTTTATTCCCCATTTTTGCATCCTATTTTTACCTATCTTAAAATGTTTTTGTGTTTAGTGTATAATACAAAAAAGTTCTGTTTTTAGGCCCTCTTGATAGTTTATTAAGAGTGTTTTGTGCTTTGGGGAAGTTTGGCCCCTCTTAGGCCTTGAAAGGCCTCATTTTGTGCCATTTTGTGCAAGTTTCGAGACTTTGGTGTTTGGGCCTCTTCACCACTGAAATCTTGAGGGATTTCAGTGGTGGAGATGGTGCCTTGAAGTCTCCAAAAGGGGAGGGCCACCCCCTCTCCTTGTTGTCCTTGAAAAGGACCTATTTTGCTTCCTTAAGGAGCCTTATGTTCAAGTGTGTGTTGATCATGTCTAGGCTGCATTTCATGCTTATTATGCCATAATATAATCATGTTGTGTGTTGGTTTTGGTACTCCGTGCATGTTTAGCATAGTTTCCATGTAATGCCTTGTAATTCCCTTAACATGTCTTAGGTTGTTAGCCTTTGTTTGAGCATGATTTAGGCTTGGACTTATGAATGTTTTGTGCTTATTTTGCCATGCTTTAGGTCTGTCCATAGTCGTTTGGATCGATTTTGGCATGCTTAGTATAGCTCCTTTGCATTTGTGGCTTGCCGGGCTTGTATGCCTCAAGTATATGAATGCGTAGCATGTGTTGCTTGCATCATTTTGGTGGTTTGGAACCACCCAACATGTCATTTCAGTCCCTTTGGTGTGCTTGTATGCTTGCCTTAGTTGTCTCTTTGTTGCTTAAAAAGTATGTGTTGTATGCCTTATGTTTTGACCATTGTGCATGCCTTTGGATTTATGTCATTTAGATGCCATCTAGGTGGCCTTTTGGGCTTAGTTTTATGTGTTAAAACTCTGTTTTTAGTTGCTTAAGTATTGCCATGTGTGGTTGTACTAAGTGTGGTTCAAGCCTTCGTGACTTGCCTTGCATACTTGGACTATGCTTGCATGCTTATGTTTGCTTCATTTGGCTTGGTTTGGTACCACATTCTAGCATGAATTTCAGAGCTTATATTGCATGCTAGTTGTCCATGATATCCCCTTTCAAGTGTGCTTGGAAGTTGCTTGTTCAGCGCCTAAGTATTGGACCATGAATGCTTGCATGTGTGTGTGCATTTTAGCCCTCTTTTTTGGGCATTTTGGCTACTGATTTTAGGCTTAATTGGAGTTGCCTAAGTCATGTTTAAGTCCCTCTTTTACTTGGTTTGCATGCTTGCCTTGCATGCTTGCTTGTATGTTTGTATGAGTGCCTTGCATTGTCCATATTGCATGCTAGCCAACATGTCTAGGGTTGCATTGCATTGTGCATGCTTGGCCTCTTGAAGTGAGTGTGATAGAGGTTAGGCTTCCTTGTGTGATTATATGGTTTGCATGCATTTGAAATTGAAAGTGCACACTCGATTCTTTGGGCCATCATGCATGGAAATGCGTGATTGGTGGCCCGAGAATCGAGGCACATCCTCCTTTGAGTCACAAACATGATAAGGAGTGTGTTTGGTGCATACATTGCTTGAATAACATTGCCATGCAAGATTTTGCCCTCTGCTGCTGTGAGTTGCAGGTTCTGTAGGAACTAATTGCCGGCCGGCAATGTTTAGTGCCGACCGGCAATCAATTATCAGCCGATGGATGAATTCTGTGCCGATGGCCACACATAGCAGCCGGTGGCTATTCTGTTTAGCCGGTGGTGATCCCCAGTATCCAAGGAAGTAGTTTTGAGACTTTGGCAGTTCTCAGAAGCGAGGCGAAAAGCAGAGATCTAGGCATGGCAGTGCAATTCCAAGCAAGACCCGAGCACGTGTTGCATTTGGCTCTCCTCCCGAGGTGGTTTACTATTTTTCTTAGTTTAGTTAGTTTGTCAACTAATTAGGCAATTTGTAATATTTAATTAGCTTGCATAGTTAATTATTTGTATTATTCTTTTGGTCCCTCCGAGTGAGGGTAAATCTGTAATAAGTGTGGGTGAGTGGTGTGCATGTCTTCCAACCCCCACTTCTTTCTTCCCTTTTATTTACCTGCTTATGATGGTAGATTAGGGCACGTTTATTTTAGCATACCTTATGCAATGCATGCGTACATCCATGCATTTGTTGACATGCACCGGGCTCGGTACATCATACAAACCACATTGTATTTTCAAATCTAACTTGAATACGTGCACCGAATGATTGCATTTCACATGCCATTTTAGGATTAGTCGAGCCTATCCTAATCACATTCTGTATGCGATGCATTAGCCACTTAACATGAACTAGGGCATGCATGTTTGCTAACTAGTTTGTTATTTTGGCACGGAGTACGATGTAAGTATTTATGCTTTAGCATATCGCATGCGTGTGAATGTTGACCATGTGGCTAAATGCTTATATGAGATAAATTGTTTGAATGCCTGTGGGTGGAGGTTGGATTGCTTGAGTTGGGAAACTCGTTGAAATCCGTGTTTTAGCCTACTCGTGAGTAGCAAATTACGAAACACTTTCAAAACGAACGGATATGCAATGTTTATTTCCAAATTAGGCGATCTAGTCTATACTTGTTTGCTGCGCGCATAACATAGTAATTCTAGGTTAATAATTGGAATAAGAACACATAATGTTTTCAAAAACGGATATCACGGTTAGTAGAGGCCGGTCTTCGGACCGGGCGAAAGGGGGTGCTCATAGCTAACCTTCCCCGATCGTACCCAAGCTCCCGAGCCAAGACAACTTTGGTGATGACGGACACGTGGCCTTCAAAGATCGAGTCGTGGTTTCCTAAATTTCCCATTTTAAAAATATTTAGGTGGCGACTCAGATTCCGCAAAGCGATCCATGTTTGGCACTACTTTTCAAAAAATCTGTTTTCTCAAACGATTTGCCAGAGTTGGACTCTTTGGTTCAGATTACGAACCGCAACAACCAAAAAAAGGGGAGTCCGAACTGTAACCCGTGAGTTCCCTCGCGGACCTGCTACAGACGGTTTTTGTCATTTTTTGAAATCAATTAAGTATCTCGATGGCTATGTAGCAAATATATCCAATTGCTTGACCGCTTAAGGAGGTAAATTATCTGGCCTCAAAAGTAATAATTGTCATGTCCTTATACAACTTTTTCCAATTGGGATGCGTGGCTACCTTACTAAGGAACTTGGCACAACACTTTTTGCGTTGGAAAATTTCTTCAAACAGTTGTGTTCAGAGACATTGAGGGTCACAGATTTGGAGAAATCGGAGGAACAAACCGAACTCATATTTTGTAAGCTCGAGAAGATTTTCCCTTCAGCTTTTTTTGATGTCATAGTCCACTTGGTAGTTCACTTGCCTCGAGAGGCTATGCTTGGAGGGCCAGTGCAATATCGATGGATGTATCCAATTGAGAGTTATGTTGGTACTTTTGTAGTGTGAACATTGTAATTAATGCTTCACTGCTAATATAAATTTAAATATAACATTCTCATTGTCATGTAGGTTGCTTGGACGTCTAAAAGGGTTTGTAGCGAATAAAGCTTATCCTGAAGGCTCTATTGCCCAGGCTTACATTTCAACAAAGTGTACAACATTTTGTTCAATGTATTTGGATGGAGTTGAAGCAATTTTTGACCGGATAGAAATTACGACATGGGCGACCGTGGCCTAGGGTTGGCAGTATTCACTCAAAATGTCTGTCCCTTTGGTCTAATGACAAGGGCATCCAATGTGTCCGTAGCTGAACGCGAGATGGCTCATTGGTTTGTCCTACACAATAGCTTTGAACTGGAAAAATACTTAGAGTATGGATCTATTCTACGTATTTATATGATATAGTTGTCAAATCGATTAGTATTGATTTCTTAAATTTTTTTTGAGAGCCATTTTTGTAACTAGGGAGCACAAGAACTTGTTACAACAAACTGGAGGTGTATTCGACATCATAAAGAGGCAACACAAAGAATTTCCTAAGTGGTTCAAAGATTGTGTAAGCTGGAATTCCTCTTTATAATCAGTCATACATTACCTTAATATTGGGTATACTTGTAGCATAACACATGTTCTACATGTAGATGAATCAATTGCGGAACCAAGTATCCCCTGAAGCAACTGATGAGATGTGGTCATTAGCCAATGGTCCTAGTGGCTTAGTGAACACATATTTAGGATGTGTTTGTAATGGCATCCGATTTCATACTATCAACCACGACAACCATCGTAAAATTCAAAATAGTGGGTTGGTCGTAGAAGTGGATCATGAAGGCCAATTGATAAACTTCTATGGGTACTTGTGCAAAGTGTGGGAAACGAACTATTTGTTTAGACATCGGATCATATTGTTTCAATGTGAATGGTTTAACACTAGTAGTAGCAAAACTATGCGTGTTGAACCACATTTTACAACGGTTGATGTAAGAAGTCGATGGTACAAAGACGACTCATTTGTCTTACCAAGTCAAGTTCAACAAGTATTGTATGTTGATGATACCAAATTAGGTGTCAATTGGAGAGTCGTAGAAAAGTTTGAACATCGAGGAATTTGGGATGTGCCGGAGATGGATGACATAGAAACTGATGGTGTGTTCCAACAAGAAGAAACTACCGAGGTTGTATCAACTGAGGCTATTGACGATGATGTGGTTTTGCATCGAGATGATATTGAATCTGAAATTATTCCAATGGAAGGTTTGCAATCTATTAGAGGTGTAGAAGTCGAGGGTGTTATAGATGATGCCTTCATCTATGATGATGAAGATGAATTAATGAGGGAGGGTAACAACATAGACAAAGAATGTGACCTGCAAAGTGATTTTGATATAGATGTTGACTTAGAATCTTAATGTATTTGCTTTTATGATTTGGATATGATAATGAACCTTATTACTTCATCAAAATCATGTCATAGCTTATTATATATCTTTTTATAAATTATTTTATGTATATCATGTTTTATAATGTTAGCTTGTTATATATCTACACATCAAATAATTTAAAAAGCTGGTCATAGTAGCTTGCTATATCTCTTCTTTATAATTAAATGTCTTATTGTATATGACATTTTGTACTGTCAGTTGTGTTATTGCAGTTTGCATCATGGTTACTGGCTTGAAGACTGGTTGGCTTAAGAAAAGGTCATTCACGACCACCGAAACAAAGTCGCTGGCTGCTATCCCCTTAGGATCAACAGTTGCACCACCTCTTGTTGTCCCCTTAGGATCAACATGTGCACCACCTCTTGTTGTCCCCTCAGGATCAACCGGTGCATTTTCTCCTGATGCGACTAGCCCACCATTCGAGGATTTTCATGAGACACAGCCACCGTCGGAAACTCAAAATCATGTCATAGGTAATATCATTGTACTTCAACTGTGTCAATTACCAACTGTCATTATTTGCAATTTGCTTATTGTTATTTTGTTATCAGGGACTTCTTACGAGGACCTACATTTGGAAAAGGAATACAAAAAATAATGAGATCCAAAAAAGGGGAAAAATTATATGTTCACATCGATCGTGTTTTGAATGCAATGACCGGAGATTATGCCACTCTAGCAGCTAATGAGTTAGGGCTTCAGATTAGGAGTCTGTGCCCTTTCAAGGATGTTACGTCATGGCTGAATATGGATGAGACTACCAAAGCTACAGTCATCCAAGTTGTTCTCGTAATTGATAATATTGGGCAATATGTATTTCTTTATTATTGTACTTGTAAGAAGCACTTATTTTAATGATTGTCATTTTCATTTGTTATGCTTGTAGGACAAGTTTGATAGTGGTGACGATTTTCACAATGACTCAGAAGCTCAGCAAATTGTGAATACAAAGGCATATAAGTTGTACAAAGATTGGAGGTACAACTTGAAGCAAGAATTCGAGCTATTAAAGGAAGAGGGTGTTGTTGACCTATATGCTCATCCACCCTGAGCGGTGAGTTTGGATGATTGGAAGCATTTGATTGATATGTTATGGCAAGATACATCTCACCAGGTAAAATACTAATGCATCATACATAGTCCCGTGCCAAATGTGATATGCGTCAATATTCAACCAAAATTTTTTTATGTACTTATTTTTTCTAGACACGGTTAGAAGCTGGTAAGAGTAACATAAGTCAGTTGCCATACAATCATACCAGTGGATCTCACTCATTTCCTATCATGATGGTTGCTATCGTGAGATTGATTTTATTTAAAATTAACTCCATTATTTTTGTTTTGTTATGAATAATATGTTGTTTTTTTTTTTTTTTTTAGCAAGTAGCGAAAAATGTGGAAATGGATTTTCCTAAGTTTTATGAGGACAACCACACCTCCAAGAAAAGGAATGACTAGATCCATCCCAAATGCGGTGAGCTGCATGTAAGTATGAAACAATGAATTAATTGTATTTAATATTAATTAGTACCCAAAAATGTATATCTTATTATGCCTTTTTGTCTTTTTTATGTGCAATGACATCAAAAGATGGTCAATCTACAAGCGGCTGCCACTGAGTTAGGAACGCCATTGACGCAGGAGGAGCTTTCAAGGTAAGTGCTTGGTGAGAAGAAAAAGTACTTGCTTGGATTTGGGATCGGCCCACAACCGTCTACCATAGCTGCATCACGAGCACGTGATAAGGACATGGAGGCAATGAGAGTTGAGATGGAGGCACTTCATGAGAAGCAACAAAGAGATCGTGAAGAGTTGATGAAAGAGTGAGAGGAGCGCGAGAAATATTACACTGATATGTTGAAAGAGCGAAAGGAGCGCGAGAGATGTTACAATGAGATGTTGCAACAGCGGGCGCAAGGATAGAAAGATCGGGAGAAGACAGATAAAAGGGTTGATCATCTGAAGAATGTAGTCGCCAAACTCATATAACTCTTAGGGATCTAAGGTGATCGAATGACATTTACTATTTGGCAAGTACCACTTTATTGCATATTATCTTTATTGTATTTTTGCTGGATTGTTGAATTTTTGTTATTGCATATTATCTTTATTCTATTGTTTCACAAAGTGGGGTGATGCAATTAGAATTTTGATCATATAACAATTCAAAAGAGTAGATGTTACTTACAGTTATGAAATCAGTTTCGGGCTCCTGCAAACCCTAACTGGATTTGTTCAGTGTTTAGTTTCTGTAGTATGCATAATATTGGATGTAGTTGCATTTCTTTGCTGCATCATGTTTCTAATGTTTGATTGTGGCAAATAAAATTTACTTTGGGACTATCAATTCTTTTTTGAATGTGTTAATATATAATTTATGATGAAATTGGACACTTTATGAGCTGTCAAGGAATTGCCTTTTGTATTTGCTTAGAGTTCTTATGTGTCGGTTGATTTGTGTCTGTTGCTCAGCTATTAAATATTCTGGATCATTGTACATTGTTAGAGGTGTCACTGTTTATCTTATTTTGTGCTCTGAAATTGCTCATTGCATTTTCTTTGTACCTTTCACAAATTTCCTTCGTCTCTACCTAATTTTCCATGTTGTGGCCTCTGTTTATGGAATGCCTTGCAGAAAACTTATATCTTTTGCTAATTTAATTGCAGAAACATCCAATGTACATATATGTGGAGATAAATATTAGTTGAATGTAAGATGTTGGAAAGTAAGACAAAGTGTTTTGTATCTTTCATCTCAAGTTTAAAACCGAGAATATGCATAGTAGAGTTGGCAAAATCATTCCCATTACTTTTGTCTGTGCTCGAGAGTAAACTTGATTTATGGACCTTTTATGTTCGTAGTCATAATATCATTTGAGGCTACTACACATTTTCCGTCAACTGTTTCCCATACCATAAGGTTTTGGCTATGCATAGTTGGTTATTTGCATATGATTGAATGGTTTTTGAATTTGATACCTACTAGTGTCCAATACCAATAGTTCAATTTTACCCCAGTCCTATTATGAATCAAACGTCTGCTAGTCCAACAAATGCTTTACAATTTAAAGTGCACTCAAAGAACAGCCTCTGAGGGCCAAGAGATATTCCACTCAAGTATTGCTAATATTCTAAAAGTGTACCATGCCGCTTTTAATATTTATATTAGAAAAAATTTCTATGATTGTTTTGGATAGCAAAAAGTGTACCACGGTTCGGAACTGTGTTCCAAATCATAAATTGCTAGGGTATTAGTGTTTCCTAGTAACACTGGTCAACACATTCCCCATCTAATGTGTACTAGTTGGATGGAAGGACAAGGGTTATATAACTTGATTACCTTTGGCATAATGAATTTTTCTGTGAGCAAGTAGATGGCTGGGAGCGTACAGTAGACAAGTAGAGGTATGGAGATAAAGGGGTAGACAATTGTGTTGATATATGCAAAACACTTGAGCCATTTAAGTTTTCCTTCCTTATAGCCATCCCAATCTGGGCTATGATGGTTGAAAAAAATCTCAATTGAACCAAGACCCCAACGAAGAACCTGGTTAAGTCGATCTGAGAGGATGATAGGAGCAGACCCTTTAAATGCAAGCCTCTTTGGCATACAATAGATGGACCTCCAACCACGGCAATGCAGCTTGAAACCTGTTAGGATTTCCTCTATAATAGACCCGTAAATCCAACCCAAATGCATATTCAAGAATCATTAGGAATTGCTTCTACTCATTGGATAATGGAAAATTGTTGGTTCACTTATGCTTAAAATGATATTGCTGTTGTCAAAATTCATGACATTAGGCTCCCTTTGGATTTATGGATTTGAAATGAATAGATTTGATATCAATAATTTGAAGAGTATAACCATTGAAGTCAACGTGATATTTTAGATTTAGATATGAAGAATGGATTTGAGAGCTTTGTAATGATGGATTTCAAATAACTTTGTAAAAATAGTTATTTGAAATTCTTTCATAAAAGATTTTACATGTACAAAAACCTGAATAAAATACATGAAACATACCTCTATTCAATCCTCCACTTTAGAGTTATCATCTACTTTGAATAACTAATCTTCTTATATTTTTTTTTATAAAATTCCAACTTCAAATCCCTTCATTTTATACCAAGCTGGGCTATGTAGTTTTTGATTGTTTTACTATGAAGTTTTTGGGTTGGACTATTTACCATTTTCCTAAGGTATAGAGAGAGAGAGAGAGAGAGAGAGAGAGAGAGAGAGAGGCTATTTTTGTGGTTATAATGCGAGTGTTAAAAAGTTTGATAATTTGCTTGGTAGTTGATCTGTTTACTAAGTAAGTTGTTCTTACCCATTCCTGATTTTGAGTTTTTCATTGACAATCTATTTATGATTTAATTTTTATGGTTGTTAATTTAAATATGCCAAAATGTAGTCAATACTAATGATTAATTTTATTTGTATAGATGGTTTTTGGCGTGGAATTGTAGTATACGACTTTTTTTGACAGGTACGAAAGACATTGTTTTTAGTCTACAAATTAGTACTATTCGTACATATTAGTTTTATAGCGTGGTATAGCAGACTGAATTTGATGTGGTCTAGATTAATTTTTTATGTAGTATAGATTACCTTTTGACGTGGTCAAGATTACTCTTTTGGCAAGGTATAGATTACCTTTTGGCGTGGTACAAATTAGTTTTTGGTGGTACATATTAACAATTGGATATTAATTTTGTTTAATCCTATGTTATGTAGGGAATTAGTTTTTGAGATTGGATTATACTTGGTTTGTATGGAATTTCTATTGGAAATATTAATTTGACGTTAAATATGAATTTTTTGATGGTTGAAAGTGAAATGTGTGCATGTTGTGGAATGGGTGCTAATTTTATCAGTATATGGATAATTTTATTTATATATAGGGTACATATTGTACTAATAATGGAATAAATACAGGTGGTTGAGAAATTGATTAAAAAAAGTTTATAAAATTTTTGGTAGTCAAAAATGCAAGCAAAGGTTTTTCATGACTAAAATATTTAGTAGTAAAAAGAAACAAAAGACTTTTGGCGACCAAATAATTAGTAGCTAAAATAAATCAAGATGAGGGAAGAAACTTTTGCCGACTAAACATTTTAGTCACGAAAGAGCATGGCATCCTTTGGCGACTAAAATGTTTGGTTGTAAATTACCATGAAATGAAAATATCTAATCGTTTGGTGACTAAAATGTTTCGTTGTGAAAACTAACAGCGACTAAATATTTTGATCACTAAATGTATTATTATTAGTGACTAAAATTGTTAGGCAGTAAATGTATTATTATTAGCGACTAAAATGTTTTAGAGACTAAATATTTTAGTCACTGAAAGAGAATTTCATTTTGATTTAATTACTTTTGACGACTAAATATTTGGCCGCCAAAATGTTATGTTTGGCAACTAAGTCTGTTTTAGTAGCCAAAGATAAGATTATTAGCGACTAAAATGTTTTAGCGACTAAATATTTTAGTTGCTGAAAGAGAATTTCATTTTGATTTAATTACTTTTGACGACTAAATATTTGGTCGCCAAAACATTATGTTTGGCAACTAAGTTGGTTTTAGTAGCCAAAGATAAGATATTTAGCGACTAAATATTTTAGTCGCTAAAAGAAAATTTCATTTTGATTTGATTACTTTTGACGACTAAACATTTGGTTGCGAAAACATTATGTTTGGCGACTAAGTCCATTTTAGTAGCCAAATATAAGATAATTAGTGACCAACGTAAATTTAGTCGCCGTTGACTATTGGTGACTAGCCTTTTGCGACCAATGGGCGGCGAATAAATTTAGTCGCCATTGACTTTCGTCGACTAAAAAACAACCTTTGGCGACTAAAAATTTGGTCACCAAAAATGTAATTTCTTGTAGTGTTTTTACCAATCACAATTATTTTGGTAACCACCTAACCATGCCTCAAAAGTAATACATAATTTCTCTTACAATAATGCTTGAGGCCTTGAATTTGCCTCGAATTTCATTTTTTTTATTTTTGTTTTTGGATGTGTTAATGTGGTTTTCTTTTCTTTTTTTTTTTTCCTCTTTTCTTTTCTTTTCTTTTCTTTTCTTTTCTTTTCGCAAGGGTGGTTATGTGTAAGGGTGTGCTAAAAAATTCGACATCCCACACCAACTCAGTCTATGTGATTTGATAAGGTGAGTGAGTTGGGTTGGACTGATTGGGTGATAAAATTGATAGATCAGTTAGGCAATTTATTAATTCCATATAGTTTTGTACAAGTCCCTACTATATTTTTATTTCAAATTTGAGCCCCTAACTACATGGAATTAACAAATTGCCTAACTGATCAGTCAATTTTATCACACAACTAGTCCAACCCAACTCACTCAGCCTATCAAACCATAGAAGCTAAGTTGTTGTTGTTGTTTGTTTGTTTGTTTTTTTTTTTTTGGTTGGGTTGTGTTTTTTTTTTTTTAATTTTAAAGGTGGTTATGTGTAGGGGTGTGCCAAAAAACTTGACATCCAGCACCAACTCATCGTACAAAATTATATCGAATTAACAAATTTTAACCAGCAGCTTAACTAATCAGTCAATTAAGTTAGATTGGTTGAGTGATAAAATTGACTAATCAATTACGCTGTTGGTTAAATTTTGTTAATTTTATATAATTTTGTACGATGAGTTGGTGCGGAATGTCTAATTTTTTGGCACATTTCTACACATAACCACCCTTTAAAAAAAAAAAAAAAAAAACTAACACCCCCCCCTCCCCCCCAAAAAAAGAAGAAGAGGAATTCGAGGCCTCCAGCAATGCCGTTTCTCTTATTCAAGTGGTTATTGCTAAGGTGGCATTTATTTTTACTTCGTTGTTTCAAAACTTAAAATTTTCATCACTTTTATTATATGTATTTATTTTTAATAAAAATTATATTTTTGGAGCCCACACAACGAGATCTATGAAATAAGACCAATATTGAATATAAAATTTTATAAAAATAAAATATCATTTTTTTAGCTATACAAAACTAACAATTTCTCAATTTGCGAAACTGTTCAATAAAATTGAGAAATTTCTCAGTTTTTTTCAGTATTAACTTCTTAGTTTTTTTTTTTTCAATATTAACTAAAAATATTATCAGTTTTTAAATTGGAAAGAACTCAGTTTTAAAATTGAAATAAAAAAATTGAGAAATTTCTCAATTAACTAGAAAAAACTCTCAATTTTAAAAATTGAAAAAACTAAGAAATTTCTCAAAAACTGATAATATTCTCTATTTTAAAACTAGAAATCTCAGTTTTTGCACAAAAACGTTCCATATAATTATTTCGTCAAATAAATTTTTTTTTCAACTTTTTTAGTTCCGTAATTGAGATATTTCCCAATTTGTTTATGTATATTTATGTGTGAAAGAGATATTTTATTTGTTTAAAATTTTAATTTATGATCAGAAATTAAGAAAATTGTAAATAAAAAATTAATATCATTGTGTTGATTCTATAAATATAAATTTTATCAAAAATAAATATATATTGTAAAAATTTTGATATTTTGAAAATCAAAATAAATGTCATATCACCATACCCTTTTAGAAACATTTATAAATAATGAACAATCATTATTTGACATGAAATTCTGTCTATTAAAAATTAATGATTTTGAAAGAACAACAAATCTTATCTAGAATTAATGGAGTATAAGTTTATAAAATGTGACTTGTGTCCCTTATGCAAGTTGTCCACTTGTCAACTTGCTTTAGTTGAGATATACGTAATACCCGATTTTACCAGAAAGAAAAAAAAAAAAAAAAAAACTTTCTACATTGCACCCAACACTTTCAACTTCAATGAAGACTTTTCTGAGGTGCTGGTGTTAGGAAATACATACCCATCACAGAAATTGGATAGAAAATGTATATGAACAGATAAATGGTTTTTCAAAACTGAATTCCACCAACGGATTCTATAGGATTTTGTCAATCCATGTATCTATCTTCTGTGTTTATTTTTTTATAACAGCAAGTTCAGTGCATTATTAGGGGTATCTTGTTCCACGAAGCATCTAGCAAGTCATTATTGAAAAATAAGGGTTTGACCATTTTTTATTTCTTGTCATACGCGCTAACAAGAATGGATCTATCTGGTCACATTCCTAAAATTTTTAAAAATTATGTATATTATACTAATAATTAGTAAGATAATTTTAAAGTGAAATTCTTCGTATCTTCAAATTTTTAATAGTTCGTACCCTTTAAATTATTTACATTATAAAATTTTAAAAATAATTTCTAAATTAAGTTTTATTAAATATTGATCTATTCTATTTGTTATCTGTATTATTTGTTATGTTTCTATATTATTTGAAAATACTAATATTCTTTCATTTATTACTATTCTTATTTTTCTACTCATATGTCATTTATGTTTTTTGCATTCATTCTTATTTGTTCAATCTTAAAAAATAAGAATATTGCCTGGAAATGAAAATATTGTCTATTATACCGCTTATTAAAACGGATTATCATTATACTCATAAAAATATACATTTTCCATTATAATTTTTTCAAAAGTAACCTGCATAATAAGATGAAAGATGATTTTATAGCATGTTATTTGATCATATTTATTGATAAAGATATTAATTAAGATTTTGATATCGAACTTATCATAGATGTTTTAGATATACTATAAAAAGTGGCGATTATAACATTTTCAAATAATTAACTTTAGTAGACGGAGACAAAAATAGTTAATATTTTGTTAAGTTAATGCACACAACAGATATATGTCAAATTATATTTTTGCTCTCAATTAAGTTGACAAATAATGCCTAATTAGTAATATTATTCATTTTTTTGTATTGTATAAATCAAAATTTAAAATTAGTGGTGCTAGGGATCCCCAGCACCCCCCAGTAGGCCAAAAACATTTTTTTTTTCTTTCCTTCCAATCATGCGGTGCCACGTGGCACTTGGGGGTCATTCGGGGTGGGGGTCTCAAGCTTTATTCATTTAAAATTTATAATATATTTTTTCAATAAAAAGCTCCATGTGTTTTTACCGCCCAAAGCTCAAATACTAGATCCATCCCTGCCTAATGCCTATTAGGAGAAACAAAGTCAAACTATACTCTTCTCAGGAGCTTTCCTCTTCCAGCAAGCCACCAATACACACAGTGAGAATACAAACCCAGCTAAGCAACTTCCTTCTGTCATCCCTCCGTAAATCTATACACTTCGCCAATACATACATATATATAAATGGTGAAGAGAAGTCTCTGACCTTGGTCTTATCAGCAAACTTTGATAGTGCCTCAATGGACATTGAGAATAAGGAATTATAATCGACTTGGTGGACGAGAATTATGCTATAATGTGTTTCAACCCGACTATGCACCTAAAGAGACTACTAAGGTCTCGTTTGGTAATTATATATTTTACTCAAAAAGTTAAAAAAACCACTATAAGTTATAACATCACTTTTTTTACTTTTCTACACATCTTTTCATAAAGCCAAAAATAGAAAAAAGTTACTAAAATAACTTGTTCCCAAACGAGGCCTAAAATGGACGGGGTTGTGCGGACTGTGTATCTAAGAAAGAATTGGTCTTCTATGGTGTTGTACAATTGCAGGCATCCGAAGAATCGGGTGTGGTTGACGCCGGGGGTTGTGAATTCAAAGTCATGTTTCGTTTGTTTGGAACTTTCTTGTGGGTCACAAAAATAAGGTTGGGGAGGGTGATCTGAGTACATTTCTAAAAGCGATACACCTATAATACTCTCTGATGATGTTGCTAATCCAAGTGAGGGCAAGTTGGGTAAACTCACGCTTCCTACACCTTTCACCGGTCACTGAGCTTATTAGTGTGCCTGCAAAAATGCCCAACGGGGAACGGAAGTCCCCCAGCGGATCCTCCGATGATCAAGTTAGGAGATTGACGATGTAGAGAGGGGGAGAGAATAAGAATAGAGAACTTAACCTTTTGATGTGTCTTGGAAGCCTCCTTATATCTTTTGTCCATCATTTCCTTGTCCACTCCGACCTGTCATGTTGGCCAAAAGTCTATACTCTAGCTTGCATTGTTCACGGTGAGGCTGCCTGTTCTGACATGAAGGGGTTGTCGCATTTAATGCTGTGGGAGCCTCATTAATGGCTGATGTGTGGTGTAATAACTTTGCAGGATATTTGTCTACTTAGGTGGTTGGTTTCCTGCTTGACACGTGTTTAGATACCATTGGTTCTTGGTTCAACATTGGTTCCTCAAGGATGTTGGGGTTTAGTACTTGAATTATGAATTGGGCTCTAAGTGGTGGGCCAAAACCTTTTGTGGGCCCACTGATGTCAGTAGTCCCCCATTCCCAAGTGTAGCTTTAGTCCAACGAAGGGAATAAGAAAGGGAGGTCGACCGCGAGGACCGACCGAGAGGAGAGTCGACCGCGAAGGGGGGTCGAGCGTGGAGACTAACCGAGAGGTGGGCCGATCACGAAATGGGGTCAAGCGCGGAGATCGACCGAGAAATGGGCCGACTGCAAAAGGGGGGCGAGCGAGAAGACCGAACGAGAGATGGGTCGACCGCGAAAGAGGGTCGAGCGGAAGACCGACCAAGAGGAGAGCCGACCTCGAAAGGGGGTCGAGCGAAAAGACCGACCGAGATGAGAGCCGACTGCAAAGAGGGGTCAAGCTCGGTGACCAACCGAGAGGTGGGGCGATCACGAAAAGGGCGTCGAGCGAGAAGACCAACCGAGAGGAGAGCCAACCATGAAGGGGGGTCAAGCTCGGTGATCGACCGAGAAGTGGGCCGACCGCGAAAGGAGAGTCAAGTGAGAAGACAGAACGACAAGAGAGCCGACCGCAAAAGGAGGGTCGAGTGAGAGGTATTGGCGGTGTGTGGGGCTCGAGGAGTGATAGGCACCTGATGATGTGAAGTGGAATAGACGGGGAAGAGGAAATGGGGGGAATCGTGGTTGTACAGGTGGTAAGATCTAAACCAATGGTGAGGGAGGTGATGAGTTAGTAGGAAGCGAAAGGTTAGGATTAGGATTGGACACGAAAAATGCGGGGGTTGTAAAATTTTTGAAATTTTCAAACTGGCAAATTTTAACCTTGATCCTTGGCAAATAGGCAAACTGTGGGCATTTGGAGTTATCCGTTTTACATACCTCATTGCGAGAAACCAATACATCCCAGACCTGACCTCATTCGTTTCGTGTGACACTCCTCTCCAACAGTTCGTGAACTTCCTCACGCCTGCGTCCGATGCAATATACATAAACGTAAAAGAGATGGCTCGAGACGAAGCGTCAGCCATGAGGTTAGAAGCGTTGGGTGAAGACGACGCAATGGATTTGGTGGAGCAATATAGGACGGAGAGATAGGAGGATAGAGGGGCGGAACAAGCAGTGCGACTGCGTCCGTCCACAATGATTGTGTCCATGAGGCCGATTAGCCAAGTGGGATTTGACCACTGGCACACTAAGGCTGACAAATCGACGTTTACAGCAAAGGAGTTGGAGGAGGTACGTAAAAATTACCAGATTCCTGCGGAGATAGAGTTGAAGTTGCCAACGACCAAGGAGAGAGCGTCAGATGCATATCCGATAGAGTTCATGCTGTACGAGGAGGCATTGCCGGGGGGGGGGGGGAGGGGGATCTGAGGTTGTCACTTCCACAAATTTTGGTGGATGTGCTGAACCGATTGGAGTTGGCGCCAGGTCAGCTTATGCCCAATGCATGGAAAATACTACTGGCCTGCGCGATCGCATGGCCACAGGCGATCGATGGGGCAGCAACGATGGTGGATGAGTTCTTTTCTTGCTACAAGGCCTCTGGTCAACAAGAAACATGGGTGACCCTGCAGGCGGTGGCAGGTAAAGGGTTAGTGGCGGGTTTGCCATCGTTGCTGAAAGGGTGGAGACCAAGGTGGTTTTGTGTGTCTGCAAATGGCGGGAGAGGGGTGCGCACGATGTGGAAGATTCCCATCAAGTCGGTAAAGCCAAGGCTAGAGGCAGAGGCAGAGGCAGAGGATAGGGTTAAATAGGTGAAGGAGTGGAGGGAGAAGGAGGGGGTGAAGTGGGATGACCTTGTCCAGCCATCAAGTTTGTTTTCCTTAAGCCTAGGGCCATCGCCGACTGAAGAGGATCCTGCCCCGAAAGAGTTGGAGGCAAGAAAGAAGATGCAAGAGGCGGAGGATAAAAGGACATTCGCCAAGGCAGACAAGTATAAAGAGGTGCAGTTAGGCCGAGCACCGAAGCTGGTCATGAAGGAACAAGTCTAACCACGCCCCAAGCCTCTGGGCGATAAGGATCTGACTGATTTTGCACCGCTGCCATCCCCCCGTGGATTTGCTGAAGGAGAAGAGCAAAAAGGAGGTGGAGGCAGTGTTGATGAAGAAGAAGAAGAGGAGGGCGGCAGTGGAGGAGGGTGAGGGGGGGTTAGTTTTGAAGAAGGTGAAGAAGGGGATGGCAGGGGCAACCCCAGAGGTAGAGGTGGGGGGGACAAGGATGGGGGAGGCCATGGGCCCAAGTGCCCAAGGGGTAAGTAGCACAGCTGAGCCAAAGCCATTGGCAGAAGGCGTGATGTTGGGAGAGCAAGCGCCCAAGATTAGGCATGTGCCCGAAGTGTCCCCAAGTCCTAGGGAAGGGAAAAGGGGAATGAGCAGATCAGAGATAAGCGCCACGTTGAAGACCACCACATATCATGTGCGTGCGGTGGCCGGTCGATCGGTGGAAAAAGGGGAGGAAGCCAGGGTTACCACTGATCGTCTCCTGGAGGTAGTGGAGAATGCGGCAATGCGGTCGATGGCGGGATTTACAGAGGCTGACCTCTTGAGAGGGTTCTGCTCAGCGTAGATGGAGGCTACGACCTTGGCGGCGGCCCTGCTAAATAAGGCAGCGCGCGCGAAGGTGGAGGCAAAGCCGCTAAAGGCCCAGCTGGAAGGGGTGAAAACACAGCTACAAAACCTAAGGGCCGAGATGGCGGGCTAGAGAAAATCCCCGCGGAGTGCCTATGTAAATGGCCTGGATTATGCTCAAAGGGCGAAGAAGATGGAAGTACTAGCAGTGATGCAGAGCTACTTGGCAGAATATCCTGCCTCCGAGCTCGCTATGACCAAATCAGAGCTTGAAGTGGTGTCGCTGGAGTTTGAGTTAGCGAGCGAGTAGAGGAAGGTAGGCGAAGTCCAAGAAGCCTACACCACTGCCAAGGAAAGGTTGGAAGAGGCTGCGTGACCAGGGGCTTAAAGACAAGGAAGAAGCAGATGGGCGCATTGCGGAGTTGGAGAAGACGGTAGAAAAAGAGCCAAAATAGCCTCTGAGAGAGCGACGTACCCCGACCTATGTGCGGTGGCTGTGGATCAATTTAAGAGGTCTGCCGAATTCCAGATGGCCATTGATGCAGCGGTTGCCAGGATCTTGGCTAAGGAGGGGGAAGGGGGTGCTAGGCCGTGGGAGTGGCTGCTGGAGGTGGGAGCGAAGAAGAAGTGATCCAAAACTTTCAGCAGTCAGACTTCTACAAGCACGAGATGAGCCAGTACTGGGACAGCGACTGGATGAGCTTCAAGTATAAGGCGCAAGAGCTGTTCCCAGATGTGGACTTCAATCTAGTGAAACTAGGAGAAGATGACGTTGCCCAGACTCCCTTGGACGAGGGGGTAGAAGCGGAAGATCTTGCGTCAAGCGAAGGGGATTAAGGGCAGGGTGTTTTGTTTGTTTGTTTTTTTGTTTTTTTTTTTTTTTTTGTAATGAAGTAAATATAGTTTCTGTAATGAAGTGTATAATTGTGCAAATTGTTAATAAAGTACCAATTCTGTTATTGTTGTTGTTTTTGAATGGTAAAGTTTATTAAGAAAGTATACGAATGGTAAAATTGGACAAGTAACCTAACTTGTATAAGTGGTAAAAATGGATAAGTAAGCTAATTTGTATGAATGGTAAAAACAAACTGAGATTTGACTAAGTCTGGTTAAGACTAGTTTTAACTGCATGCTTTGTCTGTGTGAGACCAGTTTTGATTCAATCTGGCTGAGCTCTTTGTGCTCAGTCTGGCTGAGGCTCGGAGGGCTCGGAGGGCTCAGTTGGGCTGAGGCTTTAGTTAACTCAGTCTGCCTGAACTCTTCATGCTCAGTCTGGCTAAGGTCTGGTTTAACTCAGTCTGGCTAAGCTCTTCATGCCCAGTCTGGCTGAGGCTTGAAGGGCTCAGTCAGGCTAAGGCTTTGGTTAACTCAGTCTAGCTGAGCTCTTCATGCTTAGTCTGGTTGAGGCTTGGAGGACTTAATCAGGCTGAGGCTTTGGTAACTCAGTCTGGCTGAGCTCTTCATGCTCAGTCTGGTTAAGGCTCGGAGGACTCAGTCAAGCTGAGGCTTTGGTTAACTCAGTTTGGCTGAGCTCTTCATGCTCAGTCTGGCTAAGGCTTGGAGGGCTCAGTCGGGCTAAGGCTTTGGTAACTCAGTCTGGCTGAACTCTTCATGCTCAGTCTAGCTGAGGCTCGGAGGGCTCAGTCGGGCTGAGGCTTTGGTTAACTCAGTCTGGCTGAGCTCTTCATGCTCAGTCTAGCTGAGGTTTGGAGGGCTTAGTCGGGCTGAGGCTTTGTCCAAAACTTGTCATTGAGACGCAATACAGATAAATTGAGATGTGAAATTGTTGTCATTAAGGCACAATCTGTCGATCACAAATTTACACTGTGTATGGGAAGGGCAAAAATGAACAAGTGCGCAGATTGGCAAAAGAGAACATACAACAATTGAATGATACAAAAATAGGAGATGCCATTTTACTGGAAATAACGCTTCAAGTGCTCGGCATTCCATGGATGGGGGAAGTCTCTGCTTTCCATATCTTGGAGACAGTAAGTACTCGAGCGGGGTCTGCTCTTGACAACATAAGGTCCTTCCCATTTGGCTGCTAGCTTGCTCTCGATCGAATTTTTAGTGGCAAGGGTTGCTTCGCGTAAGACTAGGTCTTGCACTGCGAACTCTCTTGGTCGGAATTTGCGGTTATAATGTGTTCTCATTTTCTGCTGATATGATGCCCGTCTGACAGCAGTTGCCTCTCGGAGCTCTTCAATTAGGTCCAGGTCCACCCGACGCAACTCTTCGTTTAATTCCGGATTCGGGTGTAAAACCTGAGGGGTTGGCAAGCCGATTTCCACTGGGATGACTGCCTCGACACCGTGTGTTAGGCGAAAGAGCGTCTCCCCAGTAGGGGTTCGAGCGTTTGTCCAATAAGCCCAGAGTACATTCAACAATTCCTCGGCCCAGAGTCTTTTAGCGGCCTCCAACTTAGTCTTGATGATTTTCAGAAGGGAGCGATTGGTGACTTCGAATTGCCCATTAGCTTGGGGATGGCCTGGGGAAGAGAAACAGGGTCTAATGTTGAGCTCTTCACAGAATTTCCTAAATTTGGCATTGTCGAATTGTTTGCTATTTTCCGAAACGATGGCTTGGGGGATTCCAAATCGGCACACGATCGATTGCCAGATGAACCTGGTAGCGTTTCGCTCAGTGATTGTAGCAAGGGGTTCTGCTTTTACCCATTTGGTGAAGTAGTCAATGGCAACCACAACGAACTTGGTTTGGCCCCTACTAGTGGGCAAAGGACCGACTAAGTTGATGCCCCACTTAGCAAAGGAGTAGGGACTGCTGAGTGTAATCAGTTCTATTGGTGGAGCATGGGGGACGTTGGCAAAGCGCTGGCATTTATCACACTTAAGTACAAATTCGTTGGTATCTTGATTCAGAGTAGGCCAGAAGTAGCCGGTGTAGAGGATTTTGTGGGCCATAGATCTTCCACCCGAATGATTACCACAAATGCCCTCGTGGACTTCTCTCATCACATAGGTTGCTTGAGCAGGACTGAGGCACTTGAGGTATGGGCATGAGAATCCTCGTTTGTACAATAGGCCGTTGATGAAGACGTAATTGGACGATCGGGCTCTAACTTTGGCGACATGCTGTTTATTGTTTGGCAACTCCCCTTGTGTCAAAAACTGAAGGATGTCTTAAGCCCATGGGATTGGTTCATTCTGGAGGAAGTGAACTTCCTATGGGTTTGGCGAAGTAGCCGGATGGGTCAGGTATTCAATGCGGATGCGATGGCTGAAGTTTGACTGGTCGGGCGAGGTTAGTTGAACCATTTCGTCCACCTTGGAGTTTTCTGACCTAGGAATGTGTCTAATCTGGAAAGTATTGAAGAGACGAACAAGAGGAAGGGCAATGTCTCTGTATGCTTGCATCGTTTCTTCCTTTGCGTCGAACTCCCCAGTAATCTGTCCGACAATCAATTAGAAATCACTGAATACTTGGATATGGCTTACACCAATGTCTCTAGCTAGTCGAAGACTTGCTATCAAGGCCTCATATTCGGCCTCATTATTGCTTGTGTCGAACAAGAAACAGAGGGCACACTTGAAGTACTCACCTTATGGGGTGGTGAGGATTAGACCGGCTCCACTACCTTCTTTGTAGGATGAACCATCAACACTAAGGGTCCAGGAGTGGGGGTCTGTAACAACCCTGACCCATCGTTAATGTTAATCCATGCTTAATTATACTTAAAAAGAAATTAGAGTGAATTTTTGCGTCATACATTGCATTATATGTGTGTGCATATCTGTTAACGTAGAAAGATCTGTTCATGTTTTCGTTTTGATTTGTGAATTGAAGGCCTTATCAGTATCCGAATCAGAAATTGACTTGATTTATGTGTTAATTAGAGTTTTTAGAATTTTATGGTAGGTTTAATTGAAATTCGATTCGGAACAATTAAAATAGATTAATTTGATGCCCACTTACTTAGCCTTAATTACTTATCATTATGTAAGCCTATATAAGGCTTTTTATGTGCCTTCACTCTTGCTTTTCTTGATTTCATCACATTTTGAAGTCATTCACACACACCAACGTGAGGAAGAGTAAGAGGGAGGTAGATTTGAGTTTAACCAAAAGGGACTTGCTAGAGAATTGAAGAAAACTAAGGAGGATTAGCTTGATCACTCAAGAATTGGCCTACTTGAAGCTCAATTGAGAGGTTTAGGTGAGAACTCAAGCTTTTAATAGTAAAACTAAGTTAACCAACTCATGAATTCAAAGGAAATCCTATTGGGAAGCAAGAATTAAGCTTAGATAGTTGACCTTGAGAGTGTATCATGCATGCATGCATAATTTTCACAATTTGGTAAGTTGATTTTCAAGAATCTCCACATGCATGTCTATACTTGGGTCTTGTTCAAGGAACTCAACATGTTTTTGACCCAAACATCTCATTTTCTCATGATTTGGAAACTTGAAGCTTAATCACTCCATACATGTCAAATTCATGTCATGTTTCACAATTCAAGTTTGAATTTGCTCAATTGTCAAGCTTGTGGGCCTTGATTTCATGAAATGATCTTTAATTCTCAATGTTTTCCAAGTTCACTTGTGATTCCTCAAGTTTTTGGCCCAAAATGTTGAGCTTTGAGGTGTTTAGTTCGAATTTAAAGCTTGGAGATCAAATCTGAAAATTCCAAAATTTGCATCTACTCTCGAGCGTAGGAGTTCATGCTCGAGCGACCACTCTGAGTGTGTGCACTTCCGCTCGAGCGACTTGAGTCCCGCTCGAGCGTGAAAATGCTTGTACCGAGAAGTTCATATGTTTTGCAGCACGCTCGAGTGAGGGTCTGAGTCTCACGCTCGAGTGGGGATCGAGCGTCCATCGAGCGTGAAAAACAAACAACTAGTAAATTTTCAAAGTTTACAGACCGCTCGAGCAAAGGAAGTTACGCTCGAGCGGACCCTCACATTTTTCATGTCCGCTCGAGTGAGGAAAGCCACGCTCGAGCGTGGACCCTATTTTCAGCAAGTTTTGAAAAATATTTTCAAGTGCATTTTTGCATCCTCATTCCATCCTAGGCATTCCTGGGCCATGATTAAGACACTATAATGAGGATAAAGGTTAGAAGCACACTTAGGGCCAGCAAATGTGTTATGTGCGATTCGAGCGTGTGTAGCAATGTAAGTCTCTGTCATGTTATGTAGGTCGCGCGCCACGAGTTAAGTGAATTATCTACTCTACTCGTCTACTTGGATCCATCTGTTAATTGTGAGTAATAAGTCTGTAAAGCTATGTTTGATTATAAGTATTTTCTGACTGATATGATACGATTTGTTTTATGAAATGCTATTTTATGAATCATGAATGAATGTCCATTTTTTCTGAAATGTATTTGTGGCATCCTTAGTTCACGTGCCCCTCGCCCCGGGGTAACAATACCGTGGCCAATATGCACGTGGCCCTCTCCCGGGGGTAACAATACCGAGGCTTATATTCACGTGGCCCTCGCCTGGGGGTAACAATACCATGGCTACTTGCGCGCAAGATATGGACCTTTATGGTTGTCAGTACCGACTATACATGTGGGTTTCAGGACCAAGTTGATATGATAGCTAATGGGTGTACCATGTATGATCTTATGCAAAATCTAAATATGAATATGAATATGAATATGAACATGTATCTGAACCTATTTCTAGTTTGAAATCTGAATATGCATAAAATTCTGTTTCCGATAAGAATATGTTTTTGATATAAACTCTAATTTCTAACTCTGTGATGGTCATCATTCATTAAAATCTTTTACCTTGTTATTATTCACTAGGCTTCCGCTCACTATTTATTTGTATGTATGTAGGTGAGTAGGTGCGTGACTAGGCCTAAGTTGTTGTCTAGCAAGTTTTGGTGTCAGCCAGCCATCATGCCTCCCGTAGAGGTTCTCTTTTGAAATCTGCTCAAGTTTTTGGGTCCTTGGGACTTTTATACCTTCTAAATGTTTATGTCTGGTCTGAATATGTTTCAAAAGTTTGTATAAGTGGCTTGGATGACATAAGACTAATGTATTTTTGACGCCACATCTGTATATATATATACATGTATAAGTTGTTTCAAAAATTTTCTGTCCCATGTATGTCTGCACAGCTCTATGGACTATGTATGCTTAGTATATTTGCTTCCCCAGGCCCTGTTTATATATTATTCTGTTCAGAGGCCTTTGGTAATCCAAGGATTACTGGCCGGTTACGATGCTAAACCTATAGGGGTGGGTTCGAGTCGTGACAGGGTCTTCTGCATCAGCGGTGAAGTGTGCTGGCGGACGGGGCACGTTCAGAGTGAGATTGGTGAATTCCAAGATAAAATCGGCGACAGCCTAACCTTTGATTGCTGTTCAAGGTCGGTAAGAATTGTCAAATTAACTTAGCTCAACAGACCATTGCATAAGTCTGCTTGACGATTCTGGTTGTTGCACGACCTTTTTCAGAGGCTGGTCAGTGAGAACCACAATGGAGTGAGCTTGGAAATAAGGTCAAAGGCGTCTGGAGGCTATAACCAAGGCGAGAGCCATTTTTTCCAGCAGAGGGTAGTTCTGTTCTGCCCCCTGAGAGCGCGGCTAATGTAGTAAATTGGTCGTTGTACTGAGTCGTTTTCCCTGATGGGGGCAGCGCTGACCGCAGTGTTTGACACAGCTAAGTAGAGGAAGAGGGTTTCGCCTGGCAGCACTTGAGAGAAGAGGGGAGGGTTGGCCATGCATTGCTTCAGTTGTTAAAAATCCTCCTCGGATTCGGTGCTCCATTCGAACGCCTGTCGGAGGACTTTAAAAAATGGAAGGCACTTGTCAGTTGCCCGAGAAATAAAGCGGTTGAGGGCGGCAACTCTGCTCGTGAGCTGTTGAACCTCCTTGACTATTTTGGGAGACCGCATTTCTATTAGTGCCTTGATCTTTTAGGGGTTAGCCTCAATGCCTTGTTGGCTAACCATGAAGCCCAGGAACTTCCCAGACCCTACGCCAAAGGCGCACTTCTTCGGATTCAGCTTCATCTGATATTTGCGTAAGGTTTTGAAGGTCTTTCACAGGTCTGCCAAGTGATCGAATGAGAGTTTACTCTTCACTAGCATCTCATCAATGTAGACTTTCATGTTCTGACCTATCTGGTGTTGAAAAATGGCATTAACCAGGCATTGGTAAGTTGCCCCAGCATTTTTCAAGCCGAATGGCATAACACGATAGTGATAAGTTCCCTTGTCCGTGATGAATGAGGTGTGTTCCTGGTCGGCTGGGTGCATCAAGATTTGATTATAACCAGAGAAGGCATCCATGAAGCTAAGCATTTGATGTCTGGTAGTTGCATCGACTAGCAGATTTATCCAGGGGAGGGGATAACTATCTTTGGGGCAAGCCCGATTGAGGTCGGAATAGTCGACGCAGAGTCGTTATTTACCATTGTTTTTGTGGACCAAGACTACATTGGATAGCCACCTAGGGTAGTCCACGTTTTTGATGAACTGTGCCTTCAGTAGTTTCTCTACCTTAGAGGCGATAAGGGTATTGCGTTCCGGGTGAAAGATACGTTGCCTCTGTCGGAAAGGTCGGAAGTGGGGCTCAATTTTGAGACGATGAGTGATGAAAGAGGGATCGATGCTTGGCATGTTTGAATGGGTCCAGGCAAAGACATCGTTGTGCTCGGCTAAGAGAGCTGTGAGATCAGCCTTGGCCTAAAAAGATAGTTGGCTGCCAATCCTAGCTGTTTTGGCTGAGTTGGTAGGATCGATAGGCACTTCGACAAGTTCCTCCATTGGTTCCCCTCTGACTAACTCTTCCTCGTCTCTAACATCGAGACCTTCGATGATCAAAGCCTCCTTTAGCTTGACCTCCTTTAGTGAGGTGACATAGCATTCTCTGGCCACCGTCTGCTCGCCCCTCACGGTGCCGACCCTGAGGTTGGTCGGGAATTTCATGGCCAGATGGTATGTGGAGGTGACAACTTGGAAAGCGTTAAGAGCCATACATCTGAGGATTATATTATAAGCAGAAGGACAGTCGACAACGTGGAAAGTGAGTAGCTTGGTGGTCTGCCGTGGATATTCTCCGATGGTGATGGGAAGATCGATGGAGCCTATAGAGGTCACCCGATCGCCAGTGAAGCCGGCTAGCAGGGTTTGGAGAGGGGACAACTTTTTTTCTCCGACCTTGAGTTGACGATAGGCGTTTAGGAAGATGATGTCTGAAGAGCTGCCGTTGTTGACAAGCACCCGTTTGACTTTATAATTAGATAGGAGAGCGGAGATGACGAAGGGGTCATCGTGGGGATAACGAATGCCTGTGCAATCGGCCTCCGTAAAGGTGATGGGTTCAGACCATTGCTTGGATTATTTGAAGGGGCGATCCAATGTCATGACTTCTTTGTCAGAGCCTTGTCTGATTTTTCTAAGCTCAACTCGCTAGGCCGAACGGGATAGACCTCTGCATGCGAGCCCGCCAGGGATGACTCTAATCTCTCTGACTGGGAGGGTAGGGTTTTCTTGTGCTTGGGGTTTTGGTGGAGGTTGATCATTGTCTCGCTTAGGTTGTGCGGGTTGTCTGGGGGGTATGTCGGCAGTGGTCTCCCGGCGAGGTGGTCCTTGGTCGTTGCTGGGAACGAGCTGCCGTGAACCGACTGAGGCTCCCCTAGCGTATCAAATCCTCTGCCTGGTCTTTAAGGTTAACACATTCCTCTGTGTTGTGGCCATGGTCCTGATAGAAATGGTAGTACTTGGATTGATCTCGCCGGTTGGAGGGAGACCGTGATGGTTGGGGCCATTTGAGGATGTAATCTCGTTGGATCTGGTTCAAGACTTGTTCCATAGGAGAATTGAGGGGGGTGTATCGCTCGAACCGACCGGGCTGTCAAGTAAGGGCCGGTCGGTCGACTCGAGTGAATCGGTCAGTATACTGATGGGATCTGGTTTCGGATTCCTTTCTTTTGTCCTTAGGGGTTGGATTTTTAAGTGTAGTATCTTAGAGGCAGCTAAAGAGTCTTCAGCATTTATATATTTTTGGGCTTTGGAAAGGAGGGTAGCCATTGTGGTCAGAGGGTTTTTAGAAAGGAAGAAGAGGAAATCGGATGGTCGTAAGCCGGGCATGAAGGGTGCGAGGATGACCTTGTCGTCGTTTTCCGCCACCTGTAGGGCCTCGGTCTTGAAACGGGTGACAAAACTACGTAGTGACTCCCTTTCCGTCTGTCGGATATTAAGTAGTTGAGTTGTCGAGCGCTGCTGGCATTAAGCACCAATGAAATAGCTCAGGAAGGAATCATTTAGGTGTTGGAAAGTAGAGACAGAATCTGACGATAGTTGACTAAACCATAGTTGAGCCGACCCCTTAAGCGTCATGGGAAAAGCCCGACACATGATCTCGTCAGGAAAAACATGGAGGATCATGACGGTCCTGTAGGTCTCCAAATGGTCAACTGGATCCGTTGTGCCGTCGAAGGAGTCGATCGAGGGCATTTTGAACTTAGGGGGTAGGGGTTTTCCCTGATGGAGGCAACAAACAGGGAGTTAGCTGTTGTGAAGGGTTTATTCTGTAAGTTCTGCATGACTCATTAAAGCTAGAGTTTCATGGCTCGAAGTTTCGCATCCCAAATAGGAACATTGTCCGCTCCAGAGTGCAGTGGGGGCTGAACACTACTAGCATTTCCTTCAGGAGCAGGTGCTTGAATTGATGGATGTAAACCCTGAGGTGGCGGCTTCATGTCTTAAGGTGGGGCTTGTAGACCCTCTAAGTTGGAGAGGTGGGCTTGTTGGAAAGAATGGCTCAGGGTCCATTCTCGATTGGGAGGGATATCTTATGGTGGTGGAGGAGGTATATAGGGAGGTTTCGCTGGAGCAAAGCATTGATCAAGCCCTGGTTTTGCTCGGCCAAGTAGTTGATGCTGTTGGTGAGCTCTGTGAAGTACTGAGGTGGGTTATTTGGGTTGTTTGGGTTGGGAGGGTCAGCTTGGGGGTCAACGATGTTGTGTTGGAAAGCCATGGATATCGTTGTAACCATCTACCTCGAGTACAGGTGAGGAGAAATTATCAGGAACGGGTCTCCGACAGCAATGAACACAATCGCTACCTGGAGCGGCGTTCCCACAAAGGGCGCCAACTGATGATGTTGTTGATCCAAATTCGGGCAATTCGGGCTGACCCACGCTTCCTACACCTTTCACCGGTCACTGAGCTTACTGGTGTGCCTGCAAAAATGCCCAATAGGGAACGAAAGTCCCCCAGCAGACCCTCCAACGATCAAGTTAGGAGATTGACAATGTAAAGAGGAAGAGAGAATAAGAATAGAGAACTTAACCTTTTGATGTGTCTTGGAAGCCTCCTTATATCCTTTGTCCATCATTTCCTTGTCCACTCTGACCTATCGTGTTGGCCGAGAGTCTATACTCTACCTTGCATTGTTCACGGTGAGGCAGCCTATTCCGACGTGAAGGGGTTGTCGCATTTAATGCTGTGGGAGGCTCATTAATGGCTGATGTGTGGTGCAATAACTCTACAGGATCTTTGTCTGCTTAATTGGTTGGTTCCCTGCTTGACATGTGTTTAGATTTCATTGGTTCTTGGTTCAACATTGGGTCCTTAAGGGTGTTGGGCTTTAGTACTTGAACTGCAAATTGGGCTCTAAGTGGTGGGCCAAAACCTTTTGTGGGCCCACCGATGTCACTCTCAAAGGGCCATGGTTTGATTTGTCGGACTTGTTGATTAAGGAAGTAGAAGAGCACCAGAAGGCAATGAAGAAAATTGTTCGCTCACAATGATTAGTATTTTGATTTCTTCTTCTGTACAACTTTAGGATGAATCCAAATCTATATAGCAGTGAAAAAAAAAAAAAAAACTGAGTTTGGTTTTTTGGTATAAATATGACAGTTTTATATTTGTAATTTAATCAGAATGTTATGAGTGTCTCGAAATATGTTTAATGATGTAGACAAATACAATCACCTTATTTGGTTTTGATTGATTTTTTGAAAATTGAGTTTTTTTTTTCTTTGTTTTTAGTAAATTTTATTAATATTTTAATTAAAGTTTTTACTTCTAACTACTCAGAATTTAGATTCTTTTAAAAAGTAAAATATTTGGAAACAAATATTTAAAAAATTCAATAAATACAAAAAAATACGAAAATGTATAAATTTTTATATTTTTTTGTATTTGATCAATTTTTTTTTTTTAAAAATTCATAAATATTATACTTTTTAGGGTGAAGTACTAATAAATCTCAAAATGTGATCTTGTGAATTGTTTTGTCCCCTTTTTTTCTTATAAATTCAAAAGTCCCATTAAAGTGAAAATTACATAAAAAGGTAGTCATTTACACATTTGGATTTAATTTTTGAGGAATAAAAGTGGGTTTCTCCAAATGTGAAATTACACATTTAGGCAATCCCCACTATAGAGGTTTTGGATTCCTTCCTTTTGGAATAAGTCGCACATTACGAATAAGAACATAACACTACAGTATAGCACTCCAATAACATAACACTCCAATGTAACACACTTAAAAACTCTTTAATGTACTTTTCCCAAACGTAACAACTTAACACTATAAACTTTTCCTAAACGTAAGACTCCAATGTAGGACGAAAAAATAAAAAAAATTCTTGGTGTACTTTTTCCAAACATAACACTCCAATTAACATAATCTCAAACGTAACACTCTAATGTAATACATATAAAAACATTAAAAAACTACTTGATGTACTTTTTTGAAATGTAACACTCACAATTTGAAATTATACATTTACCCATAGTTTACTGAGAAATTTTTGTACTCATTTTGGAATGGTTTGAAGAATCCCACACGTTTTTTAGAATGGTTTAAAGAATCCCACATCTTTTTTTTTTTTTTGAGTGTTATATTGGAATATTACGTTTATAAAAAGTACACTAAAAAATATTTTTGTGAGTTACATGGTAATGTTATGCTAAAGTTTTTCGGAGTGTTTACATTAGAGTGTTACAGATTGAAATTATACATTTGTTCAAAGCTTACTAAGGAATTTTTGTATTCCTTTGGAAATATTTGAAAAATCTCACATCCTTTTAGAATGTTTGAAGCATTCCATATTTCAACTTATTCCAAATAAAAAAGATTCGCATAAAAACTTATCTCAAATTTGATTCTCATAAGTTGTGCATCTTACCTTTCTAGTACCTAAAAAAAAAGGAGGGGAGGGGAGAAGAAAACAAAATAGAAATAAAGGTATAACTGTAAAGCTAATTTTCAAATAATATATTAAATCTATATTTCCAAAATCAATGAAACTAACTGGTCTATAAGAGAACTCTTAGGATACTAAAAACGAAAAAACATAAAAAACAAAAAATTCAATTTTCTAAAGAGTGAACTTAATTTTCTAAGGACAAACAAGATGAATAATGTTAGGGTAAATTACGCAAATAGTCTATGTAGTTTACACGATGTGTCAATTTGGTCCCTGTAGTTTTAATTTGCTCAATTTTAACCCTTAATTTAACAGATTGTGTCATTTTAGTCCAATAAATAACGGTTGTTAAGTTAATTTAACGGAATATCAAACAATGTCAATTTGGTCCCTGTATTTTACACGATGTGTCAATTTGGTCCCTGTAGTTTCAATTTTCTCGATTTTGGCAGGGACTAAATTGACACATTGTGGAAAATACGGGGACCAAATTGACACATCGTTTGACTTTCTGTTAAATTAACTTAACAACTGTTATTTATTTGACTAAAATGGCACAATCCATTAAATTAAGGGGCAAAATCGAGCAAATTAAAACTACAAGGACCAAATTGACACATCGTGTAAACTATAGGGACTATTTGCATAAAGACAAACAAGATGAATAATGTTAAAATCCTCATTTCTTTTTAGGATACTATGCACCCAAAGGAATTTCCTTCTTCTGTCATATTTTTCATAGTAACTCATTATAAGAGCATCTCCTACTGTTCATTTTTCTTTTTTAATCAAATTTGAGTAAAAATTTGAGTAAAAACTTCATTTGATATCAAGTGCTCCGACAGAAGATCTTGGACTTTCATCAAAACACCGGATGACCAGACGAATGTCCAGCCGATCGACCGTCCTGTATATTTTTTTCACAAAGTTTTGTCTAGAGATAGTCATGAGAGAGGACATCCAATGGTAAAAATCCAATGATTATGAACAATAATTTGATGAAACACTATAAACTTTTCCTAAACGTAAGACTCCAATGTAACACTCATAGTTTGAAATTATACATTTACCCATAGTTTACTGAGAAATTTTTGTACTCCTTTTGGAATGGTTTAAAGAATCCCAGACGTTTTTTTAGAATGGTTTAAAGAATCCCACATCTTTTTTTTTTTTTTGAGTGTTATATTGGAATATTACGTTTATAAAAAGTACACTAAAAAATATTTTTGTGAGTTACATGGTAATGTTATGCTAAAGTTTTTCGGAGTGTTTACATTAGAGTGTTACAGATTGAAATTATACATTTGTTCAAAGCTTACTAAGGAATTTTTGTATTCATTTGGAAATATTTGAAAAATCTCACATCCTTTTAGAATGTTTGAAGCATTCCATATTTCAACTTATTCCAAATAAAAAAGATTCGCATAAAAATTTATCTCAAATTTGATTCTCATAAGTTGTGTATCATATCTTTCTAGTACCTCCCCCCCCCCCCCGGGGGAAAAAGGGAGGGGGGGAAGAGGGGAAGAAAACAAAATAGAAATAAAGGTATAACTGTAAAGCTAATTTTCAAATAATATATTAAATCTATCTTTCCAAAATCAATGAAACTAACTAGTCTATAAGAAAACTCTTAAGATACTAAAAACGAAAAAACATGAAAAACAAAAAATTCAATTTTCTAAAGAGTGAACTTAATTTTCTAAGGACAAACAAGATGAATAATGTTAGGGTAAATTACCCAAATAGTCTATGTAGTTTACACGATGTGTCAATTTGGTCCTCGTAGTTTCAATATGTGTCAATTTGGTCCCTGTAGTTTCAATTTGCTCAATTTTGACCCTTAATTTAACGGATTGTATCATTTTAGTCCAATAAATAAAGGTTGTTAAGTTAATTTAACGGAATGTCAAACAATGTCAATTTGGTCCCTGTAGTTTCAATTTTCTCGATTTTGGCAGGGACTAAATTGACACATTGTGGAAAATACAATGACCAAATTGACACATCGTTTGACTTTTCGTTAAATTAACTTAACAACCGTTATTTATTAGACTAAAATGACACAGTCCATTAAATTAAGGGGCAAAATCGAGCAAATTGAAATTACAGGGACCAAATTGACACATCGTTTAAACTATAGGAACTATTTGCATAAAGACAAACAAGATGAATAATGTTATAATGCTCATTTGTTTTGAGGATACTATGCACCCAAAAGAATTTCCTTCTTTTTTTCATATTTTTCATAGTAACTCATTATAAGAGCATCTCCAACTGTTCATTTTTCTTTTTTAATCAAATTTGAGTAAGTGCTCCAACAGAAGATTTTGGACTTTCATCAAAACACCGGATGACCAGACGAATGTCCAGCCGATCGACCGTCCAGTATATTTTTTTCACAAATTTTTGTGTAGAGATAGTCATCAGGAGGACATCCAATGATAAAAATCCAATGATTATGAACAATAATTTGATGAAAGTTCCAGATGTCCTCAATTTGGTAAAAGATTTTTGATATCATTGATTTAATACTAATTTGATGAAATCATTGGAGCAAAAAAAAAATTCATCAAATTTAAATTTGATGAAAGAATTGATGAACTATTGGAGATGGTCTAAATCATGCTTGGTGTAGTTTATTGTAAATTAAAAATTGATAATTAAAAAATAGAAACTAAACCACCATTTCTCTAACTTTCAAATAATCAATTTTTTCAACTTATTTAAGTTATTTTTACCTAATAAATTATAAACAAAAATTGCACTAAATAATATGATACAAACTCTTGAATGAAAATAAACTGTTTTGTAGCAAACAAGGCCCTACATTGTTGGATTAGTGATAAAACATAACATCCACTATCAACCATTAATTTGCAAACAATGCCACATCATGAGAAAAAATATTATTATAATATACATATATATATAAATATAGGCGAACTTAGGGTTTTAATTTAAAACCAGTAAAAATATATACTAGCAAAAAGTTTGATATATATATATATATGTACACTATAAATCCTTAAGATTTGAACCTTCTAACAAAATAAATCTTAAATTTTTAATTTTATTAATTTAAATGCTAATTTATTGATTTGTTTCAAATCTAAAACCTTGCAACAAGTAAAAATTAGATTGATTTTTTCTAAAATCAAGAGCAGTGCATATAGTAGTAATCTGCAAGAAAAATTTGTTAGAAGCACGCATGATGACGACACATACCCCTATATAATTGGAATACTAATACCAAAATCACACCAACAAAACTAATAATTCATCAAAAACATTAAAAGGGAACTCCTTGTAGGTGTGAGTCGAGAAAAAAAATTACAAACACATGGGGGTGCAAGTGTATATGTGGTAGGATGCAAATCAAAGGTTGGGTGTGGGGTACAAGTATCACTTGCACCCCTCCATGTGTTAGTAAGTTTTTCCCCCAAACCTCACCTGCATGTAATTGCCCCAACACTAAATTAGACACATTTGCAATAGAGCCCAAAATTCACTAGTTTAATAAAACAAACAAAAATATGACAAGTAGAGTTGCAGTATTTTTTTAATTTGCCAAGCTTTTTTCTACCAAATAAAAAACCAAAAACTACAGTCTGCATAACAAAAAGTTTAAGCATACATTAATCTGAATTGTGGAGGAAAGAAGGAATCTGAACCCCTTAGTCAAAAAGACTGAAGCCCATATCCTGCAGCAAGTTAGAGGAAAAGAAAAATCAATACCATATTATGTTTGAAAGTTGTTCATATGCACAACAATTTAAAAATAGAATAATGCTAGATTGGTCATATTTGAATAGCATATTTGGGAACCATCTGTTGTGGCACCTCATATGACACTAACAATAATATTCACCTTTTATCTAAAATGATTGGGCGATATAGTTTGAATCCATCGGTGTTATGGTTAATTTGAATCCATCAATGTCAAACAAATTAACCAAGAATTGAAGCTGAAGCTCGATAACCATGTAAGATGCAAGGAGAACGAGATAACTTAAGTAGTCAGCGAAATGAGATGTCACAAATATCAAAATTCCAAAGAACAATGTGATTAAGTGGACAAAAACTTACATCATCGACTCCTCTTTCTCTTCTACCTTTTCCTCTTTCTTGGGCTCATTGCTGCAAAGCGGCACCACCACCACCACCACCACCATATGAGGTCACGCAATAGCACCACCGCCACCGGGAAGGCCGATGTCAACTTCTCCCATCCAGATGCAATGAGCTCTGTTATATCCTTACCCTTGACCTCCGACAAAAGGAGCTGAATCCTATCATCATCAGCCTCAGCTCCAAACTATACGAAGTCAAAACAAAGTTGTGCGTACCAGATTCCGCACTAGATGAAAGTGGATCGGGGCCTGGATGGATCGATGGACTGCCCAGAACCGAGGACTGCAAACACGTAATTTGCTGGCCGGGTTGGTCGAAAAACCCCTCCGGCGTGGGAATGAGTGATCGGAGAAGATGAAGGACTCTCTCTCTAGGTGTAGAGAGAGGAAATGAAAAGAGTAAATTTGGTTGTGCTCAAGTTAAGATCAGATTCGATACCATCAATGTAAAGAGAGTGAGGCTTTTATAGAAAACCTTGCTTGTTGCCCAAGATGGTTTCATGAAGTTTTGGTGCTTCTAGGCTTACTTTAACATTGCTCAAGGTAGGGGACCATCAAGTTGTTGATAATGGATGCATATACTTGTTGTAATCATGTTGATAACAGACCACATTCCCTTGATCAACCAATTCCGTGATTCTAGGAGGAGGGGACCAGCTGAGGTGGCATCCTCCATGTGCATGTACTCATAGCTTCCACGTTTCTCTAAGAGGTTTTCTCAGCTCGGTACCGTTGTGCCTCAGCTCGGTATCGTTGTTCCTCGGCTCGGTATCGTTGTGCCTCGGCTTGGCCTTTTACAAGATCGTTTATAGAGATGGGCTCGTCCATTCGGATATCTTTGTATGGGCTCGGCCCACTTTAGTTCTGACGATGGGTTCGGCTCATCAGCTCGGCTCATCAGCTCGGCCCATAGATTAAGTCTTGCAGCTCGGCCCAGCCCAGAATCGCGGCTGGACTAGCCTTTCCACTGCGAGTTGGGCCCAAGTGCTTGAGGACTTGGGTAGACTGTTGATCATGGAGTTGGGCTTAATTGGCTTGCCCATATGTTCATCTAACCCACTTGGATTTGGGCTTTAGTGGATTGGGTCGGCCCAAGGCTTGGATTCGACCCGTTTCATATTTAGCCCTTTCATTTGCCCCCTAGCTCGCACTAAGGTTTTCCTTGGGGGGAGCTACTTTTCAATACCCCAACCGTCACATCGTTTCGGGTCTGCTCCAGTTCGGCCTTGGTGGTGGTTCGATCCTAACACACGCGCTCTGCATGTGTCCTTCCATGTTGACACGTGGTAGCGTTGTACTGGTGTGCAGAGAAAAGACGCCGATTCTGTACAGAGGGACGTGATTTGTACCATCACCCTGGTCAAGGGTCATAAATATCCTAGGGAAGTCTTTTCGTCCTCCTTGCTTGTTTCAAAGTTTTGAAATCCCAAAACCCTTTCATTCTCTCATCTTTGTTCCGACAGTGCTCTATCTAGACACTTGCCACCGGGTTCCAAATACTGCTATTCTCTTTTGATTCTAGTCTTCAAGACCTACGTTCTTTGTTGTTCTCTCATCAAATCACTGTAAGTTCATCTCAAACCCTTATTTCCTCTTGCTTTTCTGTCTCTGTTGCCATTGCTGGCCCTTGTGCCACTATTTCAGTGACGAGTGCTATTTCTATGTCTTTCCCTTAGTTTTTTCTCAAAGGCTGGACAAGTGCCCTAACTATTGCTCGAATTCCTGAAGGGTCTCCTCTATTTCAAGATATTCATGTTCCCCCAAAATCCTTGGGTCTGAAGGTTGTTGCTACCCCTGCTATTCCTCCAGCTAAGATTTCCCCAGGGACTGATTCTGCAGCCAAGATTCTGGAGAGAAATACTGCCAATGAAATGGTGAATGTTGAAAGGGGTGGAACCCTGGAAACTAAAGCTGTGGGAGATGTGGTTAAGGAGGCTCCTGCTTTCCAGGAAGTTGGAGCTGCCTCTACTTTTCTTCCCCAAGGTGGCCCGGATAAGATTGTGGATGCTACTTCTGAAATTCCTCCTGCTGATGAAAGTTGAAGTGACCATTGAAACGATTTGAAGTTTGTCACATTTTTCTTTTTTCTTCTTTTTGCTTTCTGCTATACTAGAGCTCGGTCTTCCTGACGAGTTGCCCCCTTATGTTTGGCAAGACAAGCTGTTTGTGAGGCCAACTGTGTCTTTGTTGGATGATGGAATTTTCTTTTTGATTTTGCAATCTGATGCTTTCTTGCTTTTACGTCTGAATGTTTTCTGTACTGTTTGCCCCTGGCCGAGCATTATTGGGACCTCAGGGCCGAATAGCTGCTCGGTCTAGTTCTGTATTGTTTTGAATAGATGTTGATGCAGTTACTGTCTTGTTTGCCCGAGCATTCTTTGGGAGCTCGGGCGAATAATATGTTGTCTGTTGTGCTTGGTTTTGTAATGAAAGAAGAGGGTCTTACTTAGGCCCAAGTTGGTTCTAAAAAACAATTATTTGCCCCTACCTAGAGCTAAGTGAGATCGGTACTGAAGACTGTGTTCTTTAGGCAGAGCTGCTTAAGTCTGTTGCAACTTTGATAGCGTAAGTGCATTTGAATGAGATAAAGGTATAAAGAGGTGTCTTACTCAGGTCCAGGTTGGTTTGAAAAAACAATTGTTTGCCCCTAGCTGGAGTTGAGTAAGACTAGTGTTGGAAGTTTGCTCCCGATAGAATTTAGCCTAGTTTGTTCAAACTCTGTTTGTATGCAGTAGTACTAAAGTGTTGATGTACTTGTACTTAAGAAAGAGTCATTTGTGACTCTGAAAATTCTATGATTTCCACAAAAGAAATGATCAATTGAAAAAAAAATTGTTAGTGCGGTTTCCATCAAGCAATTCCACTTGGCTAAGTTCCATTTTGGTTACCAAACATAATTCCACCAAGAAATTCCACCTGGCATGTTTGAGTGCAAACCAAAACCAAATTCCGTTCGGTCACTCCGAAACTAATTCCGTTTGGTAAAGACCAAAGCTAAGTCCGTTTGGTAAACACCAAAGCTAAGTCCGTTTGGTAAACACCAAAGCTAATTCCGTTCGGTAAAGACCAAAGCTGAGTCCATTTGGTAAACACCAAAGCTAAGTCCGTTTGGTAAACACCAAAGCTAATTCCGTTCTGTAAAAACCGAAGCTAATTCCGTTTTGTAAAAACCGAAGCTAATTCCAAAGGTCACTCCTTGAATTTGCTAAAATTCGTTCATTCCCAATGAAGCTTATTCCGAGGGTTATTGCCAACTCTGCCTTAGTTAAAACCATCCTTAGTTTGAACTATGCCCCTAGAGTTTGAATCTTAGGGGCTAAGTTGATCAATCTGTTCTGGCCTTAAGACTGTACAGGTGCTGGAAACAAATGTTCAAGGAAGCAGAGAGACTTCTTCCATTGATCAAAAGATAAATGTCGTTATACTCTGATAGATTTTTAAGGAGGATAGTCTACTGATAGTACCTCTTGAGGTTTGCTATATTCCAGGGCTGAGGTATGGCTCTGCCCTTGAGATCCTCGATGTAGTATGCTCTATTTCTAGCAACGACTGTAAGCTTGTAAGGCCCCTCCCAGTTAGGCCCTGAATCTCCTTTGCCAAGCACCCTTTTGTGATCCATAACTTTGCCCAAAACCAATTCACCAGGTGTAACTTGTCTTGGGAGAACTTTCTTGTTGAAACCCTTGATAAGCTGTTGCTGATAGGCTGCAAGTCTGATCAGTGTTACTTCTCTTCGGCCTTTCGCTATGTCTAGTGCTTAAGCAATGGCTTCTTCGTTACTTGTATCTTCGAACAGTTCTGACTGGATAGTTAGGAGACCGACTTCCAGTGGAATAACAACATCACTTTTGTAGGTCAAGGAATAGGGAGTTTCCCCGGTCGAGAGCCGTACCGTGGTTTCGTAGGCCCATAACACATGGGGTAACTCTTCAACCCACTTTCCTTTTGCACTTTCAAGCCGCTTTTTTACGCCATCAATGATGGTTTTGTTTGCCTATTCGTTGTCTTTGGGGAGAGTGCCAGATCTCAGAAAACTAAGCATTGGATCCATCCAGCTCGGTCCTAAGTTCGTACAGAGGACCGAATCTGGAGATGTAGTACTCGGTTTTGGCAAAAACTCGACCCAAATCTTTCCAGCATCTTTGGTTTCCACTGATGAGCCAAGGCAAGCTAGAGTATCAGCATGGTTGTTTCTATCCGGATTGATTCGTTCCACCCGTATACTTTGCCATTCTTTTATCTCTTGCTTTATAGATCCTAGTAAGTTGGTTGACAACTAACTAAGAATCATTGAAAACCAGGAGTTGACCTACACTGAATTTTTCGGCATTGCGCAATCCTGCGAGTAGTGCTTCATATTCGGCCTCGTTGTTAGAGGCCTTCCATCCAAGCTTCAGAGCTTGCCCCCAGATGAATCCTTCTGGAGATATAAGTACCATCCTTACCCCCGAGCCTTGGTTATCCGGCAACGTAGAGCTGTCGGATGTTGCCGATGAAGAGTTTCCATGCTTTTGAAGCACATTGTTTTCCCAGTACTCGGTTTTGGCAAAAACTCGACCCAAATCTTTCCAGCATCTTTGGTTTCCATTGATGAGCCAAGGCAAGCTAGAGTATCAGCATGGTTGTTTCTATCCGGATTGATTCGTTCCACCCGTATACTTTGCCATTCTTTTATCTCTTGCTTTATAGATCCTAGTAAGTTGGTTGACAACTAACTAAGAATCATTGAAAACCAGGAGTTGACCTGCACTGAATTTTTTGGCATTGCGCAATCCTGCGAGTAGTGCTTCATATTCGGCCTCGTTGTTAGAGGCCTTCCATCCAAGCTTCAGAGCTTGCCCCCAGATGAATCCTTCTGGAGATATAAGTACCATCCTTACCCCCGAGCCTTGGTTATCCGGCAACGTAGAGCTATCGGATGTTGCCGATGAAGAGTTTCTATGCTTTTGAAGCACATTGTTTTCCCAGTTCGGTGGTACGTGATACTTGTACCAAGCTGGAGTTCTTATGCTCGGTTCTTTGTACCGAGCTGGAGTTCCTGTTTTCCCAGGTGAATCCTTCTGGAGATATGAGTACCATCCCTGCCCCCGAACCTCGATTATTGGATGATCCGGCAACGTAGAGCTGCCGGATGTTGCCAATGAAGAGTTTCCATGCTTCTGAAGCACATTGTTTTCCCAGTTCAGTGGTATGTGGTACCTATATCGAGCTGGAGTTCTTATGTTCAGTTCTCTGAGCGGGTGTGAATTTGGCGACAAAATCCACCAAGACCTCGGCCTTGATTGTTATTCTGGGCTAATACTGAATGTCAAACTAACTAAACTCAACCACCCATTTCGCTGTTCGGCCAGAGACATCAGCTCGGCCGAAAGCAGACTTGAGGGGGAATTCAGTGAGGACATTGATAGTGTGACCCTGAAAGTAATGTTATAGCTTTCTTGAGGCAATGAGCAGAGCCTAAAGTAGTTTTTCCAATGGTAGGTACCGTATCTCGGCATCTAGGAGAGTCTTGCTGTATACACCGGCCTCTGTTTCTTTTCCACTTCGCGAATTAGTATTGTGCTTACAACATGGTCTGATACTGCTAGATACAAAAGAAAATGAAGATGAGATAAGCCGATTCAGTGCTCGGTGCTCCCTCTGATGAACAATGCGATCAAGATGTTAAACTTCTCGTTCCCGTTGTTGTTCATTTTCTCTATTCTTGACCAACTAGGTGCGGAGATCCTGAGGTGGATACTCTGTTTGCTGGCTGGCCGGCCGTTCTTTGCCTCTTAGCCCTCCTCCGGTGTGAACTACGGGTGTGGCTGCTCGTTGCTTCACATTGCACCGGAATTGGCTGACTTCGCTGCTCAAACTCATTCCTTGGGACCTTCTTTCCTGGTGGTTCTAGAGATGGACTTCTCCGGCGTAGATGAGAGGATTCTACATCGGTCCTTTTCTCCATTGGGTTGCCCATTGTCTTCTTGAGTTATGCTTTCAATTCTTGTATCTTCATTCCCATGGAATCAATGATACGATCTCTGTAATCTCTTTCTAATAGAAAATGATGAGAAGAACCACCAGCAAAGAGCTGTCGATGCTCAATAGATTCTGGAGTCCGGTTGTTGTTTCCAGTCTGTTCCTCCAGAATTGTGGGCAGCGCTAGACCCTTATCCTTCGTCTTCTCTGTCAGTGGAGTTGATGCTGATGGTGGAATATCCTCAATTCCCATTTCCGAAATCAGATGCAAAACTCAGAGATGAAGATTCCACGTTCACCGCACCAATTGTACGCACCAGATTCCACACTAGATGAAAGTGGATCGGGGCTCTGCAACTGGATGGACTGTCCAGGAACCGAGGACCTGCAACACAGAACACCGTCAAGGCTACCTGGCCGGGGTTGGTCGAAAAACCCCTCCGGCGTGGGAATGAGTGATCGGAGAAGATGAAAGACTCTCTCTCTAGGTGTAGAGAGAGAAAATGAAAAGAGTAAATTTGGTTATGTTCAAGTTAAGATAAGATTAGATCAGATTCGATACCTTCAATGTAAAGAGAATGAGGCTTTTATAGAAAACCTTGCTTGTTGCCCAAGATGGTTTCATGAAGTTTTGGTGCTTCTAGGCTTACTTTAACATTGCTCAAGGTAGGGGACCATCAAGTTGTTGATAATGGATGCATATACTTGTTGTAATCATGCTGATAACAGACCACATTCCCTTGATCAACCAATTCCATGATTCTAGGGGGAGGGGACCAGCTGAGGTGGCATCCTCCATGTGCATGTATTCATAGCTTCCACGTTTCTCTAAGAGGTTTTCTAAACTCGGTACCATTGTGCCTCAGCTTGGTATCGTTGTGCCTCAGCTCGGCCTTTTACAAGATCATTTATAGAGATGGGCTTGTCCATTCGGATATCTTTGTATGGGCTCGGCCCACTTTAGTTCTGACAATGGGTTCGGCTCATCAGCTCGGCCCATAGATTAAGTCTTCTGACTTGGCTGACCCGACATCGCGTTGGACTAGCCTTTCCACTGCGAGTTGGGCCCAAGTGCTTGAGGACTTGGGTAGACTGTTGATCATGGAGTTGGGCTTAATTGGCTTGCCCATATGTTCATCTAACCCACTTGGATTTGAGCTTTAGTGGATTGGGCCGGCCCAAGGCTTGGATCCTACCCGTTTCATATTTAGCCCTTTCATTTGCCCCCTAGCTCGCGCTAAGGTTTCCCTTGGGGGGAGCTACTTTTCAATACCCCAACCATCGCATCGTTTCGGGTCTACTCCAGTTCGGCCTTGGTGGCGGCTAAATCCTAACACACGTGTTCTGCATGTGTGCTTCGATGGTGACACGTGGTAGTGTGGTACTGGTGTGCAGAGAAAAGACGCCGATTCTGTACAGAGGGACGTGATTTGTACCATCGCCCTGGTCAAGGGTCATAAATACCCTAGGGTTGTCTCTTCATCCTCCTTGCTTGTTTCAAAGTTTTGAAATCTCAAAACCCTTTCATTCTCCCATCTTTGTTCCGACAGTGCTCTATCCAGACGCTTGCCATCGGGTTCCAAATACTGCTATTCGCTTTTGATTCCAGTCTTCAAGACCTACGTTCTTTCTTGTCCTCTCATCGAATCACTGTAAGTTCATCTCAAACCCTTATTTCCTCTTGCTTTTCTGTCTCTATCGCCATTGCTGGCCCTTGTGCCACTATTTCGGTGACCAATGCTATTTCTATGTCTTTCCCTTAGTTTTTTCCCCTACCTCCTTTGTGTACATCCAAATCTCGTCGAGAATGTTCTCTACGAAATTCACGATGGGATTTGTGGATGCCATGTTGGCGGAAGGTCACTGGCACACCGAGCCCTCACTCACGGGTACTGGTGGCCACGGATGCAACAAGATGCACAGCAGTACGTACAGAAGTGTGACAAATGTCAGAGGTTTGCTCCACTCATTCATCAGCCAGCCAAAACTCTCACTCCACTCACCAGCCCATGGCCCTTTGCGCAATGAGGTCTGGATATTGTCGGACCATCGGCGCGAGGCACTGGGAACAGGCAATTCTTCATTGCTGCAACGGACTATTTCACTAAGTGGGTTGAAGTTGAGGCGCTAGCAAGCATCAAAGAGGCGGACACGAAGCGGTTCGTGTTGAGGAATGTGGTGGTGCGTTTCGGCATTCCGTGGGTACTGATTGCGGCTAATGGAACACAGTTCGATGGTAAGGTCTTCAGAAAGTTTTGTGCCGACCTCAGAATCGAGTATAGGAACTCTTCTCCAGGGTACCCGTAGAGTAATGGACAGGCAGAAGCATCAAACAAAACCATCATCAATGGAGTAAAGAAGCGGCTTGAACATGCAAAAGACAAATGGGTTGAAGAGTTACCTCACATATTATGGGCCTACCGAACCACAGCACGGCATTCAACGGGGGAAACACCTTACTCCCTAACTTATGGAATGAAGGCCATCATCCCACTTGAAGTAGGTCTCCCAACCCTTCGGTCTGAATTATTTGAAAGCTCCAGTAACAAGGAAGCTATTGCACAAGCCTTTGGATATGGCGAGAGGGCGAAGAGAAGCGTGATCGGACTTGAAGCGTGTCGGCTGACTCATCGAGGTTTCAATCAAAAGTTTTCCCAAAGGCGGTTCTTTGGAGAACTGGTTTTGAGGAAGGTTATGGATCACAAACGGGTGCCTGGCGAGGGCAAACTTGGGCCTAACTGGGAAGGTCCCTACAAAGTCACAGTCGTTGTTGGAAACGGAGCTTACTACCTAGAGGATCTGAATGGCAAAGCTATACCTCGGCCCTGGAACGTAGCAAATCTCAAGAAATACTATCAGTAGAATTATCCCCCAACTTCTCTATCAGAATGTAAAGGCATTTATCTGTTGACCAATGCAAATACTTCCCCACCTTTCTCAAATTTATCAAATTCTTGTAATTAGCTTTGGTTCATACCAAACGGAATTAGCTTTGATGTTTATCAAACAGAATTAGCTTTGGTTCATACCAAACGGAATTGACTTTGATCTTTATCAAACGAAATTAGCTTTGGTTCTTACCAAACGGAATTAGTTTTGGTCCCTACCAAACAGAATCAGCTTTGATGTTTATCAAACGGAATTAACTTTGGTCCTCACCAAACATAATTAGCTTTGATGTTTATCAAACAGAATTAACTTTGGTCTTTGCCCAAATGGACTCAGTTTCAGAACGACTGGACGGAATATAAATTTGGTTAGCACTCAAACATGCTAAGTGGTATTTCTTGGTGGAATAATGTTTGGCAACTGAATTGGACTTTAGCGAAGTGGAATTGCTTGGTGGAAACCACACTAACATATCTTAAGTAAACATCTTTGCATCTACATAACCTCTTAAGTATCAATACGTCAACGCTTCAGTACTGACTGGAACAAACAAAGTTGGAACAAGCATGACCAAGTACTACCAGGAGTAAGCTCCCAGCATTAGTCTTACTCAATTCTAGCTGGGGGCAAACAATTGTTTTTTTTTTTTAATCAAGCTGGACCTGAGTAAGACACCTTTTCATGCCTTCGTCGCATTCAAATACACCTATGCTATCTAAGTTAAAGCAAACTCAAGCAGTTCCACACAAGGGCACAATTTTCAATGCCGATCTTACTTAGCTCCAGGTGGAGGCAAACAATTGTTTTCTTTCAAAACCAACCTGGGCCTAAGTAAGACCCACTTACGAACTCAAGCACAGCCATTCCACAAATCAGTTAGCTACACCGAGCACAAGTTTGGCCCCAAAGTCCCAACAGTGCTCGGCCCGAGGCAAATAGTGCAATGCCACACCAAGCATCAGTTCGGCCCCGAGGTCCCAACAACGCTCGGCCGGGGGCAAGCAATACAGAACCAGACCGAGCATCTATTCGGCCCCGAGGTCCCAACGATTACTCGGCAAGGCGGTCTGAAAACATTCAAACATAAAAGCCAAACAGCATCAGATTGCAAGTTCAAAAAGAAAATTCTATCATTCAACAAAAGGCACAGATGGCCTCATAACCAGCAGCAAAGAAAAGAAAAGAGAAAAGAAAAATTGTCTTGACAAGTGCAGAAAGAAAGCTTGTCATGGAGACCGAGCCACAATACATCAAAGCAAAAAAAAAAAAAAAAAAAAAGTTCAAATCCTTTCAACATCAATTTTCATCAACAGTGGGCAACTCAGGAGCAGCATCAGCAATTTTGTCCAGGCCGTCTGCGGGAGGAAAAGTAGAGGAAGCTCGAACTTCCTGAGAAGTAGAAGCCTCCTTAACCACATTTCCTGTGGCTTCAGTCTCTGGGGTTTCAATCCCTTCAACATCCACTGTTTCAGCGGCAACATTCATGTCCTGGGTTTTGCTTGCAGAATCATCTTCTGGAGAAACTTCGGTTGGAAGAACAGCAGGGGTGGAAACACTCTTTGAACCCAAGGATCTTGAAGGAACGGGGATATCCTGAAATAGGGAAGAGCCTTCAGGAACCAGCGCAGCAGTCAAGGCACTCGTCCAACCCTTCACGAAGAGCTTATCTCACAGCACTAACACCTCTTCCTTATAGGCAGCCCCGGCTTCATCCCAACCCTGTTGCCAGTGTTTGGCTTCTAGTGCAGAACGCTCAGCAGCCATCACGGCAATAACAGCCTCTAATTCGGCCACCTTCCCTTCGAGTTGAGCCTGTGTCCCAATAGCAGCCTCCTTCAATTTTTCAGCCGAAGCGACAATCTTGTTCAAACGAAATGCTTCCCTCTCAGTGGTTCGGCGTCCTTCATTCTCTGACTCCAAGTTTATCGTCAGTCTCTTCGCGCTCATTGCGGCCTCCAGCACGGCCCTTTCTAGCTCTTCAGCACGCGTAATGGACAGATGCATTCTCTGGATACACTGCAAAGGACAACGAAGAATTAAGAGAAAAGGAGACAGCAACGCAACAGTAAAGACAAGTAAAACAGGAAACACTTACAGCGGTCATCATCTGAAGGGTCCCCTTCAGGATAGGAATATCACGGGGCCTTTTATGGTCGGCCATATCAACCGACATCAACAAAAACTTAGTCAAATCAAAGGCAAAATCTTGTGAAGAAACAACTGAATCAGAAGTGGATATAGGCCTGCCCTCATGCGATATTGGCGGCTCCCATTTCTCAAAAGCATCATCCTCGGCAAGATCCTCAGAAGCTTCCCCCACCACTGCTTTGCCAGCCTCCTTCCTTCTCTTTTTTGCTCGAGCAGCCACTGAAGCTGAGGGCTCGACAGCAGTCGTAGGGGTCCTAGAAGCTCTAACCTCCATCTTCACCTCCATGAGACTCTTCACCTCGGTCTTCTCCAGAGGGGTTTGCAAAGCATCGGAGGCTCCAAAGGCCTCGGCCTCTAAATCCACCAACACCCTTATCTTCACCACAGACCCGCTCCCTGCGAAATTGGGGGCAGCGGAGGGCGCTCTTTCAGAAAGTGCACCTTGACTCCTGCGATGGTTCGTGACAAAAGGAGTGGGAGACGTGTTGGTCTCGGTATCAGAGTCCAGAAGGGCAGCAGCGAGCCTCGCCTTCTTTGGAACAGTAGAACGGTAAGTAGACTGGTATTCCAATAACTCGGGTGCAAATCTCTTTTTATACCTTAGGGCCGCTTTTATAGCTTCAGCATTCTCTCGGTTCGGTCTTCATTGGAAACGAGAGGCCTCTGCAAAAAAGAAGTGATTCATTAGAGCAACATCCAAAATAAAACAAGAAATACAAAAGGCATTAGAAGGAGAGGCTCGAACCTGGATAGCTATCTTTCTGGGGCATCCTCTCAGACTAAAACTCAGTTCCGGCGGGAAACTCCCAGTTTTCACCAACTTGTAAGAAATCATCGTTGTGTTTATTCGAATCAGGCAGCCTAATAACCAAATGGCAGTCAAATGAGCGAACATGCAAGTAATATGTGTTGTGGCCTTTGTTATGAGAAAGAGTATAACAACCTAAGATATCCCATATGTCAAGGTTCAAACCCAATCGTCTATTAAGGGCAGAGACACTGCAAACGACATGGAAAAGGTTCACAGATACTTGCATTGGGGTTAACTAGACTTGGTGCAGAAACCGGCGTACCAGCAGGTCAAGAGGGAACCGAACCCCTCCCTCGACTAGGGCCGTGATGGGAAAAGCAACGGTATTCCTCGTACCCATATGCTTGGCATCTACTTTCGCCAACGAAAGGGTAACGTTGTTGGGAATATTATAGTCCAGGCGGAACATAGTCATGGCCTCGGGGGTATCAACCAGTGAACGGAATTTCCCCATTCAACAAACCTAATGGGACAGAGGTAGGACTCAGATAACAGAGTATGGAATACAGACAACGAGCGGGCCAAATAAGATGATTAAGATAGAAAGAAGCAAGAGAAGAAGAATCACAAAAGGACTTACAAAGATTAGAACAGTGGTAGCAGAGCAAGATCAGCAGCGAAAAAGTCTGAGCAGAGCACCAACGAGACTAGTTCAGAGGAACGGGAAGAGATCTTTCTCTCTCTTTGAAACTCTCTAGAGGAACGAGAAAGCAGATGAAGGGATTTGTATTGACAGCCAGAGCATTAATTGCACTAGCCGGCGCGCAGGTACACGGAGCACGACCTTCAGTATGGAATCAACGCACTATCTCTGCACACCAATCTCATATCGCCACGTGTCACTATGAAAGGACGCATGCAGGAATTGTGTGTCAGGATTGAACCGTCACCAAGGTCGAACTGGGGAAAACCGAAACGACACAACGCTTGGGAAGCAGAACAATAGCTCCTCCTAAGGGGAACCTTAGCGCGAGCTAGGGGGCAAATGAAGGGGCTAAACGTAAAATGGGTCAGGTCCAAGCCTTGGGCTGGCCCAATCCGCTGAAGTCCAAATCCAAGTGAGTTGGATGAGTATATGGGCAAACCAATTGAGCCCAACTTCACGATCAACAGTCCACCCAAGTCCTCAAGCACTTGGGCCCAACCCATGATGGAAGGCTAGGCTAGTCCCGGTGCTAATTGGCCGGCAGTGTGAGACTGAACCTATGAGCCGAACAGAAAATAGACCGAGCCAATACAAAGATATCCGGATGGATCAGCCCATCTACATGAATGATCCTATAAAAGGCTGAGGCAAGGCATAATGATGCCGAGCAGAGGAACATCGGTACCAAGCTGAGGAAATCTCGCAAGGAAACGTGGAAGCTGTGAATGTGTGCATGTGCAAGTTGCCACCTCAGCTAGTCCCCTATACCTAGAATCACGGAAGTTGTTGAACCAAGGGAATGTGGTTTGTTATCAGCATGACTACAATGAGTATATGCATTTATTAGCAACTACCAGGTGGTCCCCCACCATGAGCAATGCCAAAAGGACACCTGGCAACATCCAAGCTCCATGAACCCACCTTGAGAAGTAAGCAAGGAACACTATATATACAACATGAACTTCACATTGAAGGTAACTGAACAATTCCAAGCAAACTTACAAACTCTACTCGATATTCATTCATTCTCTGATCACTAATTCCCACACCGGAGGGGTTATTCGGCCAACCTCGATCGGGCAGCTCTAACGGTGCTTCCTGTGGCAGGAGCCTTTGTCCTTGGATAGTCCAACCGAGTGCAGGGACCCGATCCACTTTCATCTAGTGCGGAATCCAGTACGCACAAAAGCCATAATATCAAACAATACAATACAATATCACTTCTTATACAGGAAGCACCTGAAATTAAAGGAATGCATCTTACATAGACTGTTTCAGGATAACCAATCCCTAGTCACTCTAGGAAAAATCAATTTCGGGATTAAAGCAGTTGAGATCACACTTGTTTCAAGATTTTGTTTATGTCGTCAAACAAATGGCAGTCAAGTTTTATTTTGCATTATATATAAAATCATAAAAGTTAATGTGATAACCAAATAAAACAATTGCATTATAAGCAACCCAATTAATTAGTCATTAATTTTGGATACCTAAAAGGCAAAATGAGTCGACTGTACCCACCACAATTTAGGTTAGAGCTTCACCAATGGAGGTGTTAAAATTGTGTATTAGTGTGTTAACTAACATAAAAGAATAAAAGTGAACCCATTTTATCTGTATGTTAATTTAGAGAGTGAATGAGTACTACAATGGAGATGTTAAAGCGTATGTTAAGTGTGTGTTAAGAATAAATAAATAAATAAACAACAAGTGTGTGTGAAAAAATTTACTACTAGGAGCTTGGAGCTAACACGAGTGTAGACGTCCCCGAACGTCCCGGGAGGGAAATCCCGTTTTGTTCATTTGGGCTCACTACAGTTCAGGACTCAATGTCACGGTCCTGTATCTAATCTCACAGAGTGCAATGCATGACCGATGAATCATCAAAGAGTCCAAATTTGGCAAATCGTTTTTAAAAACAGATTTTTTGAAAGAAGTGCCAAACATGGACTGCTTTTCCAGATACAGAGTCGCCACCTAAATATTTTATTTTGAAAAATTTAGGAAACCCTGACTCGTTGCCTAAGGCCACATGCCCGTCATCACCAAAGTTGCCTTGGCTCGGGAACTTGGGTACGATTGGGGAAGGTCACTGTGAGTTATTCCGCCGCCCGATCAAAGATCGGCCTCTACTAACCATGATATCGAGTTTTGAAAACATTATGTGCTCTTATTCCGGTTATTAGCCTAGATTTACTACGTGATGCGTGCAGCATACAAGTATAGACTGGATCGCCTAAGTTGGAACAAAACATTTCATGTTTGTTTTTTAAAGCGGTTTGCTACTCGCAAGTAGGCTAAAATGCGGATTTTGCCACCCTCAGGTGGGCTTAGAAAACATGGTGATTTGCCACTATCTAGTGGGCTTAAAACTCACAATCAATGAATTGTTCCAATTCAGATAATCCAACCTCCACCCATAGGCATTCAAGCAGTTATATCACATAAGCACTTAGCCTCATGGTAAGCATGTTATCATGGCAGTCACTCACACACATGCAAGGATACTAAAGCATAAATACTTACTGAGTACTCCAAGCCAAAGAAAGAAGCTAATTAGAAATCATGCATGAATCCTAACTATGCTGAGATGCCTAATGCAACACATACGATAATGCAACTAAGATAGGCTCAGCTATTCTAAGGTGGCATATGATGATGCTACAGCTAACACGTATTCAACTTGAAATTGAAATACAATGCAGTTAGTATGATGCGCCGAGCCCGGTGCATGCAAAACAGATGAATGGATGCAAACATGCGAGCATAAGTATGCTAATTGAAACATGCCCTAAACTAACCATCATAAGCTGGTAAATAAAAGGGAGAAAGACGTGGGGTTGGAAGACATACATCACACACACGCACACTTATTACACAATTGCCCTCGCTCGGAGGGTCCGAATAAATAATACAGTCCGAATAAATAATTAACTACTCTAGTTAATTAAATATTACAAAACCCTAATTAATTAACAAATTAACTAGGAAAGCGAATAAACTAGCATGCAACCTATAAAATGGACTGCCTCAGCTCTTGTTCCGAATGATGAAAGATGCATGCGTGCTCGAGTCGCCTTGTTGGGAAATTCCTCGCGATGCCTGATTTGCCTCAATTTTGCAATTGGTCCTAGAACACGGTACAAAACTTCCGAAGGCTGCCGACTAGTTTTTGCTGCTGGATTCTGATTTGCTGCAACAGAGAGCAAGAAAGGGGCATGGCAAAGTATTTTCAACACATGTGTGCATGACCACTCTCCTCGTCATTGCACAAGCTCTAGGGAGTGTAGACCTCGATCCTCATGCCACCAATCACGCATCTCAATGCATGATGGCCGAGGAGTCGAATTGCATGACTCAATGTGAAATGAATGCACATATAAGCATAACAAGGCCTAAACTCCATCATGGGTAATCCAGAGTGTCGGCGACCGAGAATTGAGGCACGTTTCGTCACTTGGAGTATGAAACGTCCTTCGTTTCCCGTGTTTGGACTAAACCCTACTCCAAACACAATGCAATACACATGGCATGCATGAATGCAACTCTAACATGCAACCTAAATGCAATGCAACCTAATCATGTTGGCATGCGAGGGATGATATGCACACATGCAACCTAGCATACACAATGCTATGAGCTGAGAATGGTATACTCAATGCACACGAACTATATGGCATACACAATGCAATATGGACTTAAACTAAAGTGAGTGGACCTCAGCCCCACTCAAATTAGTGGCCATACATGAAAATGAGACAACCGAAATACATGCAAACATGCACGAATACAAAGGACCGATCCTAAGGCACAACATGCAATTCTAACTAAGCATGGCAAAGGATGAAATATGGCATGGAAACACACATTCTCTAGCTCTGAAACATGATGCACAATGGTCCCGAATCATGCAAACACTTCACACAATGCATGCTAGATGGCACAATTACCGAAACTAGTGAAGCGGATTACACTAGAGGTACACAAAATGATGCACAAATGGCAAGACCAGCCCCAAACAGACCCTAGGTAGGTCCAAGACAGTGGGAAAACGGCCTAAAATGATGGCTCAATATGCAAAGAAATGAAGCTCATTCAATGGTCCGAAAACAAGGCATACAAGCCCAACTCTCAAATGCATTTAAAGAGTGAAAATCATGGGAATATGGCATACATGTAAGCTCTGAAATATGATATGCAATGGCCCCAAAACATGAAAACACCTCAGTATATGCATGTAATAAACCTCGAAACTCAAAACTAAGCATGGACATTGAACTACAAGCATGCAAAACAAACATCATTTGACCATGAGACCCAAAAACAGAGCTAAGGCAGTCCAAAACATGCACAAAATCAGTTTAAGGCATGGCCAAAATATGCTAGGAAAGGCGGCCAAAACATCATGCAAAACAAGCTAGTGAACCATGATTTGCACTACAACTGTATGAAGCACATGAGAGGTCACCAAACCAACCAAAAATAGAAGTATGCTATGCCAAAATATGACAAAAAACCCACTGAAACTCAGTCAATGTATGCAAGAATGATATGTCCCTTTGAAAAGCCAATAAGAGGGTTATTCTACACATGTATAATGGACATACAAAATGGCAAAACTACCTCTGGAAAGAGGTTATGAGGGCCCTAAAACTCACTAAAAAGGGTCTGAAATAAGGCTAGGAAGCATGCAAATGAAGGCTCCTTTGAAAGGCCATGAAGAGGATTACTCTACACATGCAAGATAGACACCTAATATGGCAAAAAAAAAACTCTGGACAGAGTTCATGCAGGTCATAAAACTCACAAATAATGGCCTAAAATATGCTTAAGAAGTGTGAAAATATGGGCTCCTTTGTAAGGCCAATAATGCTAGAAAACAAGACAAGGGGTGAGAGGGTCACCCTTCTTTGATTTTGATGCTCAAAAATACATAATAATTGTTGAAAATCCATTGGATTTCAGTGGTCAAAAGGGCCAACAAAGATCAACACAAAGGCCCTAATGCATGGCCTAAAACAAGAGGAAATGAAGCATGCAAGGGGGTAGATGACCCCCAATGGAAAAATAGTCTGAAACAAAAATGTTTAGAAGCTCAAAATAAGACTTTTTTCAGTTTATGACAAAGCCCAAATATGCTTTCAAACTAGGCTAAGATGTGAAGCAAAACAATGCGAAAAATGGGGAAAATGAGAGTTACCCTTGTAGTCAAAAGAGCCAGCAGCTTCTGGACCAAAATAGTAAGCCTTCAACCTCTGAAAACTAGCTCCAAGCTGCTTAGAGTGATGATGGAGGTGTTAGGATAGGAGGTGTAGTGCAATGGCGCAAGAACAATAGAGCTTTGGAGCTTGGATGTAGAGAGATAGAGAGAGGTGTATGTATATGCCTTAGCCAAAATTTCTCAACCCTTGCAAGTGGAGAGGAGGGTCTCTCTTATAGAAGAAGAGGTCCAAGGCTTCTCTTAGAAGCTTGGAGCAAAGGGGCCAAGCTTCTTAAGGAAGCTAAACCAAAAGGGTCATGCTTCATGAGGAAGCTAGAGCAAAGGGGTCAAGCTTCCTCAAGAAGCTAAGAAAGGTTCAAGCTTCTCTTAGAAGCTTGGAGCAAAGGATCAAGCTTCTTGAAGAAGCTAAAAAAGGTTCAAGCTTCTTGGAGAAGCTAAAAAAAGGTTCAAGCTTCTTGGAGAAGCTAAAAAAGGTTCAAAAGGTTCAAGCTTCTTGGAGAAGCTAAAAAAACGTTCAAGCTTCTTGGAGAAGCTAAAAAAGGTTCAAAAGGTTCAAGCTTCTTGAAGAAGCTAAAACAAAGGTTCAAAAGGTTCAAGCTTCCTCAAGAAGCTAAAACAAAGGTTCAAAAGGTTCAAGCTTCCTCAAGAAGCTAAAACAAGGGTTCAAAAGGTTCAACTCAAAAAAATTGGTCGGTGGCCCCATTTGGTGGTCTCCCGATTGAATGCAAGCTAGTGGTGGGGTGGGAGACCAATAAATGTGGCCCAAAAACCAAGAAAATCAGCTTCCTGACAAGAAAACCAGAAAACTGACAAGCGGGGAGAAAAGTGGTCTCCAAGGAGAAAAGGTGGTCTCCCACCCTTGTACCACCTCCCAAATAATGAAAATAGGGTCCACGCCAAAAATGAACCAAGACGGATGCAAAACGAGGGTTCGGGAGCCAAAAACGGGTGCCCAGCCCAAACCGATCATAGCATCGAAAGTGGCGCACGACCACGAAGGTGGTCTCCCGGGCCACAGTGTCCCTCTAGAGAGAGGAAACAAGGTGTGTGCTAAAAACCGGAGTGAACAGAGAAAGTTAAGCGGTCCCGAACCGAGGCGCACGGCTGACGGCTCCGAAAACCGGAAACTAGTCTCCAAACGGGAACAGTGGTCTACGACCACGAAAAGTAGCCTATGGCCACTGAGAGATGGTCTACGAGATCTCTCCCTCCCTTCGGGAAGAGAAAACAGAACTTGGTTCGAAAACCAAGGCAAAGCACAATAGAGTCCCGAAGTCCGGAGGCAAGGCTCTCAGCCAAGACTCCGTAACCTCAGAATGAGCACAAAATACGCAATCACTGAGCGCTCAATCGATGACGTCTGAGTCTTAAGATCGGTCAAAAATGAGGTGTCTACAACGAGCTCCAAGCTCCAGTTGGTAAGAAACCAACAAGCAAAGTAAGAGCAACAAAAACCAGCAACCAAAAGCAACCAAAAAGAAAATAACCACAGCTGAGCAGAACAGAGCATAGCAGACTAACACAAGAGCTTCTACTCATACTGCAATGAAGAGCAAACCATTAGCAAGCATCTCCTAAGTCATCAGCAACTCCTAAGACATCAGCACAGCAGATTAACATCAGATTAAGAGCTCAGATCAGAACAGACTAACAGATCAGTTGAAGCAGATTAACAGATCAAATCAAAACAGACTAACAAATCAGAACAGCGAAGATCACATCCTCTAATTATTAAACAGCACAGCAGCAAACATCTCCCTTGATTCCACACACTTACATCTCTGCCCTCATCGGCACACTCTTCCTGCAGCTTACACCACTAGAGACTTGCTTCAAATTTGCACCAATCCACAGCATCAGAGCAGACTCCGCCACCAATCCACAGCACACTCTTGATGATCACCGAGATGACAACCAACCCACGCTCACTAAGTAGCACCATGGAACACTCCTCGAGCCACCTCCCAAGCAAAATCTAATGCACTTCAAATTAAAAATGAAATCATGCACAGAGAACATAAGATCCTTAAATACTTCCTTAAACCAAACGTCCATTCTAAACTTAATCAGATCAGTAACACCATCCACACTTGGGGCAACATCTTGAAATAAGCACTCATTGCGATGGTTCCACAAAGACCACATTACAACTAAAGAAAGAGCTTTCCACATCAACCTCTCATTTTTGCTAAACCTCACCTCTGCCCACCAGTCAAGAATAGCCTCCATTGAATCTGGCAAAGCACCTTGGACATCCCACCACCTTAGCATTGCAGACAACACTCTCCAAGCCACTTGGCACGATAATAGTACACGGTTAAGTGACTCATCCCCAGATTTGCACAGGTAGCATACTGAAGATGTATTTGCATGAAAAACACCAATCCTGATAAGATACTCTACAGTCTTTAATTTTCCTTTCCAAGCAAGCCATCCAAAAAATTGAACTCTAGGTGGAATGTATTTTACCCAAATCCTTTTACTAATTGGACAGAGGCTGCCAAAACCATCTGTCATAAATCTATACACTGTAACAATTGAAAATCTCCTTGTTTTTGAAGCAATCCAATCTAGTGTATCTTCTTTGGAGTTCCTAATAACAGAGGTTGCCTCTAACTGGGTTGCCAATCTGATTGCCTCCACACTTTCCCAATCATACAATTCCCTTCTAAACCGGAAAACCCACTCACCAGCATCCTCCTTCCTTTCCAAAGATAGCGTATAAAGTCTCTCCCTTATCACCTACCAACCTATACAAGAGTGGGAATTCATCTTTGAGACATAAGTTGTCACACCATTTATCCACCCAAAACTTAACTCTATGACCATTCCCCACTTTCACCTTACAATTATGCAGAAAGAACTCCACCAGTCTGCCACTCTATTCAGAACCTGATAATATATCCTTCCACATTTTAGAACACCTACTATTAGGGCTAACAGGAGGGCTCCAATTCCTTTCCTCGATCCTATATTTACTACAAATGACTCTTCTCCACAAAGCTTTGTTCTCAACACCAAACCTCCACCACCAAACCTCCTTCACCAAAGCTTACAGTTATCCAGAAGAACTCCATCTTGATATGTGATCAGTAGTCACTCCACTACTAGGAATCACAACATCTTGACATAGGATCAGTAGACTCTTTCATTACTAGGAATCATCATGTCTTGATATATGATTAGTAATCTGTTTACTACGAAGAACCACAATCTCATAACTGAGTAGTCAGTGATCTAACACCCCCCCCCCCAAGAGCCACTAATTTTCTATCTCTGTGATTAGTGATGTTGCACTCACTAGGAGCCACCAATTTAAGAATATATTCATAATTATAAAAATTCAAAAAATACAATCACCCCCCCTAACAGGTTGTCTCATCTTTACTCTTAAGCAAAGTCACATAACAATCATACATGCTATAATTGACACAAGGATAACATACTAATTGCCTCTAATTAATTCAGAGATATTATCATACAATCTTATGATTTCCTTTAATCACACTTGATCCCTTTAGATCTTTCTTTAAGAACCTCGCAAGGCTTAAGGTTGTCAGGTAGAACAACATTTTCTATTGTCACTTCTTGAAGCCATTTATGAAAAATCACAACAGAATTTCACTATTATGTTTTTCCAAAAACTAAACTTAACACTAGAAAATCCAAAGTCTGAAATTTAATTAAAACATGATCTCACCACTTACGTTAAAATCGAACATGGTTAGGTTCCAAGAAGATTGGAGGGGTCACACCGGTCTTAGTTAAGACCCAATTAACCTTAGACAAAACTTTCAAGAGCATGTTGATTACTAATCCACAGGAAACAAATTTAGAATTAAGTTTTCCAAGGGATAAACTAGGCTAAAACAAATCAAGTTTACAAAACTTAAAAGCAATTAAAATTTGCTATTAGAATTACACCACTCATAAAAGCTAACCGATACTCCCAGAAGTGAGCTTATTATTTCTGAATAAAAATCAGAAGTATTCTAGCTAATGCTAAAATTTGGTTTCTTTTCTCAAAACAAAACACTTTGGAAATAATCAAATTATTACCAAAGACTTTCTCAAAACTTGGTTTCCTATCACTTTGGGAATAAAAAGATTAAACCCAAATACTTCCTCTAAGCACAAAGGTTTGAAACCAAATCCATCTTAGTTGTCATTTCTAAAGATAACTCAAAAATACTTTTTAGCTAAGGCTAAACACTTTGGTTTCTATTACATAAAATCAAACCACTTGAGGAATAATAAAATTAATCCCAAAGATTTTCTCTAAACTCGAAGGTTTATAAACATCTTTCCTTCTCCCTTTCCACTATGGTGAAACTATTACAAATTAAAAATTAAAACTACTACAAATTAAAATGCAACTGTTACAATTACAAATTATCTAAATCTACAAAAACGAAGTTCATGGTTGCATCCGAAATCGTCTGTTTAGCCAAGAACACGTTTTTCCACTTGTAATGCTTATCTATGTATAAAACACATATCCTCGTTATCGCTAAATGTCACGCCCCGAAAATAAAGACAATAACCCATCCACAACATTAATAAATAACAGCAATGGTGAAGTAATCATATTCCATTAAGTCAAATTGAGTTTACAAAAGGATAACATATGCTGGTATACATTCACAAGACGGGCCCTGAATCTATAGCATATGTTACAAAATAAAGAAATAGGATGGAAGTTAAACAGGTAAGAAATGCCCTAAGGGCTTACAGCTTTTGTCACAACCCAAACTCGCCCCTATAGGTTTAGCGTCATAACCGGCTAGTAATCTTTGGATTACCAAAAGCCTCTTAACAGAATAACGTATAATTAGGGGTTGCGGAAGCAAATATACCAACAATACATAGTCCACAAAGCCGTGCAGACATACATGGGACAGAAATTTAAAACCTTATATAATATATATGCATATACACAACATCATAATGCAGTAATCTTCGTCACATTTAATACAGTTGTAGCCCTAAAAAGGGTATAGCCCAATATACACATAACAAAAGACTTGTTCGTATTACTAAAAATACAAGGTCTTAACTTATGCCGTTTAGACTTGACTTGCGCACAAAAAGGAACCTCCTCGAAAGCACAACAGCTGGCTGAAAAAACAGAGATACCAGATCCTCAACTTTAGGTCTGGTCACGCGCCTGGTCACCTATATACATAATATAAATAGTGAGTGGAAGCTTAGTGAATAATAACAGAGTAAAGATTTTAATGAATGATGCCCAGAACATATTTCAAATCTCATAACAAATTAGAATCATAATTAGGTTTATAGCGAGAACAGAGTCTTAGTCTTATTCATATTCAAATCATGCATGGAACATCCATTAGCATGAACATGTCTCTTTGGTCAAGCATATCAAGTTCCAAAAAGGAATCTCCAGTACCGGGTAACATATCTCATACATGAGCCACAGTATTGTTTCTCCCGGGTGAGGGCCTGTGCCACGGTATTATCTTCCCCGGGCGAGGGCTTCATGACCATAAGCCACAGTATTATGTCCCCTAGGCGAGGGCCTCTGCTAAGGACACCACAATTACTTTTCAAGAAAATTGGACATTCATTCATTCATACAAAACATAGTATTTCAGAAAACTGATCATTTCGTATCATCAGAAAATAATTAAAGTCAAACATAACTTTACAGAGTTATTACTCACAGATAGCCTTTGCAGTAAACAAATGGATCAACCGCTCACAACACGTGACTACACCAAACATAACAAATACGTATAATGAAACACACACTCGATTGATACTTAACTTCTTTCGTTTCATTGTTAGTGTGTTTCTAAGTCTTTACCTCCTATTGAGTCTTCATCATGGCCTAGGAGTGCCTAGGATGCAATGAGGATGCTAAAATGTACTTGAAAACACTTAATAAAAATTGCTGAAAACAGAGGTCTCGCTCAAGCGGACATGCAAAAATATAGTGGTCGCTCGAGCACACATTCCTTCACTCAAGCGGTCTGCAAAACACTCAGACTTCTAGGAGCATGCATTTTACGCTCGAGCCAACCTTTGGTCGCTCGAGTGGAGGTGCAAGACACAGAGTGGTTTCGCTCGAGCGTAGGAGCAGAATTTTGAAATTTCCAAATTCGCTCCCAAGCTTAAAATTCAATTTCCAAACCTTCAAAACACATTCTTTTGGGCCAAAGCGTAGTAAAACATTAGGAAACTCATAGTACATGATGAATTACAAACTATTTTGCAAAAGTAAGCCCAAAAGCTAAGCCAATTGTATTAAACAAAGCTTGAAACATGAAATAACATAACTTGCATGTAATATCATGAATTTCAACTTCCCAAAACATGATCAACTGAGTCATTAAGCTCAAAAGCAAGTTGAATTCTTTTAACAAAACCAAGATATGAACATGCATGTGGGAATTCTTGTAAAAAATCTTCAAAATCTCATGATATGCACATGCATGCATGAGTCATGTTCAATTCTATCATTTAATCTCAATTCTCTTTGAATAATGCATAACAACTTCATTTCTTGTTGATTTCACATGTAATTGAGCCTAAGCTTACATAATGTGAGTTGAAGTCTTACCTAAGGCTCAAATTCTTCAAGTTAGAGTTTAATTCCTTTGAATTCACTTCAATCTCCTCCAAATTCTAACAATCACTCTACAATTGAGCTCAATTTCCTTCTTTGCCACTCTCACACGTTTTTGATGGTCAAGCAAGAGGAAGTGGAAGTGGAAGTGTAAAAGTGTGTAGGAGGTAATGAGGTGGCCTTATATAGGCTTGATTAATAAACTCATTAATTTGGGCTGAATTGAGCATTAATTATTCTAATCATTTCGTTCTGAATCGAATTTTAATTAAACCTACTATAAAATTCTAAAAATTCTAATTAACACATAAATCAAGCCAATATCTTAATCGGATGCCAATACGGCCTTCAATTCGCAAACCAAAATGGAAACATGAACAGATCTTTCTACATTAAACAGATATAAACACAAATAAGACAATGTATGATGCAAAATTTTACTTTAATTTCTTATTAGGCATAATTAAGCATGAATTAACCTTAATCATGAGTTGGGGCTGTTACGGCTTTCCAAGTTAATATTTGGTTACAACAAAGTAGATTCGAATCCAATACAATTAAAGCCCTTGGCTTGTACAAAAATAAATACAGTAACTACACAACATGAAGCTCTTACTCCAAGTCCTCCCAAAAGCTATTGCCTTGGCAGAGGCATGTCATCAGCACCTGAAAATGGTTTTTCTACATAGGGTGAACCAAAGATACTACAACATAGTTTATGAATCTTAAAAAAGATATAAGGTGGATGCATATGCAGTGCTCATGCCAAAATATTTTAATTTTCTCCTTTCAAAACCGTGCAATGCCAAGTTTACCTCTTAATACTTGATACCATTTCCGTTACAATAGAAAACAGTGCAATGAATACAACACTATGAATCTCTAGGACGTGTTTGCTAGTAGACTATACAAGTATTACCAATTTGTCATTTTTACCGGTATTAATCGGAAGGCTCGACGCCTATCCGCACAGGTTTTTGGTCTTTCACCAAGGACACACAGGCCAACTTAATATCATAACTACACTCCTACCCAGATTCATCAAGGTATTCACCAATTTTTCTCAAAACAACAATATTTTCAATTGTGTTGAATATGCAACAATGCTCAATGAAATGAATGAGAAAATAGTTTCAATTCCCCTAATTCTCATGCAATTTCTACAACAATCATAGTTATCCTCCATCGATAGCCCAAAATAGATATCTCTAAACAGATAATTAATTTCCATAAAGATAGACTTTCCAATTTCCAAGATGTGAGTGGTAATACATACCCAACTCCAACATCTTCATCAAAACCAATCCAATTTCATATTTCCCACACCAATTCCATAATTTATATAAAATCAACATTTGACAAATTAGGGCAAAACCCATTTTTCTTCCAAAATCAATTCTACATATCGAAATCAACTATTTTATCACAACTCAACTTCATTTATAATCCCACAACCATTTTCATGAAACTAGTAAAAAAACCCCTCTTTTGAGTTTTGACCAAAAACCTTAGATTTGTTCAAAAGTTCCCCCAACTCACAATATTGTTTCAAAACACAAATAACTAAATTAAAAATTATAAGGAAGTGTGAAGCAATCCCTACCTCAAGTTAGAACATGAGAGAGAGTGTGAGAAACTCAAAGACACCAAAACCAACTTTGCTCCAATTAGAACGAAGCCCTTGTCGAGCTCTATCTTTTTAACAAAGGGATATGGGTGAAAAGATCGACGGATCTGGGTGTATTCGAGGGAAATAGGTGAGTTTTAGAGAGAGAGAGAGAGAGAGCGAGAGAGAGAGTGAGAGAAAATAGGGTTTTGAAATGTTTAGAGAGAGAGAGAGAGAAGTGAAAAAGTGACTTAGAAAAACAACTTTACGAACTGATATACGCGCAGATCGCTCAAGTACAAAAAGTGTCGCTCTAGCGACCAAACACAATAAGTTGCACTGCTCGAGCGCAAGAAGGTTCACTCGAGCGAAGAATACTAACTCCCAGAAGTTTTACAGATAGAAGACCACCACTCGAGCGCAAGAAGCTTTACTCGAGCGAAGAATGCCAACTTCCAGTACTTTTTGTAGACCTACAAAAATACTAAGAGTACACAAGGACTGCTCGAGTGCAAAAAGTGTCGCTCGAGCAAAGAGGCAAAATTCTAGGCAACAACAGTTTGAAAAACAAGCCACCAACCTGTCCCAAATGCAACCAACATATCCCAATAGCCAACTTAAAGAAAAATAAGAAGAAACAAGGCATGAACAACTATATAAGACAATGAAACCCGGATCTAAAACATCAGATGGTTCGAGTCTAAACCAGAATTGCTATACTAAATCTCCATGCTCACTATTTATATACACACTTAAATACAAGACAAGTTAATGAACCAATAAAGTGAATATTACATAAGTAATTTTAGATATAACTCGCAATGTATAATTCAAAAGCTATAGATGTATTGGAGTTACAAGAATGTCATGAGTTGCATGGCTACAAATCAATTATATATATAGGAATATTATGGTCATAATGTTGGCATTCCAACCATGTAACTATAAGCAAATATATATAACAATAAAGTTAAACTTCCACTTATCATTCCACGGATACAAAAATATTTTGTAGTAATTTCTTTGATTACAAATCAAGACATGAGAACTCACAATTGACACAAAAATATATATATATATATAGAATGAATAAGATTAATGCTATTACAATGCCAAACTATACCACCATGCGATAATGCAATATCATCATAAGCAAGCACGGTAATAAGGCTATTATACTAGAAAAATCAAAACTGTTTTACTAAATTTTCTCTCAAAACAAACCTATTTGTAGACATTTTATACCGTCAGAAACCTCTTGACTAGATGAATCTCGCGAAATTCTCAAAACATGAAACCCAACACTTCATTTTTTCCATAATTTAATTAATTGAATCAAATCGAAATGGTTAACAAACTTTCAAAACAACAAACGGAAATAAATCTGAAATAAAACTGAACTATAAAGTGAATAACTAAGTTCACAAATATGTCCAAAAATTTGAATGTCCAATATTATGCCTTATTCCACACAAAGGTTGTCATGTTCAAATAAAAAATTAGTAGTCCATTTTACTAATTCCAATTTGTTTTGTTTGTTCATATTATATATCCTTCTTTCACGTTTAGGTAAACCTGTAGAGAAAGTTAACTACAAAAGAAAACAAATAACAAACAAATCAAATAAATTAGTAACAATCTTAAGAAATAAAATTCTTATTTTATCTTATCAATTCTTAGTAACTTATGCACTAACAACCAGATTAGTCATGCAATAATAACTAATTAACATAAAATAAATTTTATGAATAAATTACGAGAAAACTAGAAATCAATTAACCTAGAAATTAAAATAATAAATAACTAGCATGCATATTGCACATAATACTAAAACTGTACTAGAACCAAACACATGAAAAATATATTTATTTACTTAAATAAATTGGAATGGTTAAGCATAAACTCCAAGTAGTTGAAACAATGGTATGCTGACATTCTGAAACTGCTTCGGTTCTCGAAAAACATTAGTTCCGTTTTTCTTTTTTTATTAACATAATCATAGAACTGATGTAGTATAACATGCTTGGGGAAATTATTCTATAATTACTACCCAAAGCAAAGAACAAATATAGTGTAATAAAATAATATATTACATATAGCATATGAATCTATTTGTCTAATTTGATGAGAAACATATAGCATGTTTTAAGATTGTTGGTACTTTTCCGTAATAATATAAGAACAATATATAAAATAAAATAAACAGAAATGATAAAACAAATTTTCTTTTTCTTTTTTATATTTTATTTATTAAAGAATAAAATACAAAATAAACTACATAATTAAAAATACACAAATAAATTAGATTACACCATGCAATATATTACAAGATGGATTCCCATGAATATATAAAATAATATGCGAGAAATAGTTCAAATCTAAAAATTTGAAGAACAAAAAATAAGAGATACAAATCGAAACCTATATGATACTATAGTTTCTTTAAAACAGATTTACCGCCTCCCGATGAGTGCTAAAGGTACGCTGGCATCTGTCTCCCAAGATACGACGGTCGAAACCTGCTAATGCAGAAACACCTTCTGAATAGCTTTGATCAACTTGACAATGGCAGCACTCTCTCTCTAACAAGAACCAAAGAAGGGGCTAGGACAAAAAAGATAGAAAAATTTTATTTGGTATAAAAATCTTCTCCAACTTATCTAAATAAAATCAAAAAAATTTCATCTCAAAAATATTTCTATCTCATCCATCTAAATTGGAGGGGAAAAACCCTTTTTATACTGGTAGGAAGGAGTCTTAGCCATGAATGACCATCAACTCTAGTCATAACGGATAAAGTTACAAAGGTGCAAAACTCTCATGTGCATAATATGATCATCAACTCCATCATCAAAAGATGAGAGTTACAAAGGTTGAAAACCTCCCTTGCATTATATATATATATATAAATATATATATATAATGCTATTTAAATAATTTGACTAGATGGGTCGTAAAATAGATACGGGTGTTGGATCATAATCCAATCCAAACCTAGTCTAAAATATATGCACAAGACAAGCCCAACTCAGCATAGCACAATCTGGCTCATGCACAAGACTAAGTCCAACACATGCACATACACAAGCCTAGGCCAGTCCAAACCAAAACTAAAACTAAGACTTTAAGTCTAAGTCCAAGCCTATGCCCAAGCCCAACTTCAATTGATGTCCATTTTATGAGACAATTCTCATTCACAACTTAATGGTTTCGGCTCATTATTTATGTATTGCAACCTTCTCACTTTAGAGAATACAAAACCATTCTGACACACTTCAATCAGCGGTTGGGTCCTGCTTTAATTTCGAATTAAAGTTACCGAAAAATCATTATTTTCTATAAAAAAAAATTACTTTAATATTTGGACAAGCATTTTGTAACTATTTAAACATAACGATTACAACATGGCAACATTGAATAGATGTGTAAATATTCCCACATTTGTCCTCTAAATTTGTGGGCTGATTAAGGTGAGTATAATGTCAATATTTAGAATCATGCATTTATATATTTTCATATATTTTTGCATATATATATACACATTTTGATACATTTTTTATGCTGATGAGATTTGAAGAGATCAATAATTATTATTTTAAAATTATTAGTTAATTGAGAATATTTTATTTAGTATAGAATAGTCTAGAATTAATATCTTGTTTGGTTTTAGAAACTTGATTAATAAAATGGAGAGTTTTCTCAAAATTATTTGTTCTCAGAAAGAGCATCTCTAATTCAAATTTGTTTCTCATTCGGTCTTGTTCTTTCCACATTTTTTTGATATGCTTTCATGCATCAATTTTTTATACGCATATTGACATAACACTTTTGAGTTGCTAGGGCTAGCTTGTCATGCATAAAGATATTGGTTTATATAAGCATCTATCATTTGTACAATTAAAACTGTAATTAGCTTACGTGTGTTTAAATTATAGATTTTGGTAGAGATTTTGAAAGGAAAAGGAAAAATGTATAGGTGAAATGTGAATAAAATATAACTACATTTTACCATCATTTTTCTTTTTTCTTTCCAAATTCCTACCAAAATTCATGATCCAAACTCAACCTTAATGGTTCAAGTCTATTACCTATGGTGGACCTTGTAGCTCAAGATGGCCATGATTGTCTGTATGGTTGTCATCGCCAGTAGAACAGAGGCAGAGACAACTGAGATAGATGACCATGGATTGCTAAAATGAGCAAGGATCCCCTCCTTGCATAATTTCCTACTTGCAGGGCCATTGGGCCTACTTTTAGGCCCAATTTTGATAATCTGTACAGTTCATATTTTAAGATTTGTTCTGTATATTATACCTGTAAAAAAATAAGTTGATCGAATATCAGAAAGCATGTGTTTGGAAAAATCAAACTAAAAACTATTTTTTTTAAAAATTTAATAAACAGTTTTCCGAACACATGTTTTCTGATATCCGATCAACTTGATTTGAGGAAATCATTAGAAAAGTAGCTAGCTAGCTAGAAGTGTAATGATCATATAGTTTGAGGAAATCATTAGAAAAGTAAACATATGCATATAGTGAATCTGGATGGAAAAACTTGTTGGCTGGACATACAACTTATTGAACCAAGTTCGACATTTTATGCTTAAAGAAAATGACCTGGCCATATGCTCCATGTAGGCCACTCTTTAAAGAGATAATCATTTCCCTCTAAGATGGTACAGCAAGGCTCTGTTTGGAAATTTAGTTTTTTTAGTTTTTTATGAGGTAAAAAAGTTAATGTATTTGGAAGTGTTTTTAGTTGAATGGATAATTATGAGGAAAAAAAATTAATTGTCTTGTATGACGTAATCCTTTGTTATTGGGGTTAAATTTTTGGCTTTTTTACTTTCTTTTTTCCTATGTGTGTGATTTTTTGGATTTTAATCACTTTACAAAAAAAACCCTTTTAAGTGTCGCTTGAATTTAAATGTCCACATTCAATTAGTATATTTTGATGCATAATTAACACTTATATACACGTTGGATGGCAAGATTAAAATTTTTCAAAGATGTCATTTTTTTTTTTAATATTTATTATGATGTGTATTTATAGTTTTCATGATTTAGGCCTCGTTTGGGAACATGCTAATTTAGTAACTTTTTGGCTATTTGGTTAAAATGTGATGAAAAAAAAATAGTATGTTTGGGATGACTTTTTGGCTTTTTACGAAAAGATGTGCAAAAAGTAGAGAGAAAAGGGAATCTTTGACTTTTTAGTATGGATTGTTGGCTTTTTGGCTTTTTTAGTAATTTTTTGACTTTTTAGTTAAAATAGCCTCTTGCCAAACGAGGCCTTAGTCATGGTTTAGGAGAGAGATTGAATTAGATTATGCGATTTAATTGAAACACTTTTTACACATTAGAAAATAAATTCACACAATTTAAATATTATAAATTACATATTGTAGAGGCTAAAAATATAATATATATTTTTAATAGCATTTACACATTTATTCCTGAATAATCCAAATTGGAGTTAACACAATTTAAAAACGAGTTAGGTTGGAGGACCAAATCAAAATACTTTTTAGACATTAAGGATCGAATTGACACAATTTAAACAATAAAAACCAAAATGACGAAACTTAAATACTTTTTATTACAAAAAAGGTAATTAATCCTATAACAATAATAAAAGAAGAAATACAAGAGTTTCACCAGAACCAACCAAACTAAGCGCCAACAAAAGATAAACCCACAAAATACATATAACTGGAAGACACATACAAACTTAACAACATACAACATAAAACCATATAGTTGAAACAGGCTCCAGCTTGCGGCTTGCACATGGAGTGCCAACAAACTTATCTAGAATCTATCCTTCTTGAACATAAAACTTCATTAGCTATCATCATCCTTGAACGAGCAAGAGAGAAAGCACCATGAAGATTATTGCGATGAACGAGAGAGATGTAACAACAATACAAACTCTGGGACAGAAAGCAAAAAATCAAAAGAACTAGATGTAAGTTTGCTGAAAAAATCAAAAGAATTAATGAAAAATTCACATGTAATAGAAAGTACGAGTGAGTCAACAACAAATATTGAGTGTAATAGTCACACCCCAATAAAAGATTTAAAATGAAATTGGATAGATATCTCTTGCCTACAACTCATCCAATCATGAATGAGAGATTTCAACCTTATTATAGATGATATTACGCATGGTATCACTATTATACCTAGTTAAGCGTGTAAGCCATCATGGATGTGTGTGTATATATACCCACATCTATGCTATATAATTTATTCCATTTTAAAGGAAAAGATGAGAGACCCAAACAAAATAGGCAGACAAGTTAACATAATATAGAAAAAGAAGAGAAAAGCATCATAGGAGATTTCTTGGGACAACTTAAACTTAATATTATGCATAAAGATATTTGGGTGAGATGAACATTCACCTTGGATACAGTTAATTCTGATCAGCATAACAGTCCAGAAGCATTAGCTATGGGGAACTCGTGGCTCAGTAGTGGCCGCGAATGTCTGTATCGCTGTTAGCAGCAGCAGAGCAGAGGCTGAGGCGACTGAGATAATTGACCACGGACTGCTAAAATATGTGCGCCTCAAAGTTGCCCAGTCGCTGCTATAGTAGGCCTCCACTTTTCTGAATTCGTTTTTTAGGTAACACTCTCTAATGTTGAACACAACATGCTCTCCCAACATCTTGAAAAGATTAGCAACATGATTATCATTGTAGGAGAAATTTGAGATAATTCCGTCCTCACAAAGGAATGTAACGTCTCTACTTGAGTTGATGAGACAACTCATGAAGGCAATATATTCAGAAAAGCATTTCGAGTCGGGCCGTGGGTAGCATTGTTCGTAGGCAACACAGTTAATTAGGACAGTGCTGGTGAAATCATTGATGGTCATGGGTGGGATTCCTAGCACCCATTTGTGGAAATTTATGTCCAAGAAATTATCAGCTTTTAGTGGCCTAAACTTGACCCCAGCATGCCGGAGTCGTGTCACACATGGTATTGACTGATCAGATGATGGACGATACCCTTCTGGCCTATACACGGTTGGCCTATACGGGGCTTGCTGTAATTTTGGGCAGCAGTAGCTACAGTAAAACAAGTCAAGTAGATGACCGCTGCCTTCATAAAGGGATACTCGCTGTTGTCCCTTGAATGATTCAAGGGACCTTGGCAGGGCAAGATTAAAAAACTTTAAGGCTTGCCACAAAAAGGGTTCCCTTGTATTGAAATTGGAGAGACTGAATAACTCCAAAAGAACGAAGAGGGGAATTTGGTTTTCAAGCTTTAAGAGGTCTCTAATGAGAATCGGAACCATGGCTTCATGAGCACTAGGCTATTGACATCCGCAGAATCTTCACTCTGGCAAACTTGTTGGAAGAGTTCAATGATAAAGCAACCATCAAGTAGCATCATCTCAATGAAATCGTCACTTGACATCTGAATCAGCTCTGAGTATTGTGCTCTTGCCTTGAGCTCTAATTCTTTCATGGCTAGCGTCATGAGCCGTAAAGAACTCTTTGGTTGTTCCATTCGAGAAAGTAGGGAATCAAGAAACTGCCATTTGAAACTTTGGAATTCAAGTACCTCATCTTTGTCGCGGTGATAAGGGCCTATTGACACCTTTTCTGGCTCAGTGGCCCTTCTACTGATTCTTGCAAGGTTTTCAGGGAGTCTGCATATAGAAACTATGTCCCTTTCCGTTGTGCTTTGAGCTCCTTCTCTTCTGTTTTCTTCCAAGCGCCTCTGAATGAGAATGACACATGCATTATCACTGGATTCCTCTATTTCACTGGTAGAGCCAACCGACGTCTCTATGTTGCTATCGGATTCCTCTATAGTAATGGCTTGATGCTCTCCATTCTCCATTTTTTTTTCTCTCACTCTCTGGCTTTGTGTAAGCTGAAGGTAGAGTGACCCTTTCTCATGTTCAGAGCTCAACCAGAAAGCTGCTTAAATAAACGATGTGTTCTTCGTGGGAGGTGCAAGTCCTTCAAAAGTCTACTTACTATTCACCAGAGGAAACTGAAGGGAAGGTTCAAGGCAAATGAAGGAGTGTATACTAGACAAATTTCTTCAGTTTTTGGAATCAAATTTCCCTCATTCTACTTCAGACGCGGTTTCTGTCTTTGGTACATCGGAAAAAGAAAAACATATTCAGGGGCGTTTTGGGAACATTTCAAAATAGCTAATTTTTAAAATTTTTTAGTTTTTTTATACAAAAAAAAGTCTTAAAAAGTCAGTTTTTTTAACATAAAAAAATTTAAAAAATCACAAAAAAAAAAAAAAAAAAAAAAAAAAAAATCAAATTTTTATCAATTTTTCAAAACACCACTCAAGACAGGTTTCAATCAATTATGTTGCAATGAATCATTGTACCGGCAGCAGTAACATGGATATGAAGAGGTTATTTGGTGGTTTAGGAGAGTAATGCTCCAAAATATTAAGATTGCGTTTGGTAAAGTTTTATAAATATTATTTGAGAATATAAGTTGTATTTTGAGTTTGTAAATTTTGGAATTATGATTTGCGTGTGAAAAATTTATTTAGTAAAATAGTTTTAAATTTTTGATGTGACATATGATATTTGATATAAATATTTATAACTCATAACCAAACATACAACTCAAAATTCTATTAAAACACATAAAAAAAATTAAAAATTCAAAAAATATTTTTTTCGAATATATAAAAATTAACATATGTCAATTGCAAAAAAAATAAAAAAATAAATAACAATAAATAAATTTGCACTGTTCCGGTTAACTGGCCGGACGACTGGTGGGACGATCGATAGGATGACCGGTTAGGCCAAATTTGAATTTTTTTTTTTTGAAAATCACGCCTGAGACAGTTTTCTACAGAGTTTTGAAAACATGATTTGAGAACTCCTTCCAAATATCATATTTGAATATAGGTGTAGAATCATTGTTTGGAAACACAACCAAACATAGCCTAAATTTCACAATTTTAATTAATAATATTAAGTTGAGAAAAAAAAAAGCTAAATAAATAAATAAAGCCTTTGTTTGGCAAGTTAGTTTTCAGGTTTTTTTGGCTATTTTAGCCACAAAAAACAAAATAGGCTATTTTAGCCATAACAAACAAAACATCATATCCAACCCATAATCATTATATTCTTCTCTCACAAAAAAAGTTAAAAAAGCCAAAAAGTCAAAAAACCCTTCCCAAATCAAGCTTTTTAGCCCAGGCTAAAATAGTCAAAAAAGTCAAAAAGTCAAAAAGCTAAAAAGCCAACCCACTTCCCAAACCAAGCCTTTGGCTTTTTTAATCTTTTTTGTCTTTTTAAATTTGTCCACAGAAGATAGACTAAAAAGAATAAAAAAATTGACATAATTTTAAAGTAAAAATTAAAAAAAGAGATGATTTTTTTAGGTGCTTTGAAACACGGTCAAAAATTTAAGGGAGATTTTTTTTTAAAGTTTCTGGTATTAAAATTTTATGGCATAAATAATATACAATATTTTCATAGTAATAGGGGTTCTTCAACATTTTCATAGAAAAAATTCGACACAGAGAAAATTCGTCCTGACACAAAAAAAAAATTCAATTTCCACAAAGAAATTTCTCTAATTTTTCAGAGAAATTTTAAAAATTTTATGGTATATTCACAAAGAAATTTCACAAAAAAATCCTAACAAATAAATAAATATATATATATATATATTTTAAATCTCTCCGACTATTTAAAATTAAAAAAATGATGTTTTATTAATTTTTTTCTTAGGCCCCTTTTGGGAAATGGGTTATAATCCACTTCTCAGATTATAACTTACTTTTCTTCTCACAAAAAAAAATGTTTATAAATTATTTTTAACCAAAAAATTAATTATAATCACCTTTTTAAAATAATCATTATTAAAGTGGGTGTAAGAGAGAGAGAGAGAGAGAGAGAGAGAGAGAGAGAGAGAGAGTTGGCTTGGCAGGAGAAATCACAAGAGATATAGACATGGTTGGAAGGCTAAACGGGAAAAGATTGGGGAAAAGGGTATATTGGACACTTCACTAAAAAAATCACGTTTTAATCATAATTTTGAAAGATTTCCCACTGTCCAAGGATAATTTCTTCTTAGACTCACTGTCAAGTAATTTTCTCAATTTCAAAATAAACACTACTTTTTTTAGTACTATATACGGTTATGCTCTAGACCCGCACCCCCCATGCATTTGTGAGAGAGGAAGAGGGGAGGAGAGAGAAGGAAAAAAAAAAAAAAAAAAAAAAAGAAGAAGATATAGCCTCTGTTTGGGAAGAAATTTTTAGGATTTTTTTGGTTAAAATAGTCACAAAAAATAAAATAGATTTTTTAGCCTAATAAGATAATATTACATTCAACTCATAATCATTATATTTTTTTTCTCACAAAAAAGTTAAAAAAACTAAAAAAGTCAAAAGTCCTTCTCAAACTAAGATTTTTAGCCCCAGGCCAAAATAGTCAAAGAAGTCAAAAAACTAAAAAGCCAATCCACTTTCCAAACGACACCATAATGTATAGCCACAAATCAATTGATGGTTATTGGGGTCAAAAATTATGGGGTCCAAGTATTTTCCATATATGATGGGGCTTCTAGTAACATGAGAGTAATTTTATATGTGAAAGTTCATGTCAATGCAATTAGAATTTCACATGGAAAAAATATATATATTTTACTAGTTTGCCTTTAATATTTTTTTTATTTTTTTATTTTATTGTCTTTAAAAAAAATTTGAATTTTTTAAATAAATATTTAACTTTTTAGATACATCTAAATTAGATGCACTTAAATATATATAAAAAATAACTAAAATATATAAGAAAATGTTCATAAAAAGAAAAAAAAACACATGAAATTTGTATTTTTTTTTTTTTATGGCCGGATGTTTGGACCAGTTTACGCGTATTTCGACTAATACCGAGATCCACGTAAATCGCTACCTCCACGCAGATCAGGCAAATCTTAAACAAAACTCACGAGTATGGCCCCAATTAGCCGATTGCTCTTAATGGGAGTTGTACCTGACACCTAAAAGAGTACACTTCTAATTTCCAAGTTTCACTAGCTAGGCCAAATAGACAATACTTACTGAACAGAGGCCATCCAACAAAAGCAAGCACTATGACACAGGATTTGGTACAAATGTGATTTGGTACACAAGATTTGACATATAACCTACCCAATATTTTCTTTAAAATAAATCGTTCAAATTATTAAAATAAATCCTAAAATAAGCATAATAAACTGCAAAATAGCAACCATTCCAAATCCTGATACACAAGGCATATGTAGTTAGCATGAATGGCTTTATTTAAGGAGTAGCGGGTTCTTGGGACGACGCAAGATGACCCTACTAATGCACTGCGACCGTGAAATTATATGAAATTCAAAGAAGGTTTATGCAGATCCATGTTGCAAATAATTCATTTATTGGAAGAATGAGCATATCACATTGCCTTGAAACAAAGCAAATCCAATTTTCAAAAAGTGAAGAGATTTCTCTTGTCTTGTTGCATTTAGTTTATTTTCCTTTAATTGAAACCTTCCCTTTAGTTTCCTAGCAGTTGGTGGGTACGTATGTTCACCTTACGCTATATTGAATCATAAATTTAGATAAGAATTTAAAAAAAGAAAGAGAGAAATAAAATAATAATAATAATAATTTATATTTCATTTACATTTTCATCATCTTTTGCATTTTCTTTTATAAATTTCTACTGAACTTTATGATCCAAATACAATCTTAACAGCTTTCACCTAATAAACATTTTGGAAGAAAACTTTGCCCTCCACACCCCATATTTATCCAATTTCTTTCTGTGATAGGCGGGCTCATGTGTTCCTGCTTCCTAGACACAGACCTTGAAATTACACCCATATATTTATCTGATTTCTTCTTGTTTCTGTGATATGCTTATATGTTTGTTCCTACTTCACACTACCTCGAAATTACGTTATGACAGCAGGAAAGTCTCCATTGAAGTTCAAAGTAGTTAATTGCAAATCCATTGTACAGTATGGTACAATAGTTCAATTGAAAGCCAGGAAGTTATGAAGAAATTTGTTGTATGTTTTCTCGCCTTATTGGAAACTTCCCTTCAGCTTCTTTGCATGTGAAACAAGGCCTTCAACTTGAGCACTGAACATGAAAGGGGGGTCACTTTTTATTTTTTATTTTTAATTTTTGATAACCGGGTATCCGCGCTAGCGTATGCACACCTCGATTAATTCCGGGAGACCAACCCCACCGCTCACTTGTGGGGACCTCATTTAAAGCTAGGGCAAACTGTGGGCGCCGTGTTTTTTTTGAATCTAAGGCCTGTTTCCCACACTAAAGAGTCGCTACTTAATTTTTAAAAGAAAAATTAAGAAACCTTTAATAATGAAAACTAAGTTAAGAACTAGTCCATCACAACCAAGAAAATCCGGGGTTCAGGAGCTTATGTACAAAAGGGGAAAGTTATTGAATGATAGCACCTCATTTTACCAAATCCAAAAATTGACTTCTACTAACTTTTTATTTTATGATTTTAGTGGTTAATTATTCATACAAATTTATTTTAAGTCTTAAAACCCTTAACTAACCTAAAACTATGTGATTTGAATAAAAAATGAATATCGCTTATTTTAGATTGAAAGAACAATGCTATTTTTTTTTTTTTTTTGAAGAATGAAGGTTTTCAAACGAAAAGCATATTTTTAATAATTTATGACAATGAACCAAACTAATACAAGCAATACCCACAAAAACATTCAAAGAATATAATTTTGCATAGAGAGTATTTAACTTAAATTATTTAAAAGATAATGTAATAAGGCCTCGTTTGGGAACAGGTTATTTTAGTAACTTTTTGACTTTTTACGAAAAGATGTGCAGAAAAATAGAGAGGTGATGTGACTAGTTTTAGTTGACTTTTTGGCTAAAATAGCCAGTCCCCAAACGAGGCTTAAGGACACACTTATAATAGAGAGTGATCGGTTAAACCCCTTAATATACATTGTATTAGTTTATTAAGTTGTATTAATTTATAATTTTGTGTAATTTTTGTGTGTTTGTATATATTTTAAGAGTTTGTACATAAATTAGTATAAATAATATATTTTATATTATATTATATTATATAATAAAATAATAAAATTAAAAACAAAACAAACAAACAAATGAGAGGCAGGAAAGTCAAGAAAGCAAAAGAAAAGAAAAGCAAAGGAAGGAAAAGAGAGTCACGTCTCCCACGCCCCTTTCCCTCTATTATATATATATAACAAATATTTTATTATATAATTATATTATTTATATTATTATGTTTGCTTTATTTACTTGTTTTATTTGCAGGTAAAAGAGAAAGGAAGGGAGCGAGGCAAGGAGGAGGCAGAGGCTTGGGCCAAGGAAGTCAAGAAAGAAAGAAAAGGGAAGTGAGAGAGTGTAATTTGTATATATTAAAGTGTGGTAGTTATATAGGTATTTAAAATTAATATTTTTTCTTACGGTAGAGATGAAATTCTGACTAAGCAATTGGGGTGAGTTGTATTTAGTTTTTTTAGTTTTGATTTGATTTGGATAAATTGCTTAACTTTCACATATTTTTGTGCAATAAATATTTCATTGAAATCATGTTATACAATTATTTTCACTGCTGTTTATTAAAATTGTTAGACGAGTCATACCAAGTAAGAGAGGTCATGCATCAAGCTTAGTCAGGAAGTTATGAAGAAATTTGTTGTATGTTTTCTCGCCTTATTGGAAACTTCCCCTCAGCTTTTTTGCATGTGAAACAAGGCCTTCAACTTGAGCACTGACCATGAAAAAGGGGTCACTTTTTATTTTTAATTTTTATTTTTTGATAACCGGGTATCTGCGCTAGCGTATGCACACCTCGATTAATTCTGGGGGACCAACCCCACCGCTCACTTGCGGGGACCTCTCCCTTTGACCAACAAAGAGTCGCTACTTAATTTTTAAAAGGAAAATTAAGAAACCTTTAATAATGAAAACTAAGTTAAGGACCAGTCCATCACAACCAAGAAAATCTCAGGTTCAGGAGCTTAGGTACAAAAGGAGAAGGTTATTGAATGATAGCACCTCATTTTACCAAATCCAAAAATTGACCTCTACTAACTTTTTATTTTATGATTTTAGTGGTTAATTATTCATACAAATTCATTTTAAGTCTTAAAATCTTTAACTAACCTAAAACCACGTGATTTGAATAAAGAATGAATATCGTTTATTTTAGATTGAAAGAACAATGCTACTTTTTTTTTTTTTTTGAAGAATGAAGGTTTAATGTTAATATAACCACTGCCATGATTAATGAAATTTTTTATTAATTTTATTTATGAAACCGCTCAAAGTTTTATTTACTTACTACATTTCCCTTATCATCAACTATTACATCTTGAGTCACATCACTATTTTTTACACTAATGATTACATTTCGTAAAACATTAGAAAATTCTATAGGGTCCATAACAACGGATCCTCTACGATCAACTTCCTCTTTGCTAACACCAACGTCCGAAATCGACAGACCAGGATCAACATCACTAGTATCATCACTACCTTTGTGTATATCAATCTCAGATGACCTCTACGTTCATGAAAAACTGAACTACTTTCCCCAAAACCTCCTAACAACAAATCTCTTCGCCTCTCCGATAAATCCACAGACTTAGTTCGTGTCAGAATTGGAATGGCCTTTGTTGGAGAACAATGCCAAACATCAACATGTTCATTAGTATATTTTTTAGATAACACAACAATAGAGGGGGCCCTCATTTGCGAATCTTCTAGCATGCTACTCGTAGAATACTTCAGATTCTCCTTCATTTTACAATACGTAATCCCCTTTTTAATATTAGAATTTTCAAGTCGATACTTTATCATCCATGGCACTTGTCTGTCGTTAATTGAACAATAACCATTCTCATAATAGACTAACTCGCATTGACAATCCACAGGGAAAAAAAATCACGCCTGCAAACTGTTATTACCATCTAACCTCCGATCATAAACATTTACTCTGACCAACCCACTGGCATTGGGTGCGCAAAGGGGAGAATATTTTATCAATATTTTATCAACATTAATACTCTTTTGTTTGTATCTCAACCTCAATTGAGAAAATAAATTAGGCAAAGCAAGTTCAATACAACTGAAATCACTTGCTAAAACACCTTCAACAACTCTAGTTTTTATATCGTCTACCTCCATTCACCTGAACATTACAAATAAAAATACATAAAATTATAATTCTAAATAGTCTTAAAGTACATTTGACTCCTTAAAGTAATTTTGCATACTTTTCCACTAACAGTAGCAACCACTAAATATATGGCACCCTTTTGAATGCTTCCAAAATAATTACAACAAGCAAACAAAATGAAGTTCTTGCTTCAAATCCTTCCAAGCTATTGCTTTGGCGGAGGCAACTCATTGGCATCTAAAAATGGTTTTCCACATAGGGTGAGCCAAAGTCCAGTAGAGATACTACAACACAGTTTATGAATCTTAACAAATTCATAAGGTGAATGCACATGCACTGCTTATGCCAAAACATTTTCATTTCCCTTTCCAAAACCGTGCAATGCCAAGCTTATATCTCATTCCATGAAATCATTTACTTTACAATAGAAAATAGGGCAATGAATACAACACTGTGACTTTCTAGGACGTGTCTGCAAGTAGGCTATGAGCACTACCAATTTGTCATTTTTACTGGCATTAACCAGAAGACGCAATACTTAACCGCACGGGTTTCTGGAATTTCACCAAGGACACACAGGCCAACATAATACCACATCTACACTCCTACCCAGATTCACCAAGGTATTAACCCATTTTTCTCAAAACAACAACATTTTTAAATTTGTTAAATATGCAACAATGCTCAATGCAATGGATGAGAAAATAGTTTCAATTATCCTAATTCTCATGCAATTTCTACAACAACCATAACTATCCTCCACTATAGCCCAAAGTAGATAAATAATTTTCATAATGATAAACCTTCCAAAAATCTTAAGATAGGAGTGATAATACATATCTATCTCCGCCATCTTCATTAACGTTAATCCAATTCTATATTTCCAACATCAATTTCATTTATCATTACAAAATCAACATTTGAAATCTTTAGGGCCAAACCCACTTTTCCTTATAAATCATCCCCAAGGATAAAAACACATAATTTTATCATAACTCATCCTTATTTACAATTCCAAACTATTTCCAAGAATCTATTTGAAAACCCGTCTCTTTGATTTTTCACCCAAAACCCTAGATTTGTCCAAAATCCCCAAATCACAATATTGTTTTAGAAATAGCAAATACCTAAGTTAAAAATTATAAAAAAAGTGTGGAAAATCTCTAGAAGACAAGAGAAAGAGTGGAGGAACCTTAAAGACGCCAAAAATCAACTTTGTTTCGATTAGAAGGAAGCTCTCGGAGTGCTCTACCTTTTTGTCAAAGGGACTAGGGTAGAGAAACCAATGGATCTAGGTGTATCTGTAGAGAGAAGGTGAGCTTTAGGGAAAGAAGGTCTCAACTTAGGGTTTGAAATGTTTAGAGAGGAAGAGAGATGAAAAAGCGATCCAAAAAGTGAACTTTACAACCTGATATACGTGCAGATTGCTCGAGCACAGGAATGGTTGCTCAAGTGATCAGACACTAACGAAGATACCGTTGGAGAGCAAGAATGGTAGCTCGAGCGTACGATGCACCGCTCCCAGTAGTTTAGACCTATAAAAGCTCACTTAAGCGCAAGAAGTGTCGCTCGAGCGCAGATTTCAAACTCTCAGTAGTTTTGCAGACTGTAAAAGACCGCTAGAGCGCAAGAAGTTTCGCTCAAGCGAAGAAACAAAATTCTGGGCAATCAACTCTTTGAAAATGGACTCCCAACTTGTCCCAACTGCAACCAAGACACTCCAATAACCAAACCCAATGAGGAATAGGAAGAAATAAGACATGAATAGCTGTATAAGACAATAAAACCCAGATCTAGAACAACAAATAGGTCGGAAGTGACTAAGCGCTCGCGTTCCTCCGAAGACAACGTGGACCCGATCTGGACCAGCCGCGGGTCCTCCTCAGTACCAATGTTCACGGTAATGATTTCATCCATTAATGGTTTAACAAATCTCTCTTGTTCTTGCTTAATTAAACGTTGTAAAACCGGAGGAACTTCGTCCTCGTCGTTTTCATCAAAGTTTTGAAAGTCTGAATTAATAAAATAAATCAAGGGCACAGAAAAATACTCGGAAACCACAGATAGTTCATTCTCATTAGGCACATCCAAATCGTCCGATTCATTGGTTACAACAGACTCAAATGAAAAGGAAAAAGACGACCTAGACAGGACTGTGGCATCCGGGTCAACACCCCCAGGAGTACCAGACTCAGACTCAGTCGAGTTGGAACTTGATTCCGACTCACAAGACTCGATGGAATCAGATTCCGGCTCACTACCTGACCCGGTGCTACTGGACGAAAATCCCTCCTCATACTGCCAAGTGAGAGAGGGTGCGATTGATGCATCCAAGATAGCTGCTGGTAGGCCCACAGCCGTTCCATCCCCAATCATGGAAACCACGAAGTTATCCCCCAAGCACTCTTGGTCGATTGGAGGATCAGAGAGGAGACATGCCAGTGCTACCCCCATTTCAAATTCTGTGCCCTTAGGATCCACTACCTTGCGCTGTTTAACCTCGGCTGTTGGGTGTGTCTGCTCTGTGGCAACGTCATCCCCGGGTAGTCGCAGGTCGAAGAAGATTTCGAAACCTGGTACGCGCTCCTTCTCCGCGTTTAACCATGGCTCTGGGAAGCCGCAAAATGGAAAGTCTTCCCCCTCCCGGACAAAGCGTCCGTTCAGGGTACCCTGGATGGGCCTGTGCATTAACTCAAAAGGCTTCCCAGCCTGCTTCGCTCTGGCTCTACCGGCCATTTCCTTTCCTTTCCTCACCCAGTCCTCTTTGGTGGGCAGATAACCCAGTCCAAAGGTATGCGGGTTGTGTGGCACTTCGGCCAACGCAGCGACTCCTTTCCTGCCGCTCCTTCCTAATCCCATCCCGGGAATATGTTGTAGCTTGTTCATGAGGTAGACGGATTGAGCACTGACGTACACACCTTCATTCACAGCCATAATATTCTGCACTACCCGGGCCTCTGCCAAGGTGAACCCTGACAAGAACACATCCTCCGTGCCATGCTCGATTTCCAAAACTGGTGTAGACACTTCCGGCGGCGGATGGATGGATGAGTTTCCGAAAACAATTGCAACCCCCTTCTCGTGAGGGTATTTCAACATCTGGTGTAGAGTGGAAGAGACTGCTTTTACTTGGTGCAACCACGGCCGCCCCAAGAGTAAGTTGAAGGTTGCGGGAATGTCCAAGACATGAAATTCAATGTTGTGTTGTCCTGGACCAACCTGGGTCTGAACCTTGACAGTCCCCATCACTTCCCTACTGGTATTATCGTAAGCTTTGATCACCTGAGTGGTTGGTATGAAGTCCGCGGGTTTCAACCCGATTGCATATGCTGTTCTGGCTGGGCAGACGTTGATAGCAGACCCGGTATCAACAAGTACCACCGGTATCCACTTATCTCTACATTCCACGGAGATGTAGAGGGGTTTGTTATGATCTACGCCTCGGTAGCAGTTCTTTGTCCGAAAACGCGTTAATCTTGGGGAACCTCCTCCGAAAAACCAACCGCTTGCTCTGGTGTAGTATCAATGGAGAGTTTGGCCTTGTCCATAGCAGATAGGACGGCCTGTCTATGCACCCGCGAAGCCATAAGCAGTCCCCAGATGGAGATGACTGCTTGTATCTTCTTTAACTGTCTCAACACAGCTTCTTCCTCAATTTGTTTCTCTTTCTGTTTCTCAGCCTCTTTATCTTTTCCAGATGTTTCGGGTTGGTCTAGGTGTGGGGGATTGAAGTACCGCCCGCTCCTGGTCATGTGGTCCACCTCATCGAGGTACCAAGTATCATCTAGTTGAGCGCCCGCCCAATCTTCGTCCGTGTGGGCAAGACATAAGTCATCGTCTTTCCACCACATCCCGCTAGCGTCCAACAGACACCTATCTGGTTCTGGCAAGTTTGTACTCTCGGTACTTTCATCCCATATGCTCACAAAGATATCTCGCTTCGCAAAGACTTTTAACCTCTTCATGGTTCTTGGCTTTCCGGATTCTCTCAGAATCCCACTTCTTCTCTTGCTCCTCGCGCGTTGTAGACACCCCATTTTTGACCGTCCTCAAGACTTGGACATCACCGCTTGAACACCCGGTGATTATCCATGTTTGTGTTCGTTTCGAGTTCCCGGAGGTCCCGGCGCTACCGTACCTCGTGATCTCTTAAGGGTTTGTCCTGCGCTTGGTTTTCCACCAAGACTTGTGTCTGTTTGCATTTGAGGGTAGGGGAAGGCTTGTTAGCCATCCCCAGGACCTACCGGCTGCCCCACTTGATCACCGGCCCTTTATCGGTGTCATCGGCACTATTTTCTTAGAATACAGTGCCGATCGGCACTTCTCACTGCCGGGCGGCACATTTTTGTGGCGGTGGTTGGTTTTGCCAGCCGGTGGGCCTCCTGGACCCCCTTGAGGGTGGTGCATGTCAGCCGTGGCAGGTGGATTACCCCATCACTCCTCCCCCTCCCTAGCATTGCACCCTTTGCCCTTTGAACCCTTTTAAGCTTCTAGAAGCTTGACCCCTTTTGGCCAAGCTTCTTGGGGAAGCTTGGCCAGCTGTATTGGCTTCCTTTAGAAGCCAAGACCCTCCTCACCTCTTTGAACCTTTTGACCTTACTTAGCCATTAAGTCTTGGCTTGTATATTGCCTATTTAAACACCATTCATCCCCTTGGCTCAAGGGTTAGCAACTTTAGGTCAAGAACCAGAGATTATACATATACTCTCTGACATACATCCATATATATCTATATTTCCCTCTCTCTCCTCTTGTGTGTGTGTTTTAGGCCCCAAATAGTGAGTTTTGTCTTACTTTTGCACCATTACATACACTATTACACCTAGCTCCGAGATTGGAAGACTTGGAGGTTTGTTTTGAGTGATTTTGGACTGGTTTTGATCACCTGGAGAGGGCTGGACCACCTGTTCTTCATTGGTTCTTCAAGGGTAAGCTTGTTGCTTTAGATTCCCCATTCTTGCAATCTATTTCTACCCTCTTTACTTTGTGTTTTTGGATTTGTGTTTAACATAAAAAGTCTTGTTTTTACTTGTTCTTGAACTTTCATTAAGGTCATTTTATGGTTTGAGTTAAGACTTATCACTTTAAGCCTTGTTTGGCCCTCTTTGGTGCCTTTTTCTTAGGCCTCCCTATTTTGGTGTTCTTGGATCTTCTCACCACTGAAAACCAGTGAGTTTTCAGTGGTGAGGATATTTTCGTGCCTCATCTAAGGGAGGGACACCCCTCTCCCTTTGGTCCTTTGGTTGGCCTTTGTTTTGGCTCATAGTATAGCATGTGTGCATGTTTGCATTTTGCTTCATTTCAAGGCTTTTGGGGCTGTTTTAGGTCATGTTTGATCTCTGTTTTGGTTGGAATTGTAGCCTCTAACATGCTTCCTATACCTCCTTTGAAATGCTCTCTTGTATGCCATGTTTTGAGGTTTTGACTCTTGCATGTTTAGGCTTAGTTTCATGAAGATACTAGTATTATTTTGCCATGTTAGAGGGCTGTGAGCCACTGATTTTGCCATGTTTGGTGTGTTTGAGGTGGTTGTCTTGCATATTGGCTTGTAGGCCTTGTTTGTATGAAGTCCTAGCATGCTTATCTTGTTTTGATCTAATGATTTGGCATCATTATAGGTGGTATTTCAGTCCCCATTTCATGTTCAAATACTTCCATTTATCATCTCCTTCATGCTTTAGAATGTTGGTCTTTATGCCTTAAAAGAGCATTGTGCATGCTTCCATGACTAGGTTATTTTTGGTGGTGTCATGAGGGGATTTGGGTGTCATTCCACATGCTTAAAATCTGTTTTTTGTTTGTTGAATGCATGCCATGAGTGGTTGTATGAATGATGTCAAGTTACTCTCTTTGGTGTCCTAGACTTGGGCCCATTGAATAAGCATGCTTGTGTGGCATTTTGATCATGTTGAGAGGCTTGTTTTGCCACTGTTTTTGGGAGCTTGAGGGCTGCCCTCTATGGCTTAAGTCCATTGTTGCATGCTTATGTCATGATTGTTGCTTGCTTGGTTAATGTAGCCTCAAATGTGTGCTTGTTAGTCCCATGTTTAATTGGCTCATCTTGCATGCCATTTGCATCCTACATACTTTAGCTCTTTGCATGCTTAAAATAATAGGTTGCATTGCATTTGAGCCTTGCTTGCATACTTGCATCTCATAGCTTGGTTTGGGGTTGTCAAGCCAAGCCTAGGATTGAGGGGAGTTCACATTTCAAGTGGTGTAACTCATCTCAATCCTTGGTCACTAAGGCCCTTGATTTCCACATGATAGGGACTTAGTATTCATTTGTTGTGTTGCATGCATATTTACATTAAAATGAGCAATCTTGGTTCCTTAGGCTATCATGCATCAAATGCACAATTGATAGCCCTAGAACCAAGAGCCATCCCCTTGAGTCCCTTGACATGATAGGAGGGTTGGACATGCTCACATTTGCCCAAAAACCATGCCTATGCATTCTTTGTCATTCTTCTTCGTCTCTTGTCTGCTGCAGGATTTTCTGCCGACGGCATAAAATAGTGCCGACCGGCACTATTTTTGTGCCGATAATTTAAAAGCTCGGCCGGTGGCCCTTGTAAGCCGATGACTACCTCGACTAGCGGTTGGGGCATTTGCACCACTTGGGACGATTCGAATTTTGGGAATTTTGGAGAGGCAGACAAGAAAATGGTGCAATGCTATGGCACAGGTTTTCAGGCGAGTCGACGAGCATGCATCATTCACGATTCGAAGCGGTGAGGCTCCATTTAATTTATTTGTTTAATTTAATTTTGGTAATTAGAATTTGTAATAATTTATTTATTCATTTATTCTTGATGCGTATTATTTATTTATTCGTCCCTCCGAGTGAGGGCAAAAATGTAATAAGTGTGGGTGAGTGTGACGCATGTCTTCCAACCCCCGCTTCTTTCTAACCCTTTTATTTACCCGCTTTCAGTGGTAGATTAGGGCATTTTAAATTAGCATACCTTATGCAATGCATGCGTGCATCCATGCATTTGTTTACATGCACCGGGCTCGGTACATCATACAAACTGCATTACAATTTTCAAATTCCAAAATTGAATACGTGCTATGTGATAGCATTTCATATACCATGCTTAGGATAGCCGAGCCTGCCTAACTGCATTTTTGCCTGTGTTGCATTAGCCACTTAACATGAACTAGGTCATGCATTGTTTTGCTAACTAGTTTATTGTTTTGGCGCGGAGTACTAGGTGAGCTTTTATGCTTTAGCATACTGCATGCGTGTGGGTGTTGCCATGACAGTAGGATTACCATGCGGCTAAATGCTTACATGATAAACTGTATGGATGCCTGTGGGTGGAGGTTGGATTGCTTAAGTTGGAAGTACTCATTGAAATCCGCATTTTAGTCTACTTGCGAGTAGCAACATCTAAACACGTTTTTCGAGACAAAACGGATATGCAATGTTTGTTCCCAAATTAGGCGATCTAGTCTATACTTGTTGTTTGTCGCATAACATAGTAATTCTAGGCTAATAACCGAATAAGAACGCATAAAGTTTTCAAAAATGGATATCACGGTTAGTAGAGGCCGGTCTTGGACCGGCGAAAAGGGGTGCTCATAATGACCTTCCCGATCGTACCAAGCTCGAGCCAAGTCACTTTGGTGATGACGGACACGTGGCCTTTGGCACCGAGTCGGGTTTCTAAATTCCCTTTTAAAAATATTTAGGTGGCGACTTCATGTCAAAGATCCATGTTTGGCACTTCTTTTCAAAAATCGCTTTTCTCAAAACAATTTGCCGAGGTGGACTCTTTGGTTCAGATTTAGAACCGCGACACAAACTTTAAAGAGTCCGAGTCAGAGCCGAGGTCCTCGCGGCGTTGCTACACGCCAGTTAGCACGATTTGTTAAGTTTTCACAATATCTTGATCCGGCGAAATTCTTTTGTACGGCTCTCCGGCAATCCATTCTGACTCTCGGCCCTTCCGGCCATCATTGATACCCTTGCCCCTGCCAGGCCTTGCTCTGGCTGAAGTTCCACGACATCTGGCTGATCATCTAACCATCCGATAACTTCCGCCGACTCCTCGTATCCAAACCAGTTGACTGTTACATCCCCTGATTCCTGGTCGTTGAAGAACTGGAGGTTGGCAAAATCTTCTTCCACTATTGTCAGATCATCTGCCCCTTGTTCAAGTCTGTCCCTCCGAATCATGCACAGTTCAGCTTTTTCTGGTAGCCCCACACTCAACTCCGACTGGCCCATTGGTAGGATGTATCCACTCGAATCATAGGCTCTTCCAGCTAGATTCTCAGACTGTTCCATCCTAGAATCAATAATTCTTCCTTCCTCTGAAACCTGCCCCATTCCATCTTCGATGGTCACCACTTTTAGCTCAGATTGGGTTGTGAAAGTGTCCAACATGCACAAGTCAGTGCAGTCAGGAAGGATCACCTCCGGCTTGGGTAGGTGAGAGGGAGTAATATAGATACTAGGATCATAGGACACGACCCCAGTTTGGATGAGATTGACTCTTTTGGGTGGTGGATCTTGGTTATGTGTGGGGAGTGGGTTGGTTGTGACGTTGGGTCTTTCGGGAGGTAGAATAATATTTTTGTCGACGAGGTCCTGAATCTCGTGGCCTTGACGTAAACATTTATTCGTATCATGGCCATCTTTCTTGGTGAATGCCTGATGCTTGGCCGGGTTGTGGGAAGGGGGGAGTGGATTTGGTAATGGCCTCGACTCTAGGGGTTTCAGATGTCCCTTTTTTATTAGAACCCCGAGAGCCTTGGACAAAGGCATGTATAGTGGAGTGAAGGTTCTTTGGCCTCTGGACTGATATCTCGGGGCTTGGGTACTGCTCCCGGATGTACTGGAAAAGGGTGTGGCCGCCACTGGCCTTGGATGGGGAGGGGGAGTGGTGGTGACCATACTGACCTCCGAAGTCCTTGTGTTTGCAGCGCCACTCGGGCCTGCGTTGTTATTGCAGTTGAATGTCCTTCGGGGCTGCTCCCGGTCCTGGTCAATCAAACCTTGCTTCATAGCATCCTCGATCTATACCCCCATCTCGTGTAAGTCTGAGAAGGTGGGAAAGGGGAGTACAATCATCTTTTGCATGAGTTTCGGTTGGAGATTGCGCACAATCATCCGGATTTGATCTTTGTCTGTAGGCCTCAAGGTCATCATCGATGCCTTTGCCCTCCATCGAGTTACGAAGTCTGAGAAAGTCTCCTTTTGTTCCTGCCTCGTTGTTTCGAGATCACGTGTTGTAATCTCGATCTGCGTATTGTACGAGTACTGTGCAACGAAGGCCTCAGCCATCTCATCCCAGCTTCTTTTCACGTCATCTTCTAACTTCGCGTACCAAATGGCCGCCACACCCGACAAAGTTCGGCCAAACAGGGAAAGCTTTTGTGGTCGGGTTAGGCCCATTGGCCTCAGGATGTCTGAAAATAGCCGGAGATGGACCATAGAATCCCTTGACCCATCAAAATGATCAATCTGTGGCATCTTGAATCTGTCTGGCAATGTTAGGCCACGTCGGTGTACCCATCTTCGATGTCTAGGATGGCCTTCACCCCCTGCGATTTCTTGAAAAGCTTCTCCAACTTACTCAGTTTTAGAGCTGTATGATCTACCTCGAACTCGAATGGAGAGTCCGGGCGGTTGGGTGTAAGATTCTTGGACAGTTGCGGCAGAAGCGGGGGCGGAGTCAACCCCGTTGGAAGGTTGGTGCCCTCTTGGATATTCTGGACATTGGGTAGGGTGTTCTGGGTGTTCGGGAGGGTATTCTGGGGATTTGGCAGGGTATTCTAACCAGTAGGTGCCTGCTCGGGTAGTGGAGCCGCTGGTGGAGGAGGAGCCTAATGTAGCGAGATGTGCGATTCTCATTGTTGCACCTAGTGATCGGCTCGACGGCCGGGCCATGATCTGCTTGTTGTTTAGCAAATTCCGCTTGGCGGATGGCATCCTCTGCATCTGTTTATGCTCTCGTGCATTTGGCGCATCATCGCCTCCATCCTCGATGTATTCTGGCATTCCATCTCAATGACCGATAAATGTATCTCTATGGCGGAACCACGTAAATCTCACCGATTTCTTGTCAAAGTAGCCCTCTGTCCCGGTAATCGCTGTTCTGACACACTGCGCCTCCTCGGCCTTCTTCGATAATCGGGTAGAGAGTGGAACCGATGTCCGTCAACCGATCCTCGGATCGATTGAGTCGGCGACCTCGTGTCCAAAGTGCTTGGGAGTATCTCTTGGTTCGAAGCAATCGTGATAAAAAGCGCCTAGCAAAAAGATAATAAAGCTTAAAAGAAATAAATAACCAGATAAACGGGCGATAACGGCTTAAATTAAATAGACACAACACACAATCGGCATACAACACGCAGCTTGATAAGTGAAAATACACTATCCTCAATCATCGATCATCTGTATCACTTTGTTTCCCCAAAATCAATCCGATATCCGCAGACAACTGATTCTCAGATACTGACTGATGCCCGCAGGCCTGATGCCCAAACTCATAGACTGATACATGCATTCCCTGTAGAGACACACTCTAACAAGCACATAGCAGATAAGTGAGAGCCAAAACACCCCTATGTTGGGATAGGGTTTCCCTGTCCTATTTTGTCAGGAGCTAGGGTTTCACTACGCACGCAGCGGCTTCAAACAACCTATAAACGGGTGAGCAACCTGTCCTAGTTTGGAATGGTCACTATGGATCCGAATATGCACTAGGTCGAATGGTCAAAAATGGTGCCCCGGTAAAACTGGGGTTTGTGCTCCCATACTGGCAGAGCCCGTACCCGGTCAGCCTTATGGACATGCTTTGACAAGACAAGCCTCCGGCAAACCGCTCAGGAATAGCAGATGGCAAACAGAGTGTCCCAGGCGCACCAATGCAAATGCAATGCAAAGAAACACACAAGTGTAGTCAAAACCAGATATCATGAGTTCGAGTCAAGTTCTCTAAATCCCCAAAGAAGTCGCCAAGAATCAGACGCCCCGAACACACCCCGGGGAAGGAGAGGGCGAGTTCCCCCCCCCCCCCCCCCGTTCTGGTTCGATATTGGGTCACTACAGTTCGAAGGACTCAAATGTTACGGTTCTTAATCTTGAACCAAAGAGTCCAAATCCGGCAAATCGTTTTGAAAACAGATTTTTGAAAGAAGTGCCAAACATGGACTGCTTTGCCAGATATAGAGTCGCCACCTAAATGTTTTATAATGGGAAATTTAGGAAACCCTGACTCGGTGCCAAAGGCCACGTGTCCATCATCACCAAAGTTGCCTCGGCTCGGGAACTTGGGTACGATTGGGGAAGGTCACTTCGTGAACACCCCCGCTCGCCCGGTCAAAGACCGGCCTCTACTAACCATGATATCTATTTTTGAAAACGTTGTATGTTCTTATTCCGGTTATTAGCCTAGGTTACTATGTGATACGCACAGCATACAAGTATAGACTGAGTCGCCTGAATTGGAACAAAACATTTCATGTTTGTTTGTTTGAAAATGGTTTGATGGTGCTACCCGCAGGTAGGCTAAGACGTGGATTTGCCACCCCCGGGTGGGCTTAGAAAACATGATTTTGCCACTATCTAGTGGGCTTAAAACAAACAGTCAATGATTTGTTCCACTTCAAGTAACTCAACCTCCACCCACAGGCATTCAAGGCAGTTATATCATATAAGCACGTAGCCTCATGGTAAGCATGCTATTCATGGCAACACTCACACGCATGCAAGGATGCTAAAGCGTAAAACTCACCGAGTACTCCAATTCAAAACAGAAGCTCATTAGAAATCATGCATGATCCTAGATGCAGGATTGCCTAATGCAACACATGCAAAGATGCGAATATAGCAGGCTCGGCTATTCTAAACATGGCATATGGGATGCTACAACTAACACGTATTCAATTTGGAATTGAAATACAAATGCAGTTTGTATGATGCGCCGAGCCCGGTGCGTGCAAAACAGATGAATGATGCAAACATCTTTGTCATCTTTTGCTAATTGAAATATGCCCTATATCTAACCATCATAAGCAGGTAAATAAAAGGGAAGAAAGACGTGGGGTTGGAAGACATACATCACACTCACCCACACTTATTACAATTATGCCCTCGCGCAGAGGGTCCGAATAAATAATACAGTCCTGAATAAAAGAATAGTACAGTCCAAAGAATAATACAGTCCGAATAATATACAAATTCCTAATTAATTTAACAAATTAACTAAGAAAAACTGTAAACTAGCATGCAAGCCAGGGACTGCCTTGACTCCACTCCGGATAATGAAATGATGCATGCTTGGGCTGCTCTGCGCGGAAATCCACTGGGATGTCCCAATTAGCCTCTATTTGCAATGTTCCTCGAAATGCGTGCCAGACTCCGAAAAGTTATTGATTCTTTATTTTGCTGCAACAGAGAGCAGGAAAGGGGCATAGCAATGTATTTCACAAATATATGCATGCCTCGATCCTCGTGCCACCAATCACGCATATCGATGCATGATGGTCGAGGCCGATTGCACAACTCAATATAGGATGAATGCATATGAATGCTACAACAAAACCTAACTCCATCATGGATAATCCGAGTGTGTGACTTGGGAATTGAGACCCGCTCCATCACTCGAGTACGAACGTGCCTCGCTTCCGTGCTCGGCTAACTCCTATCCCGAACACGATGCAATATGCATGATATGCATGAAATGCAGCTAATATGCAATCCTAACATACACAATGTCATGGAATGGCATACACGCTATACGAGGTAATACACAACCGGGCATACACAATGCTATGAATGGAATGACATACGCAATGCAATAATGGGCTTACACTAACATGAGAGAGCCTCAGCCACACTCACATAGGAGGCCATCAGATGAAAACAAGATACCTCGAAGTGCGTGCCCAAACCGAGAACGGACCCTCAGGCACCGAAATGCCACTCTAATGAGACATGGCAAAGATATGAAATATGGTATGCTAACATGCAAAAGTCAGTGGCAAAACGAGGGGCAAAACAGCCCCGAAATGAGGCGAAATAATACCCGATGCATGAAATGATCCCGAAATACGAAGTTAGGCACCCGAAATGACTTGTAGCTATACAATACATGCATAATTTTAACATGACATGAAAAATAAGAAGCAAGGCAGCCCCAAAACTCACATTTTTACAGTACAAAACATGGCCAAACAGCATTCACAAGTAGAGCTAAAATGGCATACAAAAAATGGCTCCGCAAGGGAAGCAATGAAGCAAGTGATAGATACAAAGCCCAAATGGAAAAATACCCTTCTACAACACTGAAGAGGGACTAAAAATATGAACATTTACAGTAGATGACAAGCCTCAAATCAGTATGAAAACATGCTCAAAATGCAATGCAAGATTAAGGCCAACAAGAGGCCATAACATGAGGTATACAAAGCATTCATCGAACAGCCAAAGACCCTTCATGAGATATGCCAAGAAGGTAAAAATATGGCCATTTTCAGTGCTGATCATGGCCGAAAACAGAAGCTAGATAAGCCTAAAAAAGTATGCAAAAATGGGGGCCAAAGAGGGGTATAATGATAAGTACAACATGGAGGCCCCCAAAAGTGTTGATTCCTTCTACAATATTGTAGAGGGGCTCAAAATAAGCCAACTCACAGTTTATATCATGCTCAAAAACAGATCACACATAGGCTAGAAATACCATGCAAAATAATGGCATTTAAGAGGGTATTAAAGCAAGTACCAAATGGGGGGCTCAAACAGGGTTGAGCCCTTAAACAAACATGAAGAATGGCTCAAAATAATGACCCTTTCAGTTAGGGTCGGAGCCCAAAACAGCAAGAAAATAGGCTAGAAGAATGGTGCAAAAATATGCTACAAAAGAGGGAAAGATGAACTTACCCTTGAAGACCAAACTTTTGCTCCCTTTTGAACCAAGGAATGTTGCTTCCTAGCTGCTGGAAAGCTCCCCAAGCTGCTGGAAATGGAGTGGTGGTGGTGGTGCTTGGTAGTGATGGAGAAATGGAGCCAAAACTTGAGAAAATGAGAGAGAAATTAAGAGATATGGATGTGTATCTTCAAAGCAAGTTTTTTAACCCTTGAGATAGAGAGGGAGCTGCTGTATGTATGCAAGAATGGTGGGGCAATGGGAGGGAAAGTGTGTAGGGCTTTGGGATTAAGTTCCCTTCTCTACAAAAAGTCCCCCGAAATCAGATATTTTGGGGGAAAAAGCTATACAGCTGCAATGCACACATCTCAAGGATCATGGTCGGCCTGCTATTTTTGTTGCAGGTGGCCGGCCGACTACCCCCTATGGCCGGCCGGCCAAGGGGCAAAATGGTCCAAAATAATTTCTGGCCGGCCACCAGATATTGGTGTCCTCCCAAGTCTCCTCAACACAACCCTGTGATTCAAAATTGGCAACTCTAAAACAGGAGAGAAAATAGGCCATTTTTAGGAGGGGTTCAAAAGGTTCAAGTTGAGTTACTGGCCAGCCATGTGATATTAGGGTCCTCCCATGTGTGTACAACACAAATATGTGGTTTGGGCTTGAAGAAAATGCTCCTAGGGTGGTCAACATTGGCTCGGAAGTGAGAAAAACGGGCGTCGGAGGGCGCCGGAGGAACATAACTGATTGCTGAGACAATTGCTGGCCTCCCACCCTTCAGTGACCTTCCTGGTGATAAAACAGAGGTACTTGCCAAAAATGAACGAAAACCGATGCAAAACGAATGCTCGGGGGCCAAAACACGCAGTTCGGGGTCCCGAAAATAGGCTATTAAGCACCGAAAGTGGCATCCGGCCATGAAGTGGGTCTCTCAGACCTCAGTGTCCCTCAAAAGGGAGTAAATAAGATGTATGCCAAAAACCGGAGAAATCGGAGATGGTTAGACGGTCCCGAACCGAGGCACACGGCCTGACAGCTCCGAAAACTGGGAACCGGGCTCCGAAATGGACAAAATGGCCTACGGCCACAAAATGTAGCCCACGGCCACTAAGAGATGGTCTACAGGACCTCTCCCTCCCTTCAGGAAGAGAAACAGAGAAAACCGAGTCTGGTTCGCAAATCGAGACAAGGTACAGAAGAAGGTTCGGAAGTTCGGAGGCAGGGCTCACGGCCGCGACTCTGAGACTTCTGAACGAGCACAATATGCAACATCACCGAGCGCCCAATCGGTGACGTCTGAGTCTTAAGGTCGGTCAAAAATAGGGTGTCTACACCCACCCCTCTCTAATCATCTCTTACATATTTTTTTTATACAATTTTTTAATACACATTTTTTCATAAAAATCCAAAAAGTTAACCCAAACCCCTATATTTTTTTCTCAACTTTTTTAGTCCAAAAAGAGAAAAAGTGCACTTTTTTAGGACACCCCAAACCAGTCCATGGAAGTCAATGACAAAGAAAGGGCATTACCCAGGATTGCAGAAATTCCTGTGGTGAATAATTTGCCGAGTTGAGTTGCTAAGTAATTGGGGGTTTATGGTGTGTTCTAAAGTGGATTAATGAATTTGTTGCTCCAATGTAAGTGCCTAGGTACGTGGAGTACAATGTTAGAGCATCTACATCAAACTAGCTAAAATCGTTTTTTAGCTAAACTAGTGATACTGTTCATCAAAAATGGATGTCCATCAATCTTGCTACAGTACCTCGCTTTACAAGAAGCGATGTACTGTTCATCGCTACAACACGGAGATTAGTGTTACCGGAAGTCCGGCCGGTCAACGGCCATTTTTTTTTTTTTTTTAATAATTGTTTGGTTGGTAACTCATCAATTTAATATAAAAAAGAAAAGAAAAAAAGAATAACAAACACAATAAGAAAATAATATTTTAATAAGATTAAGTTAGAATAGAGAGTTTGATATAGTAGGTACTAAAAGAGGTGACTAGCTAAAATAGTAAAATAGCTTTGTTAGCTATAATTTAACTAAAAATTTGAAGAGACTCGTGTGGATGCTCTTAGCTAAAATTTTAATGAGATGTTAAAATACTATAAAGAGTAAGTTCAAAAAGTGAACAGATTCTTACTTACACACCATATAGGGCAACCAACAAAAGATCAACAATGGAAGTGTGAAATGAGGAGATGAAGCCAGGCTTTATCTTACTTTTATTCTTAAAACACACCTAAACACATATTTTTAACATCTTCATTGCAATACCCACACACACTAAACTAACAAACTTTAACACATAAAATTGGGTCATATGAAGCACACACACCTCTATGAGGATTAGAGATGGGGGGGTTTCACTTGAATTGGTTAGGTTGGGGGGGGTGGGTTTAAGACTATATCCAACCATTTACCTTTTTTTCATCAAATTTGTTCAAAAATTAAGATGAAAAACTTGATTTGATATTGCTCACTCCTATAGTGAGAATTAAATTTTTCATCAAATCTTTTAAAAATATCCAACATATCCCCAAAACCTCATTTAACAAATATAAGTGGAAAAAAACACATCTCTAATCCTTCATCTTTAATAATTTCATCAAACTTCAGTGAAAAATGAGTTGTTAGAAACTTGGTAAATTCGGTGAAAGATTTGATTCATACCTCATGTGATGAAATATTTGGTGAAAACTTGATTTGATTTTAGTTTAATGAAAACATGGATCTCTTTTTCATCAAATTTAAGATGCTCTTAGGTATTTTTAACATTTAGACAAAAAAATCAAACTTTTAGTATAAATTCTTGAATGAATTAGATGGAAGAAAAAGTTAAAGGTTGGAGATGCTCTAACACACAATTTTAACATCTCCATTATAATTATTCATCCAATTAAAATTTGATGACTAATTTGGTGAACAATTGATGATTTTATTAGGTAATTTTAAAAAGATTTGATAAAAATTTTGATTCTCACCATTAGAGTGAGCTATATCACATGAAACTTTTGGTCTAAATTCTTGAACAAATTTTATGGGAAAAAAAGTGAACAGTTCGAGATGCTATTCCCTACATTTTTTTCATCTAATTTGATTGCATATTTGAGTAAAAAGCTTAATTTGATATGAACTACTCCCCTTTCATCAAAATCATTTTAAAAATTCCCTTTCATCCCAAATCCACATTTCATTACATTTGATGTGGGGGGGGGGGGGTGGTGTGGGTTTTCATCAAAATCATTTTAAAAATTCCCTTTCATCCCAAATCCACTTTTCATTACATTTGATGATTGGGGGGGGGGGGGGGGAGGAACTCATCTCCAATGCTTCGTATCTGAAACCCCATCAAATTAAAATTTTATGAAAGATTTGATGAAAAAATATTTTTTCCCTTGATTTGATATTGAAGATGATTTTACACTACAAGAAAATACACCTTTGGCGACTAAATTTTTAGTCGCCAAAGGTTGAATTTTAGTCGCCAAAAGGTCCAGTTTTGAGTTTCGACAAGTCGTTAGTCGCCATCGTTGTTGGAATTCATGGTCGCTTATTCCTTTGGCGACTAAACCTCTGTTAGTCGGCAATGTGCAAGTCTTCAAACGATTTAAATAAATTGTCGCCAAATGCAAGAACAATTTCGAAATTATACATTCAATGACTAAAATTTTAGTCGCCAATACTAATTTTTTTTAAATTATTTAGAATCTGTCGACTAAATTTTCGCCGCCAAAAGGTATCTTCGCCACCAATGACTTTAGTCGCCAGTACTATATTTCAGAAAAAAAAAAAAAAAAATTCCTCAGCTGGTGCTCCCATGGCTCGAACTTGGAACGTCCAACACTTGGACCCCACTACACCTTAAGCACCACATGCTCCCCCACTACGCCACTTTGCCATCACATGATTATTAATGCTACATATATTATTTATATACTATATTGCAAAAAAAAATTTGTATATATAAAAATAATTTTTTTATGTAATATATTTTATGTTAAAAATAAAATATACTATAAAAAAATAGGATAATACATTCAGCGACTAAACCTAAATTTTAGTCGCCCATTCTCTATTTTTTGGCTACTAATTTCTTTTTCTGTCGCTAAAACAATGAAAGCCGGCCTAAGCATAAGACATTTGGCGACTAAATTAAATTTTAGTCGCCAAAACTTCTACTTTGCTTACTAAAGTATATTTTAGTCGGCAATTATTAACCTTTAGCTACTAAATTTCATTTTGTAGCCAAACACCCTCATCTTTCAATGAGTAAATTGTGTTTTGTCGGCAAAACAGCTATAATCGGCGATTAAACTCTTTTTTAGTCGCCAAAAGAATCACTTTGGCTACTAAATTGTTTTAGTCGCCAAAAACAATCACTTTGGCTACCAAACAACCTTTTGTCGCTAAAATCGCTACATTCGCATCAAAAACAGTTTAGTCGCTAAAACCCTGGTATTCGGCGACTAATGAATTTTAGTCGGGAAAAGGCTTCATTTTTGGCGACTAAATTGATTTTAGTCGCCATTCCTCCAACTTTCAGTGACGAAATCCACAATTTTAGTCGCCATTGCTGCTTTTTCTTGTAGTGTTATTCGTCAAATTTGATGAAAAGTGAAATTTAAATTTCGGATAAAAGGGAATTTTTACTCAAATTTGAAATCAAAAATTAGATGAAAAAAGAAGTGGAGTGTTGGAAATGCTCTAAATCTTTAAAGTGAAGAGAACACAAACAAAAAATCTACATGTATACATGTTGGAGTTTTAAAGCAATAATGTGATATTGATAAATGCAGAAACTTAAAACTAAGCGGGAAAATAAAATCAAGAAACGACTATAAAACAAATTAAGTCGAAAGAGAAGATCTATCAAGAACTTTAACTAAAAATCAAGATTTCCATTTGTAGATGAATATGTATATAAACGAGATGTGAGAGAAAGAATACCAGAGTTGAGGATGTTGTTGAGATCATCGGCGCAAGGACTGGTGTTGCCTCCCAACACAGCCAGCAAATATGCAGCTACTACCTTCATCTCTTCTTAAATTCCTTCCTTCACACACACACACACACATAGAGCAAAGATGTTACACATACATACATACATACATTCATACATACACACACACACACACATATATATATATATATATATATGTCTATGGAGACAGAGAGAGATAGGCAAAATGGGTCGACTGTACCCACCACAATTTACGTTAGAGCTTCACTAATGGAGGTGTTAAAATTGTGTATTAGTGTGTTACCTAACATAAAAGGCTTCACTAATGGAGGTGTTAAAATTGTGTATAGTGTGTTAACTAACATAAAAGAATAAAAGTGAACCCATTTTATGTGTATGTTAATTTAGAGAGTGAACGAGTAATATAATGGAGATGTTAAAGTATATGTTAAGTGTGTGTTAAGAATAAATAAATAAACAAATAATAAGTGTGTGTTAAAAAACTTTACTATTAGGAATCACAATATCTTGGTATGTGATCAGTAGTCACTCCACTACTAGGAATTACAACATCTTGACATAGAATCAGTAGATTCTTTCATTACTAGGAATCATCATGTCTTGACATATGATCAATGATCTGTTCACTACTAAGAACCACAATCTCATAACTGGGTAGTCAGTGGTCTAACACCCCCTAGAAACCACTAGTTTTCTTTCTCTGTGATTAGTGATCTTGCACTCACCAGGAGCTACCAATTTAAGAATATATTTAGAATTATAAAAATTCGAAAAATACATTCACCCACCCTAACGGATTGTCTTTGTTGGACAATCTTCACTGTATTTAAATTAATTAAATTCTGTTGTGTACTAAACAACAACCAGAATATAAATAAAGAAATACAGTGAAGATTGTCCAACAATCTTAAGACAGATTCTTTTTTGGTATCTTCATTGTATTTAATTTTCTATTTTTCAAAGTAATATTCTGGTTGGAAAAATAAATAGTGATTTATGCTATTTGACAGATAGTAGTAATATACTGTCTCTTTTCTTTGACAACTAGTAGTACGATACTGGTGTCATTAACAATTGCAGAATATTATTTGGTATTACAGAAAATTATTTTGGTATTTTATTTTTCCTGTTTTAGTAACAAGGAAAATAAAATTATTTTGTGTTATAATTTATTTTCTGGTTTTAGTAACTAGAAAATTAATTTGTGTTTTAATTTTTTCTGATTTTTGTAATCAGAGATTATGGCTACTACAACTGAAACTGCATCTGGCAGTGGTACTCCTGTTGTTACACCAACATCGGTCCCTATTCAGAACCATGTTCATGTACCAATCAATCATGGAGAAAAATCGAAAAAATTTAATGGTACCGAGTTTAAGAGATGGTAGCAAAAGATACTGTTCTATCTTACACCTCTTAATTTGGCCCGGTTTCTCCATGAAGAGGCTCCAGCACTTAAAGATGGTGAAAGTAATCGGCAAGTTGTTGCCGCTGTAGATGCTTGGAAACATTCAGATTTCCTGTGCAGAAACTACATCCTCAATGGCCTTGACAACATGTTGTATAATGTATACAGTCCTCTGAAGTCAGCAAAAGAATTGTGGGATTCTTTGGAGAAGAAATACAAAACAGAAGATGCCGGCACGAAGAAATTTGTCGTCGGTAAATTTCTGGATTTTGTTATGGTAGACTCTCAAACGGTAATATCTCAAGTTCAAAGTTTTCAAATAATTTTGCATGATATTCATTTAGAAGGTATGTCTCTTAGCGAGTCTTTCCAAGTCGCTGCTTTGGTGGAAAAGTTACCACCGGCTTGGAAAGATTTCAAAAATTATTTAAAACATAAACGCAAAGAGATAACCATGGATGAGTTGATTGTAAGATTAAGAATTGAGGAAGATAACCGAAAGGCTGAAAAGAGGAATGGGAAAAATCCCATTGAGTCCAAGGCTAATGTGGTTGAACAAGTTCAAAAATCACATAACAAAAAGAGGAAGTTTACTGGAGATGGTCCTAAACAAGGCAACAATAATGGCAACAAGAAGTTCAAAGGAAAATGCTATAACTGTGGCAAGATTGGACATCGAGCTTCTGACTGCCGCCGCCCTAAGAAGGATCATGGAAGTACAAGCAAGAAGACCACCAATCAAGCCAATGTGACAGAATTGGATTACATCTCAGATGGAGTGAATGACATTAACCTCTCTGCTGTGGTGTCTGAGGCTAACTTGGTTGGAAATCCCAAAGAGTGGTGGGTTGACACTGGAGCAACTCGTCACATATGTGCGGACAAGAAGATGTTCACTACCTACAATGAGGCTGCAAATGGTGAGCAACTTTTTATGGGAAATTCTTCTACTTCTACTGTGGCTGGACAAGGAAAAGTGATCTTGAAGATGACATCTGGAAAAGAACTGACCCTCAACAACGTACTGCATGTACCTGACATCCGGAAGAATTTAGTTTCTGGTTCTTTGTTAAGTAAAAATGGTTTTAGGCTTGTCTTTGAGTCTGATAAATTTGTATTAACAAAGAGTGGTATGTATGTTGGTAAGGGATACATGAGTAATGGTCTCTTTAAGTTGAATGTAATGACAGTTGTACCGAAAGTTGTTATGAATAAGAATAACACATCTTTTGCTTATATTCTTGTGTCAAATTTATGGCATGGTAGATTAGGACATGTGAATTTTGATGCTTTGCGTAGATTAATTGGTTTAGATTATATACCAAAGTTTAAAATTAATCCTAATCATAAATGTGAAATTTGTGTAGAAACGAAACTAACTAAGGCTCCATTTAAGTCAGTTGAAAGAAAAACTGAACCTCTAGAATTAATTCATACTGATGTATGTGATTTAAAATTTATTCAAACTAGAGGAGGCAAAAAGTATTTCATAACATTTATCGATGATTGCACAAGATATTGTTGTGTTTATTTACTTAGAAGTAAAGATGAAGCCTTAGAAATGTTTAAACTCTACAAAACAAAAGTTGAAAATCAACTTGGTAAAACCATTAAAATGGTTAGAAGTGATAGGGGTGGTGAATATGATGCACCATTAAATGAATTTTGTGCACAACATAGCATTATTCACCAAACTACAGCCCCTTATTCTCCACAGCAAAATGGTATTGTTGAAAGGAAGAATAGAACCCTAAAAGAAATGATGAATGCCATGTTACTAAGTTCAGGCTTACCACAGAACTTGTGGGGGGAAGCAATATTGTCTACTAATTATGTTCTTAATAGAATACCTCACAAGAAAACCAAAAGCATTCCTTATGAATTGTGGAAAGGTCGACCACCTTCCTACAAATACTTAAAAGTGTGGAGGTGTTTGGCAAAAGTTGAAGTTCCTGTTCCTAAAAAGACTAAGATTGAACCAAAAATAGTAGATTGTGTGTTTATTGGTTATGCTCAGAATAGTAGTGCATATCGGTTTCTGACTTATAAATCAGAAATACCTGATATAAATGTGAACACTATTATAGAGTCAAGGAATGCTGTGTTTTTTGAACATGTCTTTCCTTACAAGAAAGGACAGGAATTAAGTTCACAGAAAAGAACTTATGATTGCATACAAAGTCAAGTGACTAATGACAATCAAACACAAGAGACTAGTAATGGTCTCGACCAACAGGATTTAACTGATGATAAACCAAGACGAAGTAAGAGAGCGAGAACATCAAAATCCTTTGGCCCAGATTTTCTGACATACCTGTTTGAAAATGAACCTCAAAGCTTTAAGGCAGCAATGACAGGTCCTGAAGCATCTTTGTGGAAAGAGGATGTTAATAATGAAATTGAATCCATTATGCAAAATCATACTTGGGAATTGGTGGATCTTCCACCAGGTTCTAAACCTCTTGGATATAAATGGATATTCAAGAAAAAAATGAAAGCAGATGGTTCAATTGACAAGTATAAAGCAAGACTTGTAGTTAAAGGTTACAGACAAAAGGAAGGTCTGGATTATTTTGACACATATTCCCCTGTGACAAGAATCACATCCATTCGTATGCTTATTGCTATAGCAGCGTTGTTTAATTTAGAAATACATCAAATGGATGTTAAGACAGCTTTCTTAAACGGTGATTTAAATGAAGAGATCTATATGGAACAACCCGAAGGGTTTGTAGTATCAGGGCAAGAAAAGAAAGTTTGTCGACTTGTAAAATCCCTTTATGGATTAAAACAAGCACCTAAGCAATGGCATGAAAAATTTGACCATGCAATGCTTACTAATGGGTTTAAGATAAACGAATGTGACAAATGCGTCTATGTTAAAAACACTGACCAAGGATATGTCATAATTTGTCTTTATGTGGATGACATACTTATTATTGGAAGTAGTCAAAATATGATCAAATCAACTAAGCAAATGCTTAACAAAAGATTTGATATGAAAGATATGGGGGTCGCAGATGTTATATTAGGAATGAAAATTACTAAAACATCTGACGGATATGCATTATCTCAATCTCATTATATTGAGAAAATTCTTGATAAATTGATCAATGATGATTTGAATTTAGCAAGAACACCTGTAGACATCAGTCTTTATTTATCGAAAAATAAAAGTGATGTAGTGTCTCAGTTAAAATACTCCCAAGTCATTGGAAGGCTAATGTACCTAATGAATTGTACTCGTCCTGATATAGCTTATGATATCAGTAAATTGAGTAGGTACACTAGTAACCCTGGAGAAGACCATTGGAAAGCGATCATTCGAGTTCTTAGATATCTAAGATTTACTCGTAATCATGGTTTGAACTTTACTCGATATCCAGCAGTACTCGAAGGTTATTGTGATGCCAACTGGATATCGGATACTAAAGATTCAAAATCCACTAGTGGATATGTCTTTACTCTAGGAGGCGCTGCTGTTTCTTGGAAATCTACGAAACAAACTTGCATCGCACGATCCACAATGGAATCCGAGTTCATTGCTTTAGACAAAGCAGGTGAAGAAGCAGAATGGCTTCGTCACTTCTTAGAAGACATTCCAATATGGCCAAAACCTGTGCTAGCTATTTGCATTCATTGTGATAGTCAATCTGCAATAGGTAGGGCACAGAATCACATGTATAACGGTAAGTCACGACATATTCGTCGTCGACATAATACCGTAAGGCAATTGTTGTCAAACGGAATAATCTCAATAGATTATATAAAATCTAAAGAGAATATTGCGGATCCATTAACAAAAGGTTTGACAAAAGAGCTAGTGTATAGTTCATCGAAGGGGATGGGTTTAAAGCCTATTACATAAGAGTCGTCATAATGGTAACCCTACTTATATGATTGGAGATCCCAAGAACTAAGTTCAAAGGGACAACTAAGTTATGTATGGCTCGCCAGAAATCACCAAGGGATTAAAATTCTCTACCCATTCCTATGGTGAGAGTGATATCTGCAACATATGTTGTCTGCAGGGGCATAAGGATGAGCTTTACTTTTAATGATTACTTATATCTTGATTAAAGTATAAAATCAAGACGAGTATAAGAAGATACTCACAATAAGAATCACATATATGAGTGTTGAACTGGGGCCGGTTCTATGAGAATTAACGAGGCTACATTCTCTAGAAATACTCATGAAAACCAGGAGCGTTCAAGGCCAAAATGAACACAACAGTGAGAACCACGATGTGTTAGAAGATATTTTGTGTGAAATCTATTGTCTTGGCTTACACAAACGGCTGAACAATTCAAGGCATCGCGTCCATTGGTTAGCCAGTAAGTCCGATAGGTTATCACTAGGGAAGGTTCAAGGCCGAAAACTACCTATCCTGATACAAGATATTTTCGACTTATACTCTTTCAATAAATCTGCATATTGTTGCATTTCCGTTGTTATCAAATTCCATTCATGTGGAGGATTGTTGGAAATGGTTATAAATTCTGGGTAAAACCAGAATTTTATCCTAAGTTTGGTCTAATTTTTAGGTGGGCCCCGTACATCGATTTACGCGGGTCAAAGTGGTAACGCGTTCTATGCCACGTTATGATTCACGTGATATATTTGGTTGCTCAAAACCATTACCGAGTGAATGGGAAATTGAAGCCAAAGTATGCTCCATGGAAATGGAGTTTTGGTGGAAAATCCTTAAAGGTATTGAATAAGGCTTGTCCCACATTGATTTGGTGGGAGGTTTTGAATGGGTTTATAAGGCATGGGTTTGGTACTTGGGGTGTGCCCCAAGGGGTACCCAAGTGTTTTAGGGAGAGAGGTTATGGGCAAAATGGGCTAGACCCATTGGACCCAAAAACCACCACACACGCACCGCCGTCCGTCCTGCCGGTCGGGCGGTCTGGGTTGGGCCTAGGCTTGGGCGCGGGTGCGTGGTGTGAGGTTGGGTTGGGCTTATTCGGTCCAATACTAATCTTTTTAGGCAAAAAACATTTGAATTGATTTTTATTTTTTGATGAAATAAAATTCAGAATTCAAATTAACCGGAAATAATCTGGTCCGGTTTTTTCTATACATCCAAACAGGGCCCTTCCCGAAATAAACTAGTTTGGTATTAACGCACACCCAAACAGGGCCCTTCCCTTTTTTTGCTATCTGTTTGAATTATAAATAGATTCAAACCTGTTTGAATTCAAAACCAACAGGTATCATACCTGTTCAATTCAAAACAAAGAGCCACCTTCACATCTATAAATAGGACTACCCTCATTTGATGTTTTGCATTCATTACATTCAGAAATTTCGTATTTCACCTCTGCTTATTCTATTCTTCATCTTGTTGCATTTTATTTCTGAAAGAAAGAGTGTAAACACTTAGTGTATTCGTAAGGCAAACATTTTGTAGTGCTGCAATTGTTTGTGGTAAGATCATTTCATCCTGGGAGATAGACGTCCAAATTCTGAAAGCACCGTGGAGAGGACGAATCTGTCTTAAGGACACAGTGTCAAACACTGGACTTGATCAGAAAATAATTCGAAGAAATTAAATCAAGTAAGTTATTTAATTTATTTTCAGTGTTGATTTTTATTTATTTAAATCAAATTTTAATTTTGTTTTAGTAACAAAATAAAATCTGTTTTTTATTTGTTTATTTTATTTCAAGTTTGATTTTTGTAATCAAACAAATTCTCTCCTTTTCTTTCTTTATTTATATTCTGGTTGTTGTTTAGTACACAACAGAATTTAATTAATTTAAATACAATGAAGATTGTCCAACAGTCTTATCTTTGCTCTTAAGCAAAGTCACATAGCAATCATATATGATACAAGGATAACATACTAATTGTCTCTAATTAATTCAAAGATATTATCATGCAATCTTATGATTTTCTTTAATCACACTTGATCTCTCTAGATCTTTATTTAAGAACCTCGCATGGGTTAAACTTGTCAGGTTGGAACAACATTTTCTGTTGTCATCTCTTGAAGCCATTTATGAAAAATCACAACAGAATTTCATTATTCTGTTTTTCCATAAACTAAACTTAACACTAGAAAATTCAAAGTCTAAAATTTAATTAAAACCTAATCTCACCACGTACCCTAGAATCGAACATGGTTAGGAAAGTTTCTAGGAAGACTAGAGGGGTCACACAGGTCCCACTTAAGACCCAGTTAACCTTAGACAAAACTTTCAATAGCATGTTAACAAATTTAGAATTAAGTTTTCCAAGGAATAAATTAGGTTAAAACAAATCAAGTTTACAAACTTACAAGCAATTTAAAATTGCTATCAAAATTACACCACTCATAAAAGTTAACCGGTACTCCCGAAACTGAGCCAATTATTTCTAAATAAAAATCAAAAGTATTTTAGCTAATGCTAAAATTTGGTTTCTTTTCTCAAAACAAAATACTTTGGAAATAATCAAATTACAACCAAAGACTTTCTCAAAACTCGATTTCCTACCACTTTGGAAATAAAAAGATAAAACCCAAAGACTTTCTCTAAGCACAAAGGTTTGAAACCAAATCCATCTTAGTTGTCATTTCTAAAGATAACTCAGAAATTCTTTTTAGCCAAGGCTAAACACTTTGGTTTCTATTATAGAAAATCAAACCACTTGAGGAATAATAAAATTAATCCCAAAGATTTTCTCTAAACCCGAAAGTTTATAAACATCTTTCCTTCCCCCTTTCCACTATGGTGAAACTACTACAAATTAAAATACAACTATTACAATTACAAATTATCTAAATCTACAAAAACGGAGTTTATAATTGCATCTGGAATCGTCTGTTTAACCAAGAACAAGCTTCTCCACTTGTAATGCTTATCTTTGTATAAAACATATTACAAAACTCTATCCTCATTGCCGCTAAATGTCGCGCCCCGAAAATAAAGATAGTAAGCTATCCACAACATTAATAAATAACAGCAATGGTGAAGTAATCATATTCCATTAAGTCCAATTGAGTTTACAAAAGGATAACATATGCGGGTATACATTCACAAGACAGGCCCTGAATCTATAGCATATGTTACAGAATAAAGAAATAGGATGGAAGTTAAATAGGTAAGAAATACCCTAAGGGCTTACAGCTTTCCAAGTCAATACTTGGTTATAACAAAGTGGATTCAAATCCAATACAGTTAAAGCCCTTGGCTTGTACAAAAATAAATACAATAACAACACAAAATAAAGCTCGTACTCCAAGTCCTCCCAAAAGCTATTGCCTTAGCGGAGACATGTCATTAGCACTTGAAAATGATTTTTCCACATAGGGTGTGTAACGCCCTCAAAAAAAGACATATGACAATCATGCATAAGATCCATAAACATAAAGAAATATTATATTTGCATTCATTACAGGCTTCTTACAAATAATAGTACATGTTATCAATTAAAAGAATGCCCTACGGGCTTACATCTTTCCAAGTAATAACTTGGTTACAACAAAAGAAAAGTATTAACTCTTTACATATAAAGCCCTCGGTTTGAATTTACATGTAATCACCAAAACAAAAAAATAACAAAACGGAGCCTTCAACTCCCAAACCTTCCAAGCTAAGACCTTGGAGGCGGCATGTCACCTGTACCTGAAAATGGTGTCCCAAGTAGGGTGAGTCAAAGCCCAGTAGAGATATGCTAAACCAAATATAAGAAATAACTAAAACATTAGCATTCAACAAATGGTTAACACTTGTAAACCAACTTACACCCTTTCCATAGCCCAACAACAATTACATCTATATTTCAATCCACTTCCATTTATTTATCCAAATCAATTCATAGACATGGTTCATTATTTATCCAAATAATTCAAATGAGACTACAACTCATATTAACAATACTTCAATCATCAACGTCATTCAAACGTATTTAAGATTTCGGGACTTTCACCCTGGACACTCCGGCTAACTTAATTATCAATAGAGTACATTCCCTATCTCCTCCGAACCAATGGAGTACATCTCCTATCTCCTCCCAAACAAAGATACATATGCAATGTATTTAAACACATTATCATATACAATAACCAATTAAAGCACATATTCAATGTGTTAATCCAACCGTCATATTCAATAACATAATCAAGTTGATTAGTTTCAATTTACCTAATCATCATGTAGTTCTACAACAATCATGACTATCCTCCACCAATAATCCAAAATAGGTATCTCTAAACAGGTAAATAAATTTATCAAACAGATAAATTATGACATTTTTCATAGGTGAGTGATTTATCAATCCAACTACACTATTTAATCACAATTTCCTCCAATTTCACAATTTACAAACCAATTTCATATTTCCACATCTTACTTCATTATTTAAACATGTAAATCAATTAATCTCATTTACGGCATTTTTCCATTTTCTCAAAAATTGCACCCAAGGCCAAATTTCATCAATTATATATATAAGGGCCCCAAACTCAAGACCTTTCATACACAATGAACCCAAAATTGGAAAACCCCTCTTTTATAATTTCAAATCAAACCCTAACTATAGCGATCCCGGTTTTTCCCCCTTCATGTATTGTATTCTGAACTCGGGTTCCATGGTTGGTTGTTGAGGTGTTCATCTTATTTTCGTCCTTTAATCCTTTGTATTCGAGTTTTGGAATGTGTGGGCAGGTTTGGAATAGGTTGAGTGTGTTTTGAAACAAATGGTTGCTGTCCAGATTTTGGTATCTTCGCTCGAGCAAGGTTCTTGTCGCTCGAGCGAGCTTTGTATTTTAGTTCCTTCGCTCGAGCGAGCTTTGAGTGGTGTGTCTCTTCTCTTGAGCGAGAGGTCTTGCGCTCAAGCGTGCGTCTGCGTCTCTTTTGGACCTAAAGGTTGTCATTCTTGGCTCGAGCGAGCTTTCCTTCACTCGAGCGAGCGAGGTCTATGTTTTGAGTTTCTTCGCTCAAACAAGCGGTCCTACGCTCAAGCGTGCTTCTGGGTTGCAGACCTGAAGCTTCGCATTGTTCGCTCAAGCGACGCTTATTGCACTCGAGCGAGGGTCTTTTGTGTCTGGTCGCTCGAGCGACCACTCCTTCGCTTGAGCGAGCCTCAAGTTTATCAGTTCACAGCAGCGGGTAAAACATCACTTTTTCATCTCCATTTCTCTCAAAACCCTAGATTCGGCACACTTTCTCTCTAAAACACCCCTTCTCTCTTCAAGAGCACTTGATCTAGTGGTTTCTACCCTACTCCCTTTATAAAAAGTGTGGAGCTTTGCGTGGGCTTCGTTTTGATCCGAAAATTTTGGGATTTAGAGCATCTTGAGTTTCCTCCTTCATCTCCTTTGAGTCTCTCCATTTGATGTAGGGATTTCTTGAGTTATATATACATGTTTTGCTATCTAAATGTTGATCTTAAAAGTGTTCTGAGATTATTGTGTTAAGTTTGATTTTTGCTCCAAAGGTAAAAAGAGTTTTGAAAAATAGGGGTTTAAATCTCAACCCTTTTGCTAACCCTAGTGGGTTTCCACTTTATTTAACTCAAGGAATATGATTTGGGTAGGTTTCACCATGAAATTGGAAAGGTGGGGTTTTTGATAAAAACCCTAGAGATTGGGGATTTTTGGAAAAATATGGAAAGTTTTTGTCATATTGAAATGGGTGTTTTGTTTTAAAAACTATTGTTGAATGAATGATGATATATAGTTGTGGAATGACAATTGATGTGCACCATGGATAATGATTGTAGCTATGTATTTAATGGCTTATGGTGATCTTGTAAAAGAACGGTGAAAAGGGGTAATGGAAATTGTGAATGTTGACATTATTGTGGAGACATTGAAAATGGAGAAATGTTATGAGATATTATGTATTGCATCATGTTCTCATTTGATTTATTAACATTGTTACTCATATTGAAATGAATGGGAAAAAGGTTTACTTTGAAAAAGATTATGTTGTAATGAGAATTATGGAAATGTGAATGGGGTAAATACGTGGTAAGTCCGGATAGGAGGTGTAGTTAAATTTGTTAAGTTGGCCTAAGTGTCCAGGGTGAAGGACCCGAAAGCCGCGCGGATAGGTGTCGAGCCTTCCAGTTAATACCAGTAAAAATGACAGTTTGGTAGTACTCGTAGAGTCTACTTGCAGACACCAGCCTAGGGATTACCAATGTCGTATTTATCGCCCCTATTGATTTATGGTTGGAAATTTTGGAAAAGAAGTTGAGATTGCAAATGATTGTTGAAAAGATAGAAACTCTAAATATGCATGAAATGGACTTTCTTATAAGGATGCATGGCATGGCATTAACAATTGCATTTGTTTTAAAGAGTTTGCATAACTGTATATACTTTGTAAGAAATTCTCTACTGGGCTTTGTGCTTACCCCTATGGGATTTGGTGCAGATAAAGATGTGGTGATCCCGCCGAACTGAGGGCATGGATATTTTGAGCAGAGTACATAGCTCTTTTATTTTGTGTAATTCTTTTGAGCCAAGGGCTAACGTGTATGGGTTGCAGAAACCATTTTTGTGTAACCAGGCTTATGCCTTGGAAGATGTAAGCCCTTAAGAGCATTGTATTGTTTTGAGAATGGATGCTTTACATGCTATAGATTCATATGTTTTGTATCGATGAATGTATACCCGCATGTAAAACCTTTGTAAAGACTTATTATTAATTATGTAAAGATGGGCAGATTGTTGTTATTGTTGAATGGATGTTGTTTACTTATGGGTTGTTCATGTCGAATTATTTCAGGGCGTAACACTAACTTTGCCCAAAACTCTCAAACACCACTATCTATACAAAATAACCCACATTTATGTCAAAACTCATTACAAAGAGTAGATTATCCCTACCTCAAAGTTAGGAGCTCAAAGGAGAAAAAGAGAGAAACTTAAGATGCTCCAAATCCATTCTTTTTCGGATCAAAGGATAGCCTACGCCAAGCTCTACCTTTTTTACAAAGAGACTAGGGTAGAGAGACCCAAGAACAAGGTGTATTTGTAGAGAGAGAGAGGATTTAGAGAGAGAGATATTTTGCTATATATGAGAACCTTATATCTCATTTTCAAAGGGTTGGAACTTCTTAAGCAAGTTTGAGAGCTTCTCTCACTAAAACTCCCTCTCTCACTACAATTTTCAGAGCTTAATCTCTGTCTCTCTCTCTAGAGCCTCTCTCTCTTGCTCTTTTGTGCATAGAAGTGCATAGAAGTAGAGAAATACTCCTAGTTAGCCTAGGCATCCTTCATCAAAGTTGCATATCTATGGGCTAAGGTCCCTTGGAGCTTATTTCTGGGCTGATGGAAGGTCATTTGAGCCAAGAAAGAGGCCATTTTGCTACTGTGCTCCAAAGGTAATCACTCACTCCTTTTAGCTTGTTTTGCATACTAGCTTTGCCATAAGTTTTCAACTACTTTGGGGCTGTTTTTGGGGTGGTGTTGAACTAAAAAAACCTCTATTTTTCCTCTGTTTTTTAGTCCTAAAAGTATTGATTTGAACCTTGTTTGGCTAGGGGGTGTTTCCTCCTTTTTGCTCTTTGGCTTGTAAGGCCTTTGAGCTATCTTTCAAGCTTTTCAAATAACTTCTTTTTGGCCTTAAAACCACTGAATTCCAGAGGAATTTCAGTGATAGAAAACTTGTTTTGAGGCTCAAAATAGGAGGGGGTGGTCCCCCCCTCCTCTTGTCTTGTTAGCATGTGTTGATGGCCAACTAAATGAGCATGTGTTTTTACTTCTTTGTGGCTTTGTTTAGGCTCATTTTTGTGACTTTTGGGACCTTCCATAACTCTTTTTTAGGCTGGTTTGGTCACCTCTTACATGCTTTATACACTTGTAGTGTAAACTTGCACACTAGCCCAACATGCATCATGCTTTAGACCATCATTCTAGTGTGATTTTGGCTTAACTTCAAGAAGCTTTTGGCCATGTTTTAGCATACTTAAGGTCTAATTTATGTTGTTTTGGTCATGCATGCCATGCTTTGTATAGCCACAGTGCATTCTAGCTCACTAGCTTTGAGTTTCCAAGCGTCTAGCATGCATTACTTGGACCATTTGCACGATTTGGCATCATTTTTTATGTTATTTTAGAGCATGTTTCATTGCCATACACCCACATCTTTCACTCCTTCAATGCTTTGAAGGGTTCATACTTTATGCCTTAAAAAAGAGCCCATGCGTATGCCATCTTGCCTAGGCTTTTGGACCACCATTTCAGTGTGTTTTGGGTCTTATGTTTTCATGATATAACTCTATTTTTGGTTGGTTAGAGCATCCCTCATTTGCTTCTGTCACGACCCAAACCCGCTCCTATAGGTTTAGCATCGTAACTGGCCAGTAATCCATGGATTACCGAAGGCCTCTGAACGGATGAGCAAAATTAGGGGGCTAGCGGAAGCAAACGCATAAATATAATCGTCCAATGAGCTGTGCTGACTTATGTGAAATAGAATATTTAAAACTTCATACACATAACCGATAGTCAACCATACATTATACCCACACACATTAAAGTGTCTTAAGTACAGCCAACAAAACTGAGAACTCTTATATACAAAAATAGTAAACTTTATCACATGACACTTCAGGAACCTCCACGTGAGGCGCAATGGTTGGCTGACAACAGAAACACAATTCCAGACAAAAGCCTTCGGGCTTAAACTCCAGAATGCTCACCTATATACATATATATACAAACAGTGAGCTAAAGCCCAGTGAATAACATTAAGGTAAAAGGGGTTAGTGAAAGAAATCCGAACATATCATAAGCGGAAACAGATCATAGCATAATCATTCTCATATCAGAACATAATAATGGTACATCCCATAGAACACATCACAGAACGTCTTCCGACTAGAGTAATCGGTTCCGGATACCGATTAAACACATATCACCACAATGAAGTGGCTAACAAGATCTCGTAATTACTTGTATGTCATGGACCTACATTTTCATGCCGTCTCCCATGACTTGGGACTATCTATGGATGCCATAATAGATTTCAAACATGGAATATTCGTTCATAAAAACAGATATCATTTCAGAAATCATAGCTTATCACATTTCATTTGGAATATAATTTCATATAAACGTATCTTTACGATAACATTACTCACAGTGGTTCCAGTAAACGGTCAATCAATCCTCGAGTCTTGACCTACAATCACAAAATACATAACACAAGCATGTCTTATTATTACACATTCAAGTGGCCATTAAGGCTTAGCTTTCATTACATTGGTTCTTATTCTTTCTTATCACATAGCCTAAAACACACACACTTGCAGTCTCAGAACTTAGTACATTCTTTTCTTAGTGTGTTTCCAATCCATAACCTCATTACTATGGCTTAATTAAGGTTTATGAATGCCTAGGATGCAATGAGGATACCAAAACATGAGTAGGAACACTTAGGCAAATTTTATGAAAATAAGGTCCACGCTCGAGCGTAGCTTTCCTCGCTCGAGCGGACATGCAAAATGTGAATGGTCGCTCGAGCGCACAATCCTTCGTTCGAGCGATCTGTAAAAGACATGAAACTTCTGGGAGCTTTCAATTCACGCTCGAGCGGACTTTTGGTCGCTCAAGCGGAGTGCACGCACTTAGAGTGGTCGCTCGAGCGTGAACTCCCACGCTCGAGCGTAGATGCAAATTCTAGAATTTCCAGATTGCACCTTCAAGCTCAAAACTCGAATTCCAACCTTCAAAACACATCTCTTGGGCCCCAAAACTCGAGATGACATAGTAAACTTGTAAAACATGAAGAATTACGGATTATTTCACAAAATCATGGCCTAAGAGTTTGTTAAAAGCTCACAATTTCAACTTAAGACATGATGAATGTTCATGAACACAACATGCATGGGTTTCCTTGTTTTTGAGCTTCCCAAAACATGATCAAACACCACAAAACAACTTGAAACTTGATGATTTTCCCAAATGAAGATGAATTTCAAACATGCAAGAGAGGATTCATGGAAATCATGCTCAATTTGTAAGAAAATGTACATGCATGCATGAATTGCCACTCAAATCTTGCTTCTAAGCTCAATACACACCCTTAAACACATAATCTTCATGTTGATAACTTAGATTCATAATTTAGGGGTTGAATTCATACCTATAGTCTTGAATTAATCTAGCTCTAGCTTAGCTTTGATGAATCTAAGCCAAGGTCTTTAATTCTCCTTCAATTCCTTCATCTCTCTCTCTAGAATTGCACACACTCTCTCTCTAAAAGAAAACCTCAGATTTTTGCACTAAGAGGAGCAAGGAATTGAGCTCAAAAAAATGAGTTAAGGCTCATATATATATTTATGGTGTTAAAACACATTAATTAGAATGTTAGGCAAACCAAACATGACTTAATTAATCGTTCTAAATCAATTTTTAATAAAACTTGCTATATGGTTCTAAAAATTTCAAATAACATATCGGTGTAGTCAATTTTGGTTTCGGATGCCGATAAGGCTTTTAATTTACATATTAAAGTGGAATTCCAAATAGATATTTCTATAAGTAACAGATAGAAGGCCAAATATCATGCAATTTACATATTAATCCCATAATTCATTTGATCCACTCAATTAGTATCTTTAATCACTGATTAGTAGCTAATTATGGATTGGGGTTATTACAGCTTCTTACACTTGTAGTGTAAGTCCTCTTTACTAGTCTTGCATGCCTAATGAGTGAGCTTGTTATTCTAGCATGTATTGACTTGGTATTAGCCCATTTTTGGTGTTAATTTGACATGCCATAACTCTAATTTTTATTGATAAAGTCATCTCATGTTTGGTCTTGGTAGGTGTAGTGTAATCCTCTCTATTGCCCTTGCATACTCCATGTTTTGGCCCTTCATGCTAGCTTGTTTTGGCTTTGTTCCATGCATGTTTTAACATTATTTTGACATGCTCTAGGACTATTTTGGGTTGCATTAGCCATATGTTTCATGTATTGCATAGCTATAGTGCAAGTGTCTATGTTAGTTTCAAGCTTTGAACCTCCTAGCATGCTTCATTTGTGACATGTATATGATTTGGCATCATTCACCATGTTATTTTAGAGCATATAGCACTGCCATGCTCCCACTTCTTTCACCCTTTGAGTGCCTTTAAGGGTTGGTCCATTATTGCCTTGTTTGTGCCCTAGCTTGTATGCATGCATGCCTAGACCATTGAGCTCCCATCTCAGTATGTTTTGGTCTTTGTTTTGACCTAATTAAGCTCTGTTTGTGGCTGGTTCATCCATTTGTGCCATGCATTCCATGCCTCTTGTGTAGTCTCATTCACTAGCTTTCATGTTTAAGGGCTCTTGCATGCCATACTTGTGTTGTTTGAATGATTTGGCATCATTTCACATGATATTTCAATGCTTATAGTGTTATCACACTTCCACATTTGTCACTCCTTGAGCATTTTTGAGAGTTGTGCACTTATGCCTAATTGGTGAGTCAATGCATGTGCATGCATTTTCTTGATTTCATGCTAGCATTTCATAGCATTTTGGCCACTATTTTCGACATGATTGAGGTCTGTCCATATCCGGTTTAAGTCCATCAAGCATGTTGTTGCATTGCATCTTATTTGCATGTTGTTGCATGGCATTGTTGTTTACATGCTTAGGTTACATTCAATAGAGTTTGCATGCCATTAGCTTTGATAAGTTGCTTATGTTGCATTGCATTGTGTTTGCATGCCATTAGCATTGCTAGGTTGATCATATTGCATTGCATGTTATTTGCATGCTTATTGTTTGCATTGTTGTTTGCTTGCATGCATTGCATTGTATTTGGCATACTTGTGTTGCATTATATTTGGATAAGGTGTTAGTCCAAACACGGGAAAAGAGGGACGTTTCATACTTGAAGTGATGAAATGTGCCTCATTCCTTGGTCGCCGACCCTCTTGATCAAGCATGATAGAGGTCAAGGCATTTATGTGTTATTCGTGCATTCATTTGACATTAATTTGTGCAACTCGGCCTCTTTGGCTATCATGCATTGAAATGCGTGATTGATGGCTCGAGAGCCGAGCATTACACTCCTTTTAGCCTTAGACATGATAAAGAGTATGGTTACACACACATTTTCTTGCAAATACATTGCCATGCCTATGTTTTGTGCTCTGTTGCAGCAAAAGGAGAAGTTTGCAAGAAGAAGTGGCCGATCGGCTATCCAGTGTGCCGATCGACTATCAATAATTGGCCAATAGCCTCAAAATTGGTCGATGACCATTATCCTTTGGCCGATGACCTCTCAGCATGCCCATGAGGTGGATCAGAAGTGTTTTACAGATTGGCACAATTTTCAGAAGTCTAAAACAGTGCAAACAGAGACAACATGAGACATGGTAACGGATTTCCAAGCAAGGCGATCGAGCATGCATCTTTGAACTCTTAGAACTGAGCTGAGGCTTTGTAATTAGCTTTACTTGATTAGTTAGCTTTTGAATTTGTAATTAAACTAGCTAATTTGTTAATTAGTTAACGTGTTGTAATAATTAGCATAGTGTTAGCTAGTTATTCAATTTAATTATGTAATAATTAGTCTAATTAGATTATTAGATTAGTTAGAATAGCTTAGCGTAGCTAGCTTGTATTATTCATTCAGACCCTCCGTCGAGAGGGCAAATTTTGTAATAAGGGTGCGTGCGTGCGTGCGTGTGTGCATGTCTTCCAACCCCCATTTCTTTCTCCCTTTTACTTAACCGCTTACGATGGTTAGTTTTAGGGTATATTTCAATTAGCATCCTTATGCTTGCATGTTTACATTCATTTATTTGTTTTGCATGCAGCAGGTTCGGCGCATCATACTAACTGCATAGTATTTCAATACTTACTTGACTACATGTTCAACAGCATGTTATCAAGTTGCATTTCACATGACATCTTAGAATAGCCGAGCCTATTTTAGCTGCATATTTGCATGTGTTGCATTAGCCATCTTAACATGAACTAGGGTCATGCATAATTTCTAACTGGTTCTCTATCTTGGCTCAGAGTACACTGTGAGTGTTTATGCTTTAACATCCTTGCATGTATGTGAGTGACTGCTATGATAGCATGCTTGCCATAAGGCTAACTACTTAAGTGATTAACTGCTTGAATGCATGTGGACGAAGGTTGGATTGCTTGAATTGGAACAATTCATCAAAATGCGAGTTTTAAGCCCACTTGAGAGTGGCAAAATCATGTTTTCTAAGCCCACTTGAGGGTGGCAAATCCACAACTTAGCCTACTTGTGAGTAGCATCTTCAAACCATTTTCAAACAAACAAACATGAGATGTTTTGTTTTAACTTGAGTGATTTATTCTATACTTGTATGTTGTGCGCATCACGTAGTAAGTTAGATTAATAACCGGAATAAGAACACATGTGTTTTGAAAAACAACATATCATGTTAGTAAAATCTGATCTTTGATCGGGTGAGCGGGGGTGCTCATTTCAGGACCTTCCCCTCTCGTACCCAAGTTCCCGAGTCGAGGCAACTTTGGTGATGACGGACACGTGGCCTTAGGCACGAGTCAGGGTTTCCTAAATTTTCCGAAACAAAAAATTTAGGTGGCGACTCTGTATCTGGCAATGGCGACTCTGTATCTGGCAAAGCAGTCCATGTTTGGCACTTCTTTATTAAAATCGATTTTCCAAAACGATTTGCCGGATTTGGACTCTTTGGTGATTTATCAATCTTGCATTGTACTTTGCGAGATTAGATTCAGAACCGTGACATTAAGTCTGAACTGTAGTAGCTAAGAACAAAACGGATTTCACGCCCTCACGCGCGGAGCCGGGACGTTCGGGCGGTCTACAATGGGGAAAACTGAGATCGCTATAAGGTGAACCAAAACAAGTAGAGATATTACAACATAGTTTATGAATCTTAACAAAGATATAAGGTGGATGCATATGCAATGCTCATGCCAAAATATTTTCATTTTCTTCTTTTAAAACCATGTAATGCCACGTTTACCTCTCAATTGATACCATTTTCGTTACAATAGAAAACAGGGCGTGAATACAACACCGTGAATCTCTAGGACGTATCTGCTAGTAGACTATACAAGTATTACCAATTTGTCATTTTTACCGGTATTAACCGTAAGGCTCAACACATATCCGCACGAGTTTCTGGTCTTTCATCAAGGATACACAGACCAACTTAATATCACAACTACACTCTCACTCAGATTCATCAAAGTATTCACCCATTTTTCTCAAAACAATAATATTTTCAAATGTGTTGAATATGCAACAATACTAAATGAAATAAATGAGAAAATAGTTTCAATTCCTCTAATTCTCATGTAATTTCTACAACAATCATAGCTATCTTCCATCGATAATCCAAAACAGATATCTTTAAACAGATAATTAATTTCTATAAAGATAGACTTTCCAATTTTCAAGATGTGAGTGGTAATACATACCCAACTCCACCATCCTCATCAAAACCAATCCAATTTCATATTTCCCACACCAATTCCATAATTTATATAAAATCAACATTTGACAAAATTAGGGCAAATCCCCATTTTCTTCCAAAATCAATTCCACATATCGAAATCAACTATTTTATCACAACTCAACCTCATTTCTAATCCCTTAACCATTTTCATGAAACCAGTAGAAAACTCCTGTTTTGAGTTTTGACCAAAAACCCTAGATTTGTTCAAAAGTTCCCCCAACTCACAATATTGTTTCAAAACACAAATAGCTAAGTTAAAAATCAAAGGAAGTGTGGAGTAATCCCTACCTTAAGCTAGAACACGAGAGAGGGTGTGGGAAACTCAAAGACGCCGAAAACTAACTTGGCTCCGATTAGAACGAAGCTCTCGTCAAGCTTTATCTTTTTAACAAAGGGACATGAGTGAAAAGATCGTTGGATCTAGGTGTATTCGATGGAAATATATGAGTTTTAGAGAGACAAAGTGAGAAAAAATAGGGTGTTGAAATGTTTTGAAAGAGAGAGAGAGAGAGAAGTAAAAGAGTGACTCAGAAAAACGACTTTACGAACTGATATATGCGCAAGTCGCTCAAGCGCAAGAAATGTCGCTCGAGTGACCAGACACAATAAGTTGCACCACTCGAGCGCAAGAAGCTTTGCTCGAGCGAATAATACCAACTCCCATAAGTTTTATAGATAGAAGACCAGTGCTTGAGCGCAAAAAGCTTTGCTCAAGCGAAGAATGCCAACTTCTAGTACTTTTTGCAGACCTACAAAAATACTGAGAGCTTGTTTGGTTTGTGTTTCAAAATCAATTTTTGAGAGAAAAACGTACAAAAACGTGTTTGGCAAAAAAATTTCTGAAATATTCTCTGAAGACTCATCTCAGAGAAAAAATTGAGATGGTTCCCAACACAAGTTATAAGCATCTTCTGTCATTCACTTCTCTCTCTCAAAAGAACCTTTCTGACCTCCATCTCTCTAATACAAAAAAATCCTTCAGAGGCAGTCCAATGGCTCTCTCTCGACTGTGTCAAGGAAGACGATTCACACCTGTAGGCCATGATTTGTACTCGCCCAAGTGCCTTCGAAGAGACCCACTTGTCTCACCTCCATCAGTACACTGTTGAAGATTTGAGAAATCTTGCGCCATAGATGCACCGATGCTGTCTCTCACCTCCTTCATCTCTGTGTCGCACAGGCTTGAGGCAATAAGGGGCATCTGCTCGTACGGGTCCTCTTTGAACAGCCACAACTTGTCTTCGTCACAGATTTCTCCAAATCTTGCCCTAGCTTTTGTCTTAGTCAAACTGAGTTAAATCTTCACACAATCTGGACTTGTAACATCAATGTCCATCATTTTTTTGTTGTGGGCTCTATAAAATGCAAACCAACCAACTTCAAACCCCACCAAGACGAAGCACAACTTCACCATTCGCAGCAAAAATGGAGAGGTTGTGCTCAGGTCTTCGTTATGGATGGTGGGATTTGAGGGCCACTAAAACCAGGCAAGCAAGAGGTACAATTTGTGTTGAACGAATAATTTATTTTTTTTTTTTGAAATTTCATTTTGTACATGAGTTTTGAACAATCTGTTAACTGATTTTGGTTTACAAAGTTCCCATGGCTTATCTTTTTGTCACTGCCTTTGGGTTTGTCAGATTGTGGTGAAATTTCCCAATCGGTAAATTTTCAAAAAAATTTAGCAGCACTGTCTGGTTTTTTTCTCAAGCTGAGCATTGTTGGATCGTTTCTCCATGGCAAACAATTTTACCAGTTATGTTAATTCACTTGGTGCAAAAAACTTCGTCTGAATTTGCAGTACTTGTGGTAACTGGAGCAATACTTGTGGTAACTGGAGTGGTCGAAATATATTTGAAACTATGTCCAACTGATTGTTATTTGAAGTATAATGTAACTTTTTGTGTAGCTACCTGTTTCATTAAATTGCTGTTGTTATGAGGTAATATCCAACTTGTTGTAGCTATTAAACAATGATGGCAGAATTTTGCTTGAACAAATTTGGGCTTGCTGCAATTAAACAAATTTGCTAATTTGAAGGCCTTGAATTTTTTTTTTGGGTACATAACTTTGAATATTTGGATTGGATAGAAGTTTGAAATGATTGTCTATTTCTAAAACCATCATTCCCTACATTCATTGAAACATAATTCACCTTGTCTATGTTGAAACTATTTAATTGGAATAGTCGATATCAGCAGAAGTTTGGATTTGTTTTTCTTATATGTGCCTCTAGGAGGAGTACCTTGAAATACTTGCTAAGCTGAAGGTAAAAGTCTTTATGGTCAATTGCTTCTTCAAGCCCACATGATTTTAAAAGTCTTTTTTTTTTTTTCTTAAATAATGATCATGGAAATCCCTTTTTGATAAAATAAGAAATCCATATGCATAACATAACTATACATGATAAGGATAGTCAAAAAGGAAGTATTATTAAATATTAACTAATTTAACTTTCACATTTTTGCATTTACTTACTTCTTTGAAAGGTTGCCATTTACTTGTCTGACACCATACTTCACAAATTTTACTGAGTTGTTTGTCATAATGTTGATCTAAACTTTGTTCAATATAAGAAGCTAATTTTGCATACATATTTCTGCAAATAATACCTTCTTTTCTGCAAAACAGAACCACATATTGAGGAGATAGTGCATATGTCATGACTCTCTTACGCTTCCAATTTATTCAGTGCTTCAATTGTTTTTTCAAAGAATTTGATAGCACAGCTCCTTGGTTTAAAATTACCCCTCAGGGAAAAAATAGCAATATGTAAAAAACACTCTTTCTTAACCCATTGGTAAAGTTAGAAGCAAGCAATTGATCAAATTGGCTTGACCATTATTTCTTTCTCCAAATCAACATTTAATTAAGTTTTCAGCTCCTTATGCATAAATATTTGTACTTGCTTGTGGAGTTTATCTACCTGTGGAGTTTGTATAGGACATTATGCATAAATATTTTTACTTACTTTATTTAAAGAAAAAAAAATGTAAAATGGTCAACAAAAATAAAAGCAAACAAAAAACTTAATTGGAAAAGATAATGAGCAATGACAATCCAATGAAGGTCGATAGGTTTATGTATTGGCTGCAGAAAACTATTTATCAAACAAAATGTTACATTATATACATAATGTCATATACAAGTTGACATGTTCATTGTTGGTAATAATGGCAAGAGGTTGTTTTCTTTTGTTTTGTTCCTATTTAAACTATTTCTCTGCAATGTTTCAGGCCAACTATGTACTCTTTGGTCATTGTTCAATACACCAAAAAATAAGAGGAAGAGATCTCCTCAACCATCAGTCAATTCCTCCACTGCTAAAAATGATTGTCCTTATCCGGTAAACTTTTGCATGCCGAAGCTCATATTAAATATTGCTAATGGCTCGTATAGTGATGCTTAGCAGTTGTGGATTTTGGTAATAATGGCTTATTAATTTAAGTTTGCATTTTTTGTTCATGGACACTGGACTGCCACAGATTTATTCCCTTTTCTTATGCATATACTTCATTTCACTTACTGCCAAACACAATGCTATGTGGAACTCACTGCACCAGATTTTTTAAACTAAGTTGTTCATATATTACAATTCACTTGCTCATTAAGTCAGTGGTATGTGGACTGGTCAACACCTGCAAATTTGCTTTGCTATTAATTTCGTATTTTTTTAATTGTGTTGCAATTGGTTTAAGGTGTATAATTGAATTGAACTAGCTAACTTTCCAACTAACTATAGATGTACATTTGTTGTACTTGTATTAGGCTAGAATGGCTAACGATGTTGACGACTTTAAGATGTGGGGGTCCGAAAATGTAAAGATATTTTTAGAAATCTTGTTGGATGAAATTAAGAAAGAGGGTCCTTGCATGTCAAAAAAAGATAGAATTTTTTCCCAAAGCAGTGGCAAACAATTGATGAGGAGATTACTAAAAAGCTTGGAAAAACTTTTGGGCTAAAAAAATTGAAGGGTAAGTTCGTGCGTTTGAAGGCAAACTACAAAGAGTTTATTGCTCTAAAAAACCACACGGGATTGGACTGGGATCCAATGACTCAAACAATGACAGCCCCAGATGATGTTTGGGAAAATTATGTTTAAGTAATTGTTTTGGTGCATACATTTACCACAACCATGTGTATAGATAATTTTTTTTTTAATGATTAATTAATGTTTACAACTTGTAGGCACACCCAAATGCAAAAAAAATCCAAACTAAAGGCCTTGAACATTATGAGCTAATGTCAGAAATATTTTCCAAGTCAGTTGCCACTGGAGCTTTTGCCCGTTCTTCTCATCAAGGTGCACCCACATCTGATGACGAGCGAGAAATAGATGAACACTTTTATGCATATACATCAGGGAAAGGCATAGTAGATGAATCTTGCACTTCCGGAAGTAAGCATAAGTCTAGTAGGCAGGGTCAGTCCAGCAAGAACCCAAGAATGGATGATGCACTATAGTCATGGCAATGTTCACGTGACGCACGTGAATGGTTTTACCATCGAGCAAAGGCAAACGTTGGGGCAGCTGATGCGTACTCCGTTTCAGCCTGTATGGCCATCCTAAAATCAATGGCCCTGGATTCGAGCTTGTTTTTGAAGGCCATGAACATGTTCACATCGCTAGAATGGCGAACCATGTTTATGACCATGGAACCCGAAATGAGGTACCTTTAGATCCTCAGTTTGTGAGAAGCTTGGTCATCCCACAGTTCGGTTTGAGGTGAAAGTCGACATACTTTGTGACAAGGCTGGGTGCTTTCAGCATTGTTTGGGTTTTTTTTTTTTTTTTATAACTTGCTTTTTTTTTTCTTTTTTTTTGCTTTCGGTTTAGACTATGTTGGGCGTTGCCCCAATTTCTTATTTCCTGCTTTCTATTTGCTTTCGATTTAGGCTGAGCACTATGTTGTCCTAATTTATTTCCCCCTTTCTTTGTTGTTGCAATACTATCATTAATTGTGCATGCCAATGTTTTTTATTTCGTACTATTCTGATCATGCTCTTTTACATGTGTTTGTTAAAATTTTAGTACTGTACTCATTAACCTACTACCTACATTTTATATCATTAAAGTTAATACCTTGATTGTTTTACACTTTTCGATTTAGATGTCGTCGTCACGACCCAATGGAGGGCAACCAAACAATATGTATGACCCGTATAGTGACGATGACGATGATGTGATGGATTACCACATGGTTTGTCAACTAACAAGTGACATTCCTACGAGACAACCGCAATGTAATTGTCCATACACCGATGATCAGTACATAAAATTCTTACTGAGTGGAAATCTGATATCAATCCGTAACCAATTGCTTATGGAAGTCACGACATTTATGGAATTGGTTAAAGAGATTGTCCATAGAAATGTTGTAGATTGGTCAAACATGAGATTGTCACTGGAAGAGTCGTTGCCTATGTTTTTATTTATTTGTGGTCAAAGTTCATGCACAAGAAATGCTAGAGATCGATTTCAGCACTCAAATGAGACATATCATCGACATTTCATACTTATGATGCAGGCGCTGGGAAATCTTGCGCCATTTATAATCCAACCACCAAACATGGCTATAATCCCTCCTGAATTTCGAAATGGCAGATGCTACTGGCCATGGTTTAAGGTAACATAAATGCCAGTTGATTTGAATTATTTTATATGGGTTGAAGATTAAATGCATGAATAGATTATATGCATGAATTATTTTGATAAATTAATTCAAAGTTATGATTAAATGAATATGTTTATGATCTAATACAGCTGTGACAATAAGTACAGTACATTACATGCATGAATACACCAAAGGATCAAAAGGTTGGCCAAATTTTTTTCCTTAAAAGCATTCAAAATTTATGTCATGTAGGACTGTGTAGGGGCCATAGATGGCACACATATTGTTTCTGTGGCACGAGAAGCTGGCCAAATGCCATATCGAGGTAGAAAAGTGAATACTACTCAAAATGTGATGGTTGCATGTTCATTTGACATGAAGTTTACATTTGTATACACTAGTTGGAAAGGTAGTGCACATGATTCGAGAATTTTTTTTAGAAGCACTTATCACAACTTTCGCTGATTTTCCACACCCGACACCTAGTAAGTGTAGTGTTTTTTTTTTTTTTTTTTGTGAACACCAAATATGCCATGATTTGTTCTTATTGAAAGTGCTTTACTGTAGATAAGTATTATCTCGTTGACGTCGGATATACAAATATGCCCGGGTATGTAGCCCCATATCGAAGGCAAAAATATCATTTGCAGGAGTTCAATAGGCGGTGTCGCTATCATGGTCCAAAGGAGTTGTTCAACCATAGACATTCTTCTTTGAGGAATGTAATAGAAAGAACCTTTGGAGTATTGAAGCAACGATTTCCATTATTGAAACACATGCCACAGTATGATATGGTACGGCAAGGGCCAATTGTTATGGCATGTTGTGTTCTCCACAATTGGATCCGTACGATGCAAGAGCAGGATGAATTTTTCGATGCAGAAGAATCAAGTGAAGAAGATGACGATGAAGACGAAGATGAAGGTAAAGGTGGAGGTAGAGGTGAAGGTGAAGGTGCAACTGAAGTTCAGGGTGAAGTTTGAGTTGAAAATGTCCATGGAAATGAAGATGGAGTACCAGCTATGCAACAACACAACCATGTCAACATGTCACGTGAACAACTACTGCAAATGGGACAATGGCGAGATGAGCTTGTAGCATCTATGTGGGAAGCATACAATAATAGGTAGATTACAACTAGGTAGATGTTTTTTTGGTAATTGAAAAAAATGGACCACATAATCAAAGTAGATTAATCAATGTGGTTATACAGTAAACACTTTTTATGTATTTAAACTTCACATTATAAATTGTTTCATTTTATATACTTGAAAATGGGATTGCTAATTTGACGCCATATGCAGATGAAGGTGACACCAAATTGTTCATGTAGCGCTGGTCCAATGTTGGTGATTATGACTTGCATTGAAGCAAACAATGGTCGTTACTTTTTTTGTTGTCCTAATTGGGATAATCACAGGGGCTCCTTCTTCTAAATAGATGACTATGATGGTGGGGTACAGCATCTTAGACCTGCTTAAGTGCCTCGTACTAGCAGGAAGTGATTGTTTTGGACTTGTTGTGGATGCAACGCTTTTCTTTGTTTTACTATTATGATCCTTTTGTTGGTACTTTTCTTTGTCGTTGTACTTAAGTAAGATGTTAGTAATTGTGGTTGCCCACAATGCTTGTACTTTTAGTTTTATTATGTTAACTCAACCATCTGTACTAATTATGTTGTAATATTTTGTTTTTTATTATTTTTAAACAGATTGTGGTACTTTTTTTAATGTTTGTTAGTTCATGTATGGTTTTTTTAATGTTTGTTTTGAATGTATGGTTCATGTATCGGCACTATAGTTGAATGTATTTTTAATGTTTGTTAGTTCGTGTGTGGTTTTTCTAAACCATGTGGTAGTTGTTTTAAACCTTGATATGTTAATTACTGGTGAAATATGGTTATGAGGAGATGACTAAAAAGCTTTTGTAGGTTTTTTTTTTTTTTTTGCATTATGGCGTATTATGTAGCATGTATACAAATGGAAATATCCAAGTATGTATAAAAAATTAAAAAAAAATTTACTCCAAGTATGTTTTTTGCAGATTTTTTTGGCAACTTTTTTTTGCAGTTTTTTGCAATTTTTTTTTTCAGAATTTATTTACGAAAAAATCCGAGTATGTATAAAAATGGAAATTTCGAGTTATGTATAAAATTGGAATTTATTTTATATCTCATTTTTTCTAAACTTTGCATATTTGTTTTTAATTGGGGGTGTTTGTATTTTTCCTTAAAAAAAAAACAACCAAACGGAATTCTATGAATTTTTTTTGAAAATGTGTTTGGAAACATGTTTCAAAAGTGATCCTGGAAAAAGTCAACCAAACACATTTCTGAGAATTTTTTTGGGGAAATTTGTTTGGTTTGATTACTCCCAAAAATGTGTTTGTAGAGCATATTTCAAATTTTTTTTTTCTCAAACACAACCAAACAAGGCCTGAGAGTACACAAGGACCGCTCAAGCGCAAAAAGCGTCGCTCGAGCAAAGAGGCAAAATTTTAGGCAACAACAGTTTGGAAAACAAGTCACTAACCTGTCCCAAATGCAACCAACACATCCCAATAGCCAATTCAAAGAAAAATAAGGGGAAACAAGGCATGAACAACTATATAAGACAATGAAACCCGGATCCAAAATATCAAATGGTTCGGGTCTAAACCAAAATCGCTATACTAGATCTCCATGCTCACTGTTTATATACACACTTAAATACAAGACGAGTTAATGAGCCAATAAAGTGAATATTACATAAGTAATTTCATATATAACTCGCAATGTATAATTCAAATGCTATAGATGCATTGCAGTTACAAGAATGTCATGAGTTGCATGGCTATAAATCAATTATATATGTAGGAATATTATGGTCATAATGTTGGCATTTTAACCATGCAACTATAAGCAAATATATATAACCACTACAAGAAAAATCACATTTGGCGACTAAAGTATTAGTCGCCAAAGGTCCAGTTTTTAGTCGCCAAAAGTAGGTTTTATACCTTCGCCGACTGATTTTTTTGGTCGCCAGTTTTGTCGGAAATAATTGGTCGCCCAAGGTTTTGGCGACTAAAAACGGTTTAGTCGGGAAAAAAGGTGTATTCATGACCAAACTTTTGGACGCCAATGCTCAATTCCAGTTTTTCATATTATACATTTAGCGACAACTATTTTAGTCGCCAATAGGTCATGAATCGCCGACCAAACTCATTAGTCGCCCAAACCAGCACATTTGGCGACGAAATGGTTTAGTCGCCAAAAGCATTTTTCCAAAAAAAAAAATTGACCTCACTCCCAAAGCTTCGAATCGACGTCCCACTGTGCACTTTTACCAACACTCTCCCCACTACGCCACAAGAACATCACATGAAAAGAAATGCAACATATATTATTTATATACTATATTAACCGACATTAATAGAAAACAATATTTATAAATAAAATTATTTTTATTAAATATAATTTATGTAAAAAATAAATGATTTATTAAAAAAAAATTTGGCCCACTTTTGGCGACTAAAATTAATTTTTAGTCGCCAATGCTATAAATTTCGGCTACTAATTCTTATTTAAATCGCTAAAATCGTGACTTAGGCATTATCTGACTGCTTTTGGCGACTAAACTGAATTTTTGTCGCCAAAACATCGCTACTACTATTTTTTTTTGTAGCCAAAAAGTCCACTTTCATGAACATGTTTGTAGTCGCCAAAACACCTCTAATCGGCGACGAAACTGAAGTTTAGACGCCAAAACCTTGACTTTTGGCTACTAAATCTTTTTAGTCGCCAAATACCGTGACTTTTGGCTACTAAACAACCATTAGTCGCTAAAAGCCCTACATGTGACTAAATTGCCTTTTAGTCGCTAAAAGCATTATATTTGGCGACCAAAAAGAGTTTAGTCGGCTAGTAGTCTTTGCTTTAAATCCAATTTAGTCGCCATTTCCCCTACTTTTAGCGACGAAAAATGAAATTTTGGTCGCCGAAAGTGTTTTTTGTTGTAGTGAACAATAAAGTTAAGCCTCCACTTATCATTCCACGGATACAAAAATATTTTGTAGTAATTTCTTTGATTACAAATCAAGACATGAGAACTCACAATTGACACACACACACACACACAAAAACAAAAAACAAAAAAAGAAAAAAAAGAAAAAAAAAAGGAATGAATGAATAATATTAATATTATTACAATGCCAAACTATACCACCATGCAATAATGCAATATCATCATAAGCAAGCACAGTAATAAGACTATTATACTAGAGAATCGAAACTGTTTTACTAAATTTTCTCTCAAAACAAACCAATTTGGAGACATTTATACCGTCGAAAACCTCTCGACTAGATGAATCTCCTGAAATTCTCAAAACATGAAACCCAACACTTCGTTTTTTCCAGAATTTAATTAATCGAATTAAATCGAAATGGTTAACAAACTTTCAAAACAACAAATGGAAATACATATGAAATAAAACCGAACTATAAAGTGAATAATTAAATTCACAAATTTGTCCAAAATTTTGAAGGTCCAATACTATGCCTTATTCCATACAAAGATTATCATGTTCAAATAAAAAATTAGTAGTCCATTTTACTAATTCTAATTTGTTTTGTTTGTTCGTATTATATATCATCTTTTCGCGTTTAGGTAAACATGTAGAGAAAGTTAACTACAAAAGAAAACAAATAACAAACAAATCAAATAAATTAGTAAGAATCTTAAGAAATAAAATTCTTATTTTATCTTATCAATTCTTAGTAACTTATGCACTAACAACCAAATTACTCATGCAATAACAACTAATTAACATAAAATAAATAATATGAATAAATTACTAAAAAACTAGAAATCAATTAACCTAGAAATTAAAATAATAAATAACTAGCATGCATACTGCACATAATACTAAAACTGTACTGGAACCAAACACAAGAAAAATATATTTATTTACTTAAATAAATTGGAATGGCTAAGCATAAACTCCATGTAGTTGAAACAATGGTATGTTGACATTCTGAAACTGCTTCGGTTCTCGAAAAACATTAGTTCCGTTTTTCTTTTTTATTAACATAGTCATAGAATTGACGCAGTATAACATTCTAGGAAAATTATTTTATAATTACTACCCAAAGCAAAGAACAAATATAGTGTAATAAAATAATATATAGCATATGAATCTATTTGCCTAATTTGCTGGGAAATATATAGTCTGTTTTAAGATTATTGGTATTTTTCTGTAATAATATAAAATATATATATATATATATATGAAATAAAATAAACAAAATTGACAAAACAATTTTTGTTTTCTTTTTTACATATTTTATTTATTAAAGAATGAAATATAGAATAAACTAGACAATTAAAAATACATAAATAAATTAGATTATACTACGGAATATATTACAAGATGAATTCCCATGAATATATAAAATAATATACGAGAAATAGTTCAAATCTAAAATTTTGAAGAATAAAAGATAAGAGATGCAAACCGAAACCTGTATGATACCACAGTTTCCTTAAAATAGATTCACCGCCTCTCAATGAGTGCTAGAGGTACACTGGCGTTTGTCTCCCAAGATACGACGGTCGAAACTAACTAATGCAGAAGCATCTTCTAAATAGTTTTGGCAAACTTGACAATGGCAGCACTCTCTCTCTCTCTAACAAGAACCAAAGAAAGGGCTAGCACAAAGAAGATAGAAAAACTTTATTTGGTATAAAAATCTTCTCCAACTTTATCTAAAGAAAATCACAAATTTTTCATCTCAAAAATATTTCTATCTCATCCATCTAAGTTGGAGGGGAAAGACCATTTTTATACTTGTAGGGAAGGGGTCTTAGCCATGAAGGCTACTATAGAACTTAGCATCAATGATCATCAACTCTAGCCAAAAGGGCTAAAGTTACAAAGGTACAAAACTCCCATATGCATAATATGATCATCAACTCCATCATCAAAAGATGAGTTACAAAGGTTGAAAACCTCCCTTGCTTTATATAAATATATGTATATATATAATGCTATTTAAATAATCCAACTAGATGGGTCGTAAAATGGATACGGGTGTTGGGTCACAACCCAATCCAAATCCAGTCTAAAACATATGCACAAGACAAGCACAGCCTAGCATAGCACAATCTGTCCCATGCCCAAGACTAAATCCAAAACATGCACATACACAAGTCTAGGCCAATCTAAACCAAGACTAAGACTCCAAGTCCAAGTCCAAGTCCAAGCCCAAGCCTATGCCCAAGCCCAACTTCTATTGATACCCATTTTATGAGACAATTCTCATTCATAACTTAATAGTTTCGGCTCATTATTTCTATATTGCAACATTCTCACTTAAGAGAATACAAAATCATTCTGACCCACCTCAATCGGCAGTTAGGTCCCACTTTAATTTCAAATTAAAGTTGTCGAAAAATCATAATTTTTCCAAAAAAGAATTACTTTAATATTTGGACAAGCATTTTGTAACCATTTAAACATGACGATTACAACATGGCAACATTGAATATATGTGTAAATATTCCCACATCTGTCCTCTAAATCTGTGGGCATGTTGTGATTAAGGTGACTATAATGTCAATATTTAGAATCATGCATTTATATATTTTCATACATTTTTACATATATATATATATATATATATTTACACATTTTGATACATTTTTTATGCTGATGAGATTTGAAGAGATCAATAATTATTATTTTAAAATTATTAGTTAATTGAGAATATTTTATTTAGTATAGAATAGTCTAGAATTAATACCTTGCTTGGTTTCAGAAAATTGATTAATAAAACCGAGAGTTTTCTCAAAATTATTTGTTCTCAGAAAGAGTATCTCTAGTTCGGATTTGTTTGTAATTCGGTCTTGTTTTTTGCACATCTTTTTTATATGCTTTCATGCATCAATTTTTTATACGTATATTGAGATAACACTTTTCAATTACCGCAATTTATTCCAATTTAAAGACAGAGCCATAAAGTAGGCCGATAGGATACCATAGCAGGACAAAGTTGAAGATGAGAAAAGGATCATGGGAGATTCCTATGGACAACTCAAGCTTTTCTATGCTCTAATAAAACACTTTTGAGTTGCTAGGGCTAGCTTATCATGCATAAAGATATTGGTTTATATAACCATCCATCATTTGTATAATTAAAACTCTAATTAGCTTACGTTTTGTTTGGATCACAGATTTTGGTAGAGATTTTGAAAAGGAAAGAGAAAATGTATAGGAGAAATGTGAATGAAATATAACTACATTTCACCCTCATTTTTCCTTTCCCTTTCCAAATTCCTACCAAAATCCATGATCCAAACTCAACCTTAATGGTTCAGGACTATTAGCTATGGTGGACCTTGTAGCTCAAAATGGCATGATTGTCTGTATGGTTGTCATCGCCAGCAGAACAGAGGCAGAGACAACTGAGATGGATGACCATGGATTGCTAAAATATGTGCGCCTCAGAGTTGCCCAGTTGCTGCTATAGTAGGTCTCCACTTCTCTAAATTGCTTATGGAGGTAACACCCCCTAATGTTGAAAACAACTTTCTCTCCCAGTTTCTGAAAAGATGAGCAACTTGTAGATCATTGTGGGAGAAATTTGTGATAATTCCATCGTCACAAAGGAATGTAACATCTCTGCCCGAGTTGATGAGACAACTCATGAGGGCAATGTATTCAGAAAAGTACATAGAGGAACCTTGTGGGCTGCATTATTCCAAGGCAACACAGTTGATAAGGATGGTGCTGGTGCAATCATTGATGGTTATTGGCGGGATTTCTAGCACCCCTTTGTGGAAATTTATGTCCAAGAAGCTACCATCAATATTTTTTTGTGGACTAAACTTGATCCCAGGAAGCCAGAGCCGCGTCACACATGGCATTGACTGATCGGACAATGGGTGATACTCTTGTGAACCATGTGATGACATGCAGAGGTTGATTAAATTCGTTAATATTCTTATTTGCTAGTTGCTGCAGTTGCAGGGTGAGATTGAGCAGGGAAGGTAGCTTGAGTGAAACAAGTCAAGTAGATGATTCTTGGCTAGATTCTGGAATTTTATGTTCTTTAGTAATTCAAGGGACCCTGGCAGGGCAAACTTAAGAGGTCACTGGTATCACCAATGGAGAGATTGAGTAACCTCTTAAGAACGAAGAAGGGAAGTTGGTTTTCAAGCTTCAGGAGGTCTCTAATGAGAATCGGAATTAACCATGTCTTTCTGAACAATAGGCTGTTGGCATTTACAGAGTCTTCACTCTCAGAAACTTGTTGGAAGAGCTCAATGATAAAGCAACCATCAAGCATCATCATCTCAATGAATTGCTCACTTGATATCTCAATGGGCTCTGAGTACCATGTTCTTGCCTCTCTCTAATTCTTTCATGGCCTGCCTTAAGTGCACAGCATGCGGTTGAGGTGTTCGGGAAAGCAATTTGTAACTTTCAAATTCTGAGACCCCATCTTTGCTGCGGTGATAAGGGCCTACCGACACAATTTCTGGCTCATATGAAAGCATTGTCTTTCTCTTAAGTTTTGGATTCCTTCTCTTCTAATTTCGTTGGAGCGCCTCTGCATGTGAATGATAGATGCAACGTTAGTGGATTCTTCTATTTCATTGGTCGAGCGAACTGGCAATTCTTGGTTGCTAGCTGATTCCGCTATTGTAATGGCTTGATGCTCTCCATTCTCCATTTGTTTTTTTTATTTTTGTTTTTTTTGCTGTCTTTTTCCCTTCCACTATTTCACATATGCAAGCTGAAGGTGGAGTGAGACCTTTCTCATGTTTATTGCTCAGATAGAAAGCTTGTTAAATTAAAGGTGTTTTCTTGGGGTTATCCTCACCTCACCAGCTTTTACTATGAAACTGAAGTGAAGGTTTCAAGGCAAAGAAAGAATACAACAAAAATCTCTTCATTTTCTGGAAATTTCCCAGAAATTAATTTTTAATTTTTATATTTTTAGAAGCATCCCACATATTATTTGAGATAAGGTTTCAAAAACTGATGTCAAATATATAAATATTTTTTTGGGTGCAAGATCCTTGAAGTGGACTTACCCACCAGCAATTCACTAGGAAACTGAGGGGAAAGGTTTCAAGGCAAAGTAAAAGTGGTGTTTGACAATAATAGAAGACTGAACTCCTTTAGTCTAAAATTTGGGCCAGCCATGTCTAACTTGGGTTCAACCTTCAACAGGCTTTTCTTATTGGTTGATCATAAATCTAATCTGATCTTCTTGACTCCAAAGCTATATCAAAGAATTTAAATGAGGACCAATACTGTTTACCGCAAACCCCAGTGGTTATGATTTTTTTTTATTGGATTGGATTGGATTGCATGAAACTATTAGTTTCAGGGTTAACAGATCTGGCATAGTGGTTGTGTAATATCCTTTGCGGTGTATGATTTCGGATTCAACTCCGGTGGAGAGGATTTGTGACGGTGTTTATTTCTTTCCCATTATAGAGGGTGTATGTAATAGTAGTGAAGTGGTTGTTGGGCTTGTGTTTAGACTTGGCAATTGGCTGTCAGGCAGGTTTTTATTGACTTTCTATCTATTATGTGAACTAGTATGTTGTTTAAAAAAAAGAAAGAAAGAAAGAAAAATACTAACTAACTAACTAGAAGTGTAATGATCATTTATTTTTCTGGGTAATTAAATCATAAAATAAAGACAATGGAATATACAAATTTACAAGGACATACCGCAGACTCTTACAAAGAAACAATAATATATTGTCTCCCTAAAACAATCAATAAACCAAAATGCAGACAATAAGTGTTGTTGATATATTTTGCCCCTAGTTTCTTATGCAATCAGTAAAGAAGACAAAGGAACTTGGGGCAATGCATAAGCAACACTAACACAAAGAACCTACCAATCTAATCCATATGCCCATATATCTTTTTATATCCCTAAGTTGTCTCGACCCTCAAAAGATAAAGATAGGAACTAGGGGAAGATATATGGGCAAGAAATAGTGATGAAACCACTAAAGTTAAAACTCTATAGATAAACAAGCTAAGACACCACCAAAACCAATAAAAATACAGACAACTATCTTGCAAGTTCTCAGTCTCAGTCATAGATGGAAACATGGAGCCCAATAATCACCATGCAGCATAGTTGCCAAATCAAAATTCGTATCGTGAATCGAAATGGTCTCGTATTGAATCGCGAATCGAATCAAATCGTGAATCATAAAAATTCGACTATTTTTTCTAAATTACTTAAAAACATATAGCTACACATTTAGATGTTAAATATGTCTGATAAATATGAAATATTTAAACTTAAATCAATGAAAATGTTATTTTAAATGATAATCACGTAATTTAATAAGTATGAAGTTAACAAAGGTTCTTAAGTAAAATCACCATCTTACCTTCTTTTTTTTTTTATAGATATTTCTTATCAACCATTCTTAATAAAAATAATAACCAAATAGACAAACTATCAATTTTTAAAATAACAATAATTAACAACGATATTGATATTTGGACAATAAGTATACATACTTTTCTAAATAACAGTGAGCAAATAATAAGAAATAATTATTTAGAATATTTTATTTTAAAGCCTAAAATATTTTAAAAGGTATAACTGACCTCACATATGTAATATTCAATTATATTTAATTTAATAAAATAGCAATAGATAATTCATAATGTAACTTTTTTTTTTTTTTTTGATCGGCAATTCATAGTGTTACTTTAATCTTAAATATCTTTAGAAGATATATTATGATTTTTTAAAGGTAAAAAATGAGAAGAAAGGTTAAAAATATGTTAGGTCTAACTGAATCTGATTGGATTCTATTAAAAACTCCATGATCATTAAAATAATAATAAATCATATATATATGTTGGTTGTTTTTGTATTAAACGCTATTAGAAGCTGTATAATGTCATTTTCACTAAAAAGATTGAGAAAAAAAGAGTCGAAAATATGTTGGATACAATAATTTCAAAAATTGCATGAATCATAAAAAGTAATCAAATCGTGAATCATAAAGATTCGACTACTTTTTCTAAATTACTTAAAAGCATATAGCTACACATTTAGATGTTAAATATGTCTGATAAATATGAAATATTTAAACTTAAATCAATGAAAATGTTATTTTGAATGATAATCACGTAGTTTAATAAGTATGAAGTTAACAAGAGTAATGTTAGGGATCATGAAATATATCATGAAATTTTTTCATCCCTTGATTAGTCTTGATTAGTGTGTAGTGTTTTATTACATGGGTAATCCAAAAGTTGAGAATCTTTCATGATAATAATCATGATATATTTTTCATGATCTCTAGCATTACTGAGTTAACAAAGATTCTTAAGTAAAATCACCATCTTACCTTCTTTCTTTTTATACATATTTCTTATCAACCATTCTTAATAAAAATAATAACCAAATAGGCAAACTATCAATTTTCAAAATAACAATAATTAACAACGATATTGATATTTGGACAATAAGCATACATACTTTTCTAAATAACAGTGAGCAAATAATAAGAAATAATTATTTAAAATATTTTATTTTAAAACCTAAAATATATTAAAAGGTATAACTGACCTCACATATGTAATATTCAATTATATTTAATTTAATAAAATAGCAATAGATAATTCATAATGTAACTTTTTTTTTTTTTTTTTTTGATCGGCAATTCATAGTGTTACTTTGATCTTAAATATCTTTAGAAGATATATTATGATTTTTTAAAGGGAAAAAAATGAGAAGAAAGGTTAAAAATATATTTGGTCTAACTGAATCTGATTGGATTCTATTAAAAATTCCATGATCATTAAAATAATAACAAATCATATATATATGTTGGTTGTTTTGGTATTAAACGCTATTAGAAGCTGTATAATGTCATTTTCACTAAAAAGATGGAGAAAAAAAGAGTCGAAAATATGTTGGATACAATAATTTCAAAAATTGCATGAATCATAAAAAGTGAATCGAATTGTGAATCAATTGTGAATCGTGTGATTCACTAGAGATTCACTTCCAAAATAGATTCACCCATATATTCGTATCGATTTTGCAAAAAATGCAAATCAAATCGTGAATCATAAGTGTGGGGACATATTTTGTGAATGACAACACGTGACCGAGGTGACGCTGACATGTCAGTCGAAGTGCCATGTAGCTTGGTCATATGCCGAGATGATCTCGGCTAGACCGAGGTTATCTGCGGGGATATCGGAATCCAAGATGAGTGGATAAGGGACATGAGTCCTAGAACTGAGGAGGACCTTAGTATAGATAAGGATAACACTCTTAAGGAGTCTATTTCTATCTAGTTAGGGGTCCAGGATAGGCATCAAACCTGAGTCCGTTGAAGCTAGGCTTCTACAGGGATCAAGTTAGTGCTGGCTATAAAAGGAAGGAACCCTCATGGGTCTAAAGTATGCTTTTTATGCTATGTCTAGTGAGTTAAGCACTATTGGTTATCTTTGAGAGATAGTAACTGACTTCATCTTCGGAGTGTCCCCGGGTGGACGAACCACTGCCGGATTCTTTTCTTTCTGTATCAGGTTGTTCAAGATTAATCTATTCTAACGGTGCTTTCCTGCTAAGTTTCCCTGTTTGGTTGTGTGGTCAGAAATCAACACCCATAATTTCGCTCCATCTGTGGGAAAGAAAAGAGAATAGATAGCCAACAACCGGCAGAAAGAGAAGATTGGGGAAGACATCCCCAGTGGGAGCGGCAAGCATGCCGACCCTAATGTAGAAGAGGAAAACTATAACGAAGAACCCCGGGATCAGAATCCCGGGGAGAAGGACGTCGGCTAAGAGGGTGGCGCAAAGAAGAAAACAGGCCATGTCGAGTACTATAATGAAAACGACCTCTAGGTATGGAAAGATAGATGCCTGAGGAGGGACAACAAGATGAAAGGAATAGAAAACAAGTTGGCAGACCTGCAATCGGTTGTCAACTTCATGATGCAGAACAATGTCATGCAGCCACTGTTTCCATTGAAGGACATGCCGATTCCAGCAGCCAAGAACGACGCCCAGAAAGAGGGGCCGAAACCAGTCCCAGCAGTCCCTCAGCATGACAGAACAAAGGAGCATTCACATCGGCCTTTGAGGCAGGCCGGGCGAGGAGAGTCTCAAAAAACACATCGTACAAAGGAAACCTATGTCAGGGAACATCGGTATGTTCAGGGCAAGGAACTTTGTGTAATAGCCCTCACCACTGTTTACTGATAAGACCACTGCTAAATTGTGACTGAACTGGATAAATAACTGATTAGACTGAAATCCCGAATTAATTGCACGAACATATTGTGTTATTTGCATATCTATCTGTTTGTCGTTTAAATGATCTGTTTGTGTTTTATGCTTTAAACTGCGAATTGAAGGCCTTATCGGCGGCCGAATTTGGAATTGATTAATGTTTTATGCTAATTAGGATTAATATGATTTTATGGTATATTTAATTGAAATTTGAATTGGTATGATTAAATTAAATTAAATAATGCTAAATTGCAATAGTTTGACTTATTTACCAAACTACCACTTAGTGGCCACTTTATACAAAACACATTTGAGCCTTATTACATTCAAACAAAACATTTCATCAGCCATCTTGAGTCTATAACCGACTAGAGAGAGAGGGAAAGGAGAAAACTTGCTTTCATCTTGAATTTACTTGGAAGCTTAGGGGATTTGGAAGATAATTGCAAAATTTAGCTTCTAGACTTGGAGTTGGAGACTTAAGGTAGAGTAATTACCTTCTTGATTGTGTATTTAAGTTAGTTCTTGCATGTTTCATGCTAAATTGAAGAGTTGAGCCTAGAATTGGTTTAGATTGTTGAATTGAAGCTCATTCCTTGCATGCATGTGCATATCTTGAAGTTTAGAGTTGTTTTCATGGAAATTATTACATGCATGTCCATATTATTGTTGAAATCCATGAATTCACCATGTTTTGAGAAGAATTGGCTCATGTATTTGAGCTTTGAAGTTGTTCCAATTCATGCATGTTGCATGTACATCATGTTCATGAAAGTTAGTTTGAAATTGGTATTTAATTGACTCACCTTTGGGCCTTGATTTTACAAATTGAACTTTGAATCATGTAATACTATGAGTTTACAAGTGTTTTCCAAAAAAATTAGCCCAAGAGGATCGAATTTGATGCATTTAAAGTTGATTTTGAGCTTGAGGTTCAAATCTGGAATTTCCAGAATTTGGATTCACGCTCGAGCGAGGAACTCCACGCTCGAGTGTACACTCTGGATCATGAAGTCCGCTCGAGCGATAAAAGTGGCCTTCGGCGTGAAATTCGTATCCAAGATTTTGCATGAGTTCTGATCCGCTCGGCGAGAGTTCACACTCGGCGAGACTTGTGTCTCACGCCGGCGGGGTTGGCGCTGTCGGCGTGAATTTTGAGCATCCAAGATATTTTCTTGTAGCTTGCGATGCCTTCGAGCGATGGAAGTTATGCTTGAGCGGAGCTCCTTTGTCTGCATGTCCGCTCGAGCGTAGAAAGCCACGCTCGAGCGTGACCCCTGTTTTCTGAAAATTTTGTAAAGTGTTTAAAAGTGTATATTTGCATCCTCTTTCTATCCTAGGCATTCCTAGGACATGTTTAAGGCATCTTAAGGAGGATATTGATCTAGAACCACACCGAGGCAAATTAGGGATTAAGTTATTATTTTTCCCAACTGTGTAGCTTAGTGTGTGTTCATCCTGTAACTGTGTAGGGTGGGCATCCGAGGACGCTCACTAGCCTACCTGTAACCCAGAACTCTGTGAGTAACGATGTTGTAAAGATATGTTCAATAATGATTATCTTCTGAACAATTGAACTGTACTGTTTTCTGAAATGATACTGTTACTGAATGAATGATGTCCTATTTGTGAACTGTATTCGTGGCATCCATAGCAACCTCTTTATTCTTGTCTTGTCTTGCTCTTGACCACGAGATCTCTGTCGGTTCCCACGTCTGGAACCACTACTGTTTACTGATATGATGGCCATCAACTGACTGTTCGGTCTGTGAAGACCTACTGTATTGTTTACTATTGGATGTACCACTTATGACTGCTATGATCGAATAATTGTTATATTGTTTAAATGACTGTTTTAAATACCGAAAGGACATTCATTCTTAACCTCTTTATGTATATGTTATTCACTGGGCTTTAGCTCACTGCTCATATATATATATGTAGGTGTTCAAGCACCGAAACGAAGCTAGGAGCGTTAGGTCAAACTCCCTTTTGTCAAGCTAACCTTTGTGCCTCACCTTGAGGTTCCAGATCAGTTCAAGCTAAGGTTGTTCTTGGGGTGTCTCAGATTCACCCTAACTGTCTGTGTTATGTATAGACCGAGTGATCTTTTGTACTGTGCTGTTATGGTGGGGATTTGGTCCCTAACCTGTATGCCTGTAAGTGATGTATGTATATACCGTTTTTGTTCTGAATGTGCATATGTATGAAAAGTCTTTTTGCATACAGACTGTCACAGCTCATTGGACATCTTTTAATTACTGTTTTGGCTTTTGCCAGCCCCTGTACTCTGTATTACTATTTTACTATTAAGCAAGCCTTCGGTAATCTAGGATTACTGGCCGGTTACAGTGCTAAACCCATAGGGGCGGGTTTGGGTCGTGATACTTTGTTTCGACATGATGAACGAAGAGAAGTCCAAGAAGACTCGTAACGACGCCAGGAGCAGCACACCGAAAAAACTAAAGTCTATTAACAGCTAAGCTCCTGGACGGACTAAGGAGGATTTGAGGGACTACATCTAGAGGAGGAGGCAAGATGCCGAGGTCACTTCACCTGTTAAGTCGAAGGCGCCATTCTCTGTGGAGATTGACAAGTTCGAGCCCCGAAAAGGTTCCACATGCCGAGATTCCAGATATACGATGGTAAATCTGACCCTAACTTTCACGTCGGTTTATATTTGAACTCAATGGCACTATATACTAGGAACGAACCGTTGCTATGCAAGGTATTTCCCTCATCCTTTGGAGAAATCGCATCAGATTAGTTTCACAAGTTGCCGAAAGGAACTGTGAAGAGTTGGGAAGGCCTGGCAGAGATGTTCGTGGCCAAGTTCATCACAAACAAAGCCATTAAGGGTAGACTCCGTAATGGCTCTGAGAATAAGAAAGGATGAAAGCCTCAGGGTTTATGCCAAGAGATATTACGAGGTATTTAATCGAATACCATGATGCAACCAAGAGTTGGCAGTCGTATCTTTCAAGAACAGCCTGAACGATGATTGCATGTTGCAGAAGTCACTGGCAAACACGTTGCCAAAAAATTTAGAGGAACTCATGGCCAAAATCGAGAAATACGCGAGAGCAGAAGAAGACACGCCAGGAACAAATGCGTCAAAACAAGAGAAGAGAAACGGCTCGCCGAAGCGAGGCCGAGGCAATATTGGATATAACAGGCAAAAGATAGGACTGAGGGCTACACAGGCAGTCACTGTTGTATTCCGGATTCCGATCTACAAGGTTTTAGAAAGGATTAGGAACCAATCGTACTACAGAGCACCAGAAAGGGTTCTTGGCGAATTTAAGGGAAGAAGCCTCGGGAAGAAGCCTCGGGAAGCATTGTGCTTACCACAATGAAGATGGGCACCTAACTCAAGGGTGCAGAGCGCTGAAGGCACATTTAGAAGACCTGGTCAGACAAGGCCACTTGAGAGACCTGGTAGATGAGGCCAAAACAAGAGAAGAGTAGGCAAGGCTGCCCCAGGCACCGGCAACACTACCTCCACCAGCACCACAACCACAAGCAGACGGACCTTGAGTGATCAATGTGATTCATTCTAGAGTCAATAAGAACAAGATACGTGGGGAAACCCAGAGGGTAAAACACTTACAACATGTGTACCAAGTCTAGCAAAAGAGGCCTAGGGCAGACAAGTACCAGGGACCAATGGTGTCCTTTACTGAAGCCGACCTAGACATGGTGCAACATCCGCACAACGATGCTCTGGTAATATCCCTCAAGATTGGAAAATACTAGGTAAAGCGCATTCTGATTGACCAAGGCAGCTCTTGTGACATCATGTATGTCAGATGTTATAAGGAGCTCGGCCTTCACCAAGATGACCTAGAGCAATCCAATAGTCTAATGGTCAGGTTCAACGAAACGCCGACATGGCCCTTAGGAGCAATAAATTTAGAGATGCAGGCAGGCACTAGGAAGGTGAATACAGAGTTTACAGTGATTGACACCCTCTCCTCTTACAATGTTATCTTGGGAAGGCCATGGTTGCACGCAATCAGGGTTGTTCCCTCAACATTGCACCAACTATTGTGGTTCCCAATAGAGCATGGAATTGAGAAGGTTAAAGGGGATCAGGTGCAGGCAAAGAATTGCTCCATGGCAGCAATGAAATCCACCTGTAATGTACGAGAGGAGGAAACAATGGAGATTGAAGACGAGGACATGGAGGTCCTGGATGATGTCGACAAGGAACCGGCCGACAAAAGTGAGGAAGCCCTGAAAAAGATTCTAGTCCAACAAGGGGATGAAGAACGTTTCTTCCTTCTCAGCTCAGGCTTGGCCGAGGTGGAGGAAAGGGAGTTAGAGGTATTCTTGCAAGCAAACATTGAGATGTTTACCTGGACGCCCTACGAAATGCCAGGCATTGACCTCGAGGTCACTTGCCATAGACTAAATGTGGACAAGTCGGCTAAACCCGTCATCCAGCGATCAAGAAGGCCGACGTTGATACCTGTTGAGGCAGTAGAAGAGGAAGTAGACAAATTGCTGGAGGCCAGAGCCATTCGAGAGGTAAACTACCCAACTTGGTTGTCAAACACAGTTGTTGTGAAGAAGAAGAAGAATGGGAAGTGGAGGGTCTGTGTGGACTTCTCTAGCCTCAATAAGGCTTGTCCCAAAGACAGTTTCCCACTCCCCAAGATCAACCAATTAGTGGATGCCACTTCAGGACATGGAAGGATGAGCTTCCTAGATGCTTACAGAGGGTACCATCAGATAGTAATGTACCCTCTCTGATAAGGAGAAGACTGCATTTATCACCCCAAAAGGGTTGTATTGCTACAGAGTAATGTTTTTCGGGTTGAAAAATGCAGGAGCAACCTACCAGAGGCTGGTGACTAAGATGTTCAGACATCTAATTAGCAAAACAGTGGAAGTGTATATTGATGACATAGTCGTGAAGACTAAAGAACTTGAGAATCACCTGGCCGACCTAAAGGCTATTTTTTACATCCTGAGGACATATCAGCTCCGACTCAATGCGTCGAAGTGCGCATTTGGAGTTGGGTCTGGTAAGTTCCTGGGATACTTGGTTACCAGAAAAGGCATTGAGGCAAACCCAGATCAAATCAAGGCTATCCTGGAATTAAAAAGCCCGACGTCGGCAAAGCAAGTACAGATGTTAACTGGAAGGGCTGCAGCCCTGAACAGGTTTATAAACAGAAGTTTGGACAAATGCAAACCATTTTTTTATTTGGTAAAGAAGGCCACAAATTTCTTGTGGACAGAGGAGTGCGAAGTCACTTTGGCCAACTTAAAGAAATACCTGACAACAGCTCCAGTTCTGTCAAATCTAGTACCAAGAGAGGAGCTATTCTTATACTTGGCGGTTTCAGAACATGCAGTAAGTGCAGTGGTAATCACAGAAGAGAAGGAGGAATAGATGGCAGTTTACTATGTGAGTAAAACCCTAGCAAGTGCAGAGACCAGGTATTTACCCCTGGAGAAATTGACATTGGCCTTAATAATAGCCTCCAAGAAGTTGAACCATTATTTCCAAGCCCACAAGATTGTGGTATTGACTGAGCACCCCTTGAAGTCCCTGTTACAGCAAGGGGATCTAACAGGCAGAGTGGCCAGATGGGCAATGGTATTGGGCCAATAAGATTTGGAATTTAGGCCCAAAACAACACTCAAAGGCCAGGTTCTGGCCGACTTCGTGGCAGAGTTCACACTTGGTGCCATCCTACGTCGGGCTCCGGTGAGCCGCGGCTTAGGATGTCCAGGGAAACAAGAAGAAACCCAGCTGGGAATGAAAAATCCCACATCAACAGAGTAGAATAAGGTAGAAAAACTTAAACCTTGCGACATCTACATCGGCGGCTCCTTCCACCTGTTGGTTGATGGGAGTTCAAACCGTTAAGAAGCAAGGGCGGGAGTAGTGCTAGTATCGCCAGATGGGCGAATGCTAGAGCAATCTATTCGTTTGGGGTTCAAAGCCTCAAACAATGAAACAGAATATGAAGCACTGATCGCAAGATTGAAGTTGGCAGCAGCAATGGAAGCCGACGAGGTGGTAGTCTTCTGTAATTCCCAGTTTATTGTAAACTAGGCAACAGGCGAATATGCAGCCCGAGATAAAAGAATGATAGCCTATGTAAAGGAGGTTGTCAGACTGCTAGCCTTATTTCAAGATTGCCGACTATAGCAAGTTAGCCAAGATGATAATAGCCACGGTGATGCTCTAGCTAACCTGGCTAATGCAATGAAGTAAGGGGAGGCAAGGACAATAATGGTTGATTATTTGTCAGGCCCAAGTGTGGAACCACTAATCACAGAGTATAAAGCAATGTGTGTGGAGATGGGTCCAAGTTAGATGGACGCGATAATAATGTTCCTTAGAGATGGAAAGCTGCCAAATGACCGAAAAGAGGCACACAAGACCAGACTGAAGTCAGCAAGGTTTAGTCTAACATCAGAAGGACATCTCTACAGAAGGTCCTTTACTAGCCCCCTTCTAAGGTGTGTGCACCCCTCCCAAATTAAAGACTTCTTGTATGAAATACATAAAGGGGTGTCTAGCAGCCATGCTAGGGACAGATCACTGGCTCATAGGGCCATTACTCAGGGGTACTGGTGGCCCTACATGCAGAAGGATGTTGAAGCCTATGTCAGAAAGTGTGAGAAGTGTCAGAGGTTCGCACCTTTGATACATCAACCAGCAGCAGATTTAAACCCAGTGTCCAGCTCTTTGTCATTTGCCCAGTGGGGCATGGATCTTGTTGGGCAACTGCCCCAAGCGTCTGGACAAAGGAAGTTCTTGCTGGTAGCAACTGACTATTTCACAAAGTGGGTAGAAGCTGAACCCCTCGCGAAGATTCGGGACATTGCCTGTTTCACTTACTTTTTATAGTCATCACGGACGTCGGCTGCCCCCTCAGCGTAGGCCTTCTCGTCCACTGCCTTGATTTCAGCCTCCTTTGTAGCCAAAGCTGTTTGGAGCTCGATTTGGGCCTGGGTCTCTTTGTCTTTGGCCTTTTTTGCCTTGGCTTGAGCGACCTCGAAGACATTTTTCACAACTTCGGCACGATCCTCGGCTGCTTTCAAAGCCAGCTCAATAGAATTGGCCTGATCGAGTAGACCTCGGATTCGAGCCTCGGATTTGTTGAGCGTAGAGAGAAGCTTGGCTGCCTCCTTGGTCTAATGGGTTAGCTCTTTCTTACAGTCTTCGGCCTTGACTGCGAATAAATGACCTTGCCGAATGGCCTGCAAGAAAAGGAAACATATGAGTGAAAGTTTGGCTAAGTATTGGAAGACTTCAGAACGACAAGGTAAAAGAACTTACCAAGACACAGTGCTGCATCATCAGAGCATAGTTTTCATACCCTGATAGCTCAGCCATTCGGTTGATGTCGGCTGGCAAGAGAACGACCATGGAGATAACGGCGTCGACTTTAACACTGTCCAGCGCGCTGTCGCCAGCCTAAGGGGAGCTGGATTTAAGGACGTCGGGCTGATCTCTACCCTCAGATCTTGGTCTCTTCGAGGAGGGTGCCTCGGATGAACCATCATCAGCAAGCCTCTTCTCGGCAGCAGAGGCACTTTTTTCAACCTCAGCTAGTTTAGAGATCAGCAAAATGTCCTCAGAGTTGATCTGAGTCACTGTTACCTTGGCTTTGACTTTTTCACCCTCTTTGGCTTGGCCTGGAGTTGGAATTATGATGGGGAGGATTGAACTGTCATAACGCCAGGGATGTCGGCCAAGAGGTCTTTAAAGACAGCCTTGATGCGTCCCATCTCGTTAGTAGTGGCGGCAACAGTGACCTTGGTACCGAAGCAAATTGCTGGCAGTGCAGTAGGCGAGTTTATTGGATCGTAAGTCAATGCCTCAGTACTTCGGCGTTTTCGGTTATGAGTTCTGCCAGCAAAGGCAGAGATTGGAACTTGGCGACAGCGTTGGCACTGGGCAGGAGGAATTAGTTGTGGAGCAGATGTTGATGGCTGCTCCGTTGGATCAGAGGTTGAGGCTTGGTCAGGCTGTGGTGATGAAGTGGTAGGAGGAGTTATTGCTGAAGGTGGAGACTTACTCCTTTTGGGGACGTCGGGTAACGCGAATTTGTAGGTTGGAACGTAGTTGAGCAGTAGAGGGGCTTTGCGCTAGTCAACTGGTAAGCCCAGCAGCTTCTTAAAGTCCTTGCTGAGATAGAAGGTTTTACAGAAGTCTTTTGGTGGCTGAGGAAGAGCTGCAAGTACAAAAATCAGACATTAGAACATATAAAGGGGATAAAGTAATAAAGACTTAAAGGCATGTAAAGTGACACTTGGTTCTTACCATTACCCTCTTTAAACACTGTTCGGCTCAAAGGGTAGAGGTGGAGGTCGTCATCAGGTGGGAACTCTCAGTTGCCCGAGACGATGAAATAATCATCTCTAGCACCTTTGTTGGAGACTGGGAGGTCGGTTATGAGTTTGTACTCAGTGGATCTCGGCTTGAGGTAATAGATGTAGCCCTTTTCGAATTTCAAACCACACATGATATAACAGTATTGGATATCGGCTAGGGTTATCCTAGCATTTTCTCGGCTAGCTAGGGCAATTATACCGTTAATGACTCTATAAGAGTTAATGGTCAGCTGCATTGGGTTAAGTTTGTAATAATGAAAGACTTGGTGGAAAAGGATGTTGAGAAGGAACCTAAGTCCACACTCTATGAAAGCCACTACAGGGAAAGGCATAGAGTCCCCATCAGGTATGATGGAGTCCTCCCCCCTCCCAGCCTAAGATGAACATCGGCTGGGATGGAGAACTCATTCCTAAAGTACTCTAACTTGGAAGGGATGTCGACTCTCCACCTAAACATACCCATAATGTCGGTTAAAGGCAGAATTTTAGAAAAGAATGCTTGGTGTGGGTTTAAGGACCTCGGCTAAACCCTAGAGAGCACTAGGGTAAATGTTTTTGAGATTCTAAGGGGATTTTGGTTCGGTTTTCCTAAAGAACAGAGTTCTAGATCAAATCCCAAACCTAAATCTATGTAGATACAGGAATCAAAGGCAAGAATCTGAAAATAAAGCAAGAAAAACATAAAAGAACAATGATTCAGACTCAAGAAGACGAACAAGAATTCAAAGAACACTGAATAAAGTGTGTGCAGATGTGCAAGGCCAAGGATAGTGGCAAATTAACAAGTATACAAGCAATTTGTGTATGCATATGTAGACCTAGAAAAAGATAGGACAGACACGAAATTGCAAACAAACAGGCTCAATGTGCGAATGATGAAATTTAAAACACAGGCAAAGATTGAATAATACGAATGGATTTACAATGGCAACACACAAGCGTAGCAGAGTTTGAAGTAAATCAAAAACTAAAAAGAGGTAAAACAATGACTTACCGAGAAGAATGACGCCGGGGTGAATATCGTCGAGGTCAGACGATGTGAGTCGTCGCAAATGGACAATGAAAAGCTCACCGGATGAGGTGATCGATGCAAGTTGCAGAAAGCTTTGAAAGAAACGAAAATGGAGGTTTTTTGTTTAGAAAGAGAGAAACTTGAATGCAGGGGAAAACGAAGGATGCAAAAGTGAAGAGACGGAGAGAGAAAGATGATTTGTTAAAACACGAAAAGGGCGGCAAATCATAATAATGTGCCTTGGACAACGTATCTATCAAGCGGCGCGCGCAGAAGTGACGTGACCTAATGGCGCGTGACAAGTACGAATCAATGAGAGAGGGACGCATGGTGGAAACGGTTGAGAAAACCATGCGTGACAGCTCATGCGCAGATAGAACTCTTAGAGTTCTTGATTTAATGGAGCAAGGACCTGGGCTCGGGAAACGGTCCTGGTCAAGGAACTTGGTTCTTGGTTCTTGGTCATTAAAAAAGTAGACTGCAAAGTCTTGGTCATTTAAAGCCGACGAGTCATGATCTCGGTCAACAGAAGAATGAATTTTAACCGACATGATATATGAACAAACGATGTAGGTTCCATCACCTCAGGTTGCCCAGGTAATAGAACCTAGGGGTAGTTGTATGAACATATTTTGTGAATGACAGCACGTGGCCGAGGTGACGTCAACATGTCATCCGGAGTGCAACGTGGCTTGGTTATATACGGAGATGATCTCGGCTAGGCTGAGGTTATCTGCAAGGATATCGGAATCCGAGATGAGCAGATAAGGGACAGGAGTCCTAGAATTAGAAAGGACCTTAGTATTGATAAGGATAAAGCTCTTAGGGAGTTTATCTCTATCTAACTAGGGGTCCAGGATAGACATTGAGCCTTAGTCCGTTGAAGCTAGGCTTTTACAAGGATCAGGTTAGTGCTGGCCACAAAAGGAAGTCACCCTCGTGGGTCTAAGGTACGCCTTTTATGCTCTGTCTAGTGAGTTAAGCACTATTGGTTATCTTTGAGAAATAGTAACTAACTTGATCTTCGGAGTGCCCCCGGGTAGACGAACCACTGCCGGATTCTTTTCTTTCTGTATCAGGTTGTTCAGGCTTAATCTATTCTGCCGGTGCTCTCCTGCTGAGTTTTCCTGTTTGGTTGTGTGGTCGGAAATCAACACCCACAGTAAGATTTTGATAACAAAGCCCTGCACCTCATAGCCGTGACTGCCATAGCCACTACACCAAAGCCATGACAGAGGAAAAAATCTATTCCATGAACTATCTTGACAGAGTCGCATGAAGCTCACACGAATAGTTATCATAATCAACGGTCTAAGGAAGTATAGCAAAATCAGAGCCACAACAATAACAGTAACAGTAGAAGCTAATCCCACCATGAGAGTAATTACTACATCCCCTAGTCCCTACCTTACCTGATCACAAAGCTTCGATCCTCACGACAGTATCCCTTTCACTCAACTTTCCCTCCTAAATTTGGAGCCAAAAACTCAAGCAAAACTATTTGAAAATCCCTCCACTAATACACCATCTGTTACAATCAAAGGTGTAGCTTTTGAATATCCCTCCTAAAAAATAGTCACCTCCCAAACACCCACACAGTAATATCCCTGGAAACCACTTAGTCGCCGTTTGGCTGGAGTGTTTTTGGTTGATTTTTTTTAATTTGGAATTAAAAAATTCATTTAGTTTAATTTTTTTAATTTTTGTGAAAGAAAAATGAAATAATTATAATTTGAATATTATATTTTGTCTTATTAATTTATTTAACTTATTTTATCTTTTGTGTTTTTTTTAATCTCAACTTAATTGCCAAACGAAGCCTTAATTAACTATATACACCAAATCTGTTAAAAAAAAAAAAAAAAAAAACTACACACACCAAATATATATATCAAAGGGGAAATTATTTAATATTTTCAAAATATCACGTGTCCGTATTTTTAGTCAATCATTATTTATTATATTTTTTAAATTTCTTAATCACTCAATACATTATCTTATCTATCCACATTTTTCATTAACTATAATACTATAAAATATCATATATCTATATTTTAAAATTATTAAATAATTATCCTAATATAAAAGATGACAGAACTTATCTTCCCCATAAGCCGTAGCTTGCAAACTTACTGACATGGTTTTATAAACCCACCCACAGTAATAGAAACCAACCCACTGGTTAGTACTCCTTCCGTTCCGTTGGATGTGTTTTGTTTGTGTTTGTAGAGTAATTTTTGAGATAAAAAATACGAAAATCTGTTTGGTTTATCTTTTTTCAAAAATAGTTTTAAAAAATTATTTTGAAAAGAGAGTTTTAAAAAAAGTAATTGATTTGATGTATATGAGAGAGAGTGATTTTGGAAAATAAATAGCCAAACAAAATTTTGAGATTTTTTTTGAAAAAATTTGTTTGGTTTAATTACTCTTAAAAATTTATTTATAGAGAATTTTTCTCAAAAATTTTTCTGAAAAACAAACCAAACAAACCTATGATTTCTTTTAGAGAATTCAATTTTTTTAGTACAATTATTGTACTTCAAAAAAAATAATTTTCTAAAATTATTTTTTGATAGTACATTTTTTGAGAAATATTATGTATAATTGTACTTTTTATATTGTTAATGAAATTAAAAGAAAAGACAAAATAAAAAATTTATATTATTTTTATACTTAATTTTTGAAAAGAAATTAATATTTTGAGATAATAAAAAATCGAATAAGTGACCAATATTTTAAAACAAGAAAAATGTTTGAGGGTCACAATTTTTGTAGCTTAAATGGCTCAAAATTATTAAAACGACGTCGTTTTGGCAACTTTTGTGCATGTGTTGTGTCTAAAACGACGTCGTTTTAATAATTTTAAGCCATTTAAACCACAAAAATTATGACCCTCTACCATTACTCTTTAAAACAAAAAGAGTGATAGAAATCAACCCCACAGGTTACATACCTATTTTGGGAACATGGTAATAATCTGCTTTTCAGATTATTACCAACTTCCTCTCTCACAAAAAAGCTGATTATAAGCTGCTTATAAGCAGCTTTTTACCAAAAAGCTGATTATTACTAACTTCCCAAAATAACAACTTCAAACAACTTGAAACAGATAATCATTTCCCCCCCAAAGATGGTGCAGCCTTTATAACAGAACTTATCTTCCCCATTACAGCATCCCCGCAGACACCTTAAAATATCAAAAATGCTTTAGAGCTCAAATTTTGGACCTCTAAAGCCATCACTAATTAGGTGGCAGTGGGCCCCACCCACTACTGATGTGATGGCTGTGTCTTTGTTTTTTTTTTTTTTTTTTTTTTTGTTTGCTGCCAGCTCACTAGTGCAACAATTAGAGCTGCACAATTAGTGCTCTGTATCACAGCCCTTAAAATATATATATATATATATTTTTTTTTTTCCCTATTGTAAGGGATTGATTCTTTAAAAATTTAATCCTTTCATATCACTTATATAATTTTTTAAATTTAAAATTATTATAGTAACTCTTTATTTATAGGGAGTTATTGTAACTCTATTATATCTGATAAATTTTTATTTTATTTCGTTAAAGGCACGAACACAGTAGTTCACACAAGGGGTCGGATGTCCAGGGGTTGATCAGCCGAACATCCGGACGGACGAATAACCAGAGGTCTGGACAGATGACCTCACCTCTATTTAAGAGAGCCTTTATTCCAATAAAGCCCAGAACCCATAATAAGAATTGGACATGAACAACAAGGGCAGAAGACTCATCAAGAATTGAATTGAAGGAATAAGGGATCGAATTGAAGGCAGGCTTGGGAAGAGAGGAGACTGGCTTGTTTTCTTACAAAAAAAAATGAATTTCTATTCTTTTTCCTCCAAGCACCGTTTGGGAAGCAAGATTTGAGACTTTTTTTGGCTATTTTAGCTACAAAAAACAAAATAGACTATTTTAGCCACAACAAACAAAACATCACATCCAACGCATAATCATTACACTTTTCTCTCACAAAAAAAGTCAAAAAGCCAAAAAACCCTTCCCAAACCAAACTTTTTAGCCCAGGCTAAAATAGCCAAAAAAGAAAAAAAAACCAACCCACTTTCCCAACCAAGCCTTAATTTTTTTGTGTATGTATATTGTATGCATAACTATTGTGGTGTTTCGTGAAATTAATAAAAAGTTAGCTTTTTAGCTTTTTTTAGTCTATTTTAAATTTTTTTTGAGTAAAAAATATGAGAAGTGATATAACCCAAAATAAGTAAAAAGCTAAAAACTAGCTTTTTTTGCCTTCCCAAAACACCCCATTGTGTATATACAGGTTCGTGTGTAATTATGGATTTCTATTCTTTTTTCTATACTCAATTTTTCTGGTATACTGTATACATAAATATTGTGTGTATAAATCAATATTTTCTCCTTCATTATTGTATTATTAAAAAAATATTCAAATTTATAAGTAATTGAAAATAGGGAAAATTAGTCTAGGGTCCCTCTCTTACTTTTCGTAATAGAAGAGATCCACAAAATTATTTTTTGATGTCTAAGGTCCCTAAACATATCACAGAGAAATTTGACCTTACCAAATCAAAACTCATCTCTCTCTCTCTCTAAACTTCTCCATTCTCAGACCTGTCCAGATCAACTCTTGTTCCTCACCCCTGACTTCATTCTCCAGCCGATTGAGCTCCACCTTCACCGGATCTGACCCGTGCAGCAAAATCAAGAACTCATCCGCGTCCAAATTCGAGGATCTCAAATAGCCTGGTGGCTGTCCATGCTATTCTACGGGATGAAGCAATCACTCTTGGAACTAGGTGCCTCGCTTCTCTGTGCCTTTGACAAATCTGCTTTAGTCTTGGCTTCACATGCTTCCGTCTGTGCGTAGAGGGACCTAATGGGAACATTGTTCAACAGAGAAACACTTTCATTCAAGAAACAAAATGAATCACAATGATTTGGGTAAGTTGCAGAAATTTTTGTTAATTATACTTAGTTACTTACATGTATCCCTATGACCAGTTTATTTCAACAAATGTATAACTGGAAGTATAAATGAAAGTGTAAATGAAATCATGGCAAAATGTAAGAATGAAATTTTATTCAAGAAGCGAAGAACATATGCTTAAAAACATTCACAACTTTCAATAAAAAATATAAAACATTGTCTCAACCACTAGCCTTGTGCATCTGTAGTTCTCAAAAAATTTGTTAGTTATGAGAGAAAGAAGAGTGCTTGAGATCAATCCTCAGCACCCAATCATTAACACCTTGAATGTATGACGATTTGGTCAATAATTAGAAAATTCCCATTTTCATTATTCGTTGTACCAATATAACCCTAGCTAATTGCAAGCTTCTTTTTTTTTTTTTTTTTTTGACTTTCTATTTGCAAATGATGCAGGCTGCATTCAAGAGTGACCCAAATGATGAAGAAGCTTTGAGAGCTATTGATCTTTTGTATGACACAGCTTTAATTTCTAGTGGTTCCACTGTAAGTGACTTGTTCTATATCTTTTATATTATATGTCTACATCAGATTTGCATTCAGTAGTTATGAATTTAGTGGGAACAGTCCTTTCGGGAATTTCTCTGGAAAAGGCCAGAGAAATTGGAGAATTTCTCTAGAGAGAATTTCTTTGGAAAAGGCCAGAGAAATTTCCATAATTTGCTTGATACCAAGAGTGAAGGCAAGCAAAGCATGCTACTCAGGTGTCTGACTATTCTTGGAATTTCTCTAGCTGTATGAAATTTCTCTGGTTGTATGAATTTTCTCTAGTTGTATGAAATTTCTCTGGTTGTATGAAATTTCTTTGGTTGTGATCACTGTGTGAATTTTCTCTGTACTCTCTCTCAAATTCTCTTCTTTTTTTGGAACTACAACCATCTCTCAGCAGGTTTGGCCCTTTATTTATTTATTTAATATATCATCTTTTATATCACTTTTTTGGTAGCAAATGGATTTTGAAAACAGTGTGAATATGCAATCTTCAAGTGGTGGAGACGAAAACAGTATGATTCACGGACCGAGTCAATCTTTTCTTTCTTGAACCACAGTTTTGGCTCCATCTCCAACCACCCACAACCGCCTCCTCCACAACCACCACCACCTCTCTTCCACCACCAACAACCCACTTTGTTTGACTCTCAAGCACACAATCTCAAGCCTTTTTTCTTTTTTAAATTCAGAGAAATTCTTGCGAATTGCGAAAACCAGAGAAATTCTCTAAAAATCCAGAGAAAATCTCGACTGGAATCCAGAGAATTTCTCTGGATCAAATTTTCTCTGGAGAGAAATTCTCTGGACTGAATTTTCTCTGGGCTAAAATTTCTCTGGACTGGAATTTCTCTGGGCTGAGATTTCTCTGGACCAGAATTTCTCTGGATCAAATTGAGAGATCTTAGACATTATAAAAATCTTAAATGTCCTTTATATTATAAAGTTTTAATACCAGGGACCTTAAAAAAAATCCCTTGAAAATATTATTTTAATAAAATAAGGAGAGAATAAAGAGTTTGATGAAAAAAATAAATAAAGATAATTTTTGAAATAGAGAATAAATTTTTTAACAATATTTTAAGATAAAATTTAAATAAATTGCGGGGATGCTCTAAGCCGTGGTTTTATAAACCCACCCACAGTAATAGAAACCAGCCCACAGGTTATATACAAAGGGTTTGGCTTTGGTCCAGTCCAAGATTGAATTGGATCGTGTTGTTCGGCCTGTGAGGGCTCATCAAGGGTTTTTTTTTTTAATAATCTGAACCGTTCAATGTGTAGAACTCATCATTACTATATGTCTACAAAAAATTATATTAATCGGATATAAATAGCTATATGATCCAAAAAAAAATTATCAACTGTTAATTTGTTTACTGTCTATTTTTTTTATATAAAACTGATTTGATAATATAACTATCGATATCTGATCAACGTAATTTTTTATTGACATATAATACTCAACAATTTTTACACATTAAACAATTTAAATTATCAAAATAAAATTCATAGTGAGCCACCACAAGCCTAACAACACAATCAAGTTCGATCTTGGACTCAACCAAAAGCCAAACCCATGTACAAACAACTTCAAACAACTTTAAACAGATAATCATAATTTATCTTTTCCCTATAAGCCGTAGCCTGCAAAGTTACTGACATGGTTTTATAAATTCACCCACAGTAGTAGAAACCAGCCCACAGGTTATACGCGAACAACTTCAAACAACCTTAGAGAGATAATCATTTCCCTCTAAGATGGTACAACAAGGCTCTGTTTGGAAATTTAAGCTGTGTTTGGAAGTATTGTGAAAATATGATTTCAGTACATATTTTAATATTTTGTTTAGTTTAATTTTTTAAAAATTGATTCTAATGTCATATTTCAAAACATATTTCAGATCATGCTTGGATAGTAGAGGATTTTTAAATTTTGAGTCTATCCGGTCATTCTTTTTGACGCCCCCCATACGCTCGTCACCGTCGGCGCTTGGACCTAATAAGATTTTTTGTTTTGCAATTGTCAATCGCGACCAGTTATTTGAAAATAAAAAAAAAAAATTTGATATTTTTTAAATATAGAAATTATTTTTTAGACAAAAAGAAAAACTATTTTTTTAAATTGAATTTTAAAAAAAGTTTGGTTTGGAGTTTTGAATAGAATTTTTAATAGAGTTTTGAGTTATGTATTTAATTATGAGTTACAAGTTTTTCAATTAAGTTTTAAAAACTTATAATTAAACAAATTTTTTTCTTTTCATATGTCACATTAAAAATTCAAAACTCAATTCAAAATTATTTTCAAAACTCATAATCAAACAAATTTTCTTTTTTCAAATCATAGTTTCAAAACTCTACCAAATACTACTTTAATTTTTTTAATTTTTTTATGAGATAAAAAAAATTAATGTATTTGGGAATATTTTTTAATTAAATAGATAATTGTAAAAAAAAAAAAATAGTTAATTATTGTGTATGATGTGATCCTTTGCTATTAGAGATGAATTTTTGAATTTTTGAATTTTTTCCTCTTGTGTGAGATTTTTTGGGTTATCTAAAAGTCAAAAAGTCACTTCCCAAAAAAATTGTTTGAATTTAAATGTCTACATTCAATATTTTTTGAATATACATGTTAGAAGCAAGAATAATTTTTTTCAAAGATGTCGTTTTTCTTTTTATATTTATACAAGGATAATACTTCGTAACTCGAAATTGCATTGCCTCGAATGGTTCGATTGTCCAAAACGACGTCATTTTGAAAAGATTTTTTTTTATTATTATCTCTAAGATAGAAGAAGGAAGAGAAAGAGAGAGAAGAGAGAGGAAGAGGGAACATAGAGAGAGAGAGGGCTCGACCGTCGATCGCCGCTGCCATCGTCACTGTTAGACTTATTTATTTTGATGATTTATTTACTTATGTTTTAATTTATTTGAAAGAGAAAAATAGAATCAAAATTTATTTTGATAATTTATTTGAAAGAGAAAAATAGAATCAACATTTATTTTTGATGATTTTATATTTTAATCAAAATTTATTTTGTCCCATTATTTCTCATATAAACCTTTATCCTAATTGTTGTTAGAATGTATTTAATATTTGATTAAATCAGGAGTTCAAACAGCCCGAAATAAAGGTTCAAACAGTCTAGCACAGCAGCAGGCCAAAAGGTTTAAGTAGAAGATATTCAAATTAATAATGATAGAAGTACAACGGCTAGAAACGGCTATAAAGATTCAAAAGGCCAAAAGGTTCAAAAAGTTCAAGTGGAAGATATTCAAATTTGTAATGATGGAGTGGAAGATATTCAAATTGGTAATGATGGAAGTACAACGCCTATAAACGGCTATAAATTCAAATAAATACAACGGCTATAAATTGCTATAATTTTCATTATACAAACCAAAGCCTCTAATGTAAACAAGTTACAAAAACCTAAAAATATTCTTTGATCTATAATTACACACATCTATTCTCATAAATTATACACTGAGTCTTATAGCATTAAGCTCATCTTTCCTGTGTGAGATTTACAGAAAAATTAAAATTTCGTTTTATATATCTATCTTTGAGAGATATTTATTGTAAGCTTTCTTTAAAAACAAAAATACCATTTCATCTTGTAAAGTGTTGCAAACACTGTATTCTTGAAATTTTGAGAGTGATTGTGAATCACCTAAGATTTGCAAAGGTTTGGACTTGTGAAGTCTATGTAAAATCCGTGAAGGATTGCTCCATATGTAAAGAGGTTGCTAGCACCCCTATGAAGCTAGAAGATAGTAGAAAATCTCAAGTGAAACTTGAGGAGTGGATGTAGGCTTGGTTGAAACCGAATATGTAACAACTCAGATTTTTAATTATTCTGTAGAATTTATACTAATATTATTTAATCTCAGTTAAGAAAATATATGATTTATTATATATTATGCTACGTAATTTTGTAAAATAATATAATTATTAAATGTTTAGGGGTCAAAATATAAATAATAATAATATAGATAATATAAATAATAATAATAATAATGGGTATGGTATTATACGATAGAGTGTAATTTAATTAGAAATTAAATTATTTATATAATTATATTAAAAAGTTGAGTCAAAAGGTAATTATCTTAAATATCTATTAAGGATAAGAACGAATCTATATAATTATTAATTGAATTTGAGGAAAAGGGACGTGTCGCCACGTGTTGGCGAGAGAATGGCCTCACCTCCCTATAAAAGGGAGAAGGCGTTGATCTGGGCCAAGAAAGAAGAAAAGGAAAAAAAAGAAGAAAAGTTAAAGAAAGAAGAAAAGAAAAGAAAAGAAGGAAAGAAAAAAAAGAAAGGAAGAATAATGGAAGTTGAAAGGATTTTTGATAGTAGAAAGAAAGTATGAAGTATTAAAGTTAAGGTGAGTTATATTATACCTAGAGTCACCAAAATGTATTTTACGTATGTTTTGACTTACCAAAATCTATTTTATACAAGTTATATTTTATTAGTATATTAATAAAAGTTATGTTTTATAAAGATTTCAGTTACGTGGTTTTATATTTGAACCATATTTGCTTAAAAGGAAACTCATGGATATGCTTGTTTATATTTTAAATAATATTTGGTTATGACTTTATATATAATTATGTTTTGTAAGTAATACCACGGGAGTCCCACGTCTTGGGGGACTTAAATAACCATTGGCCTCTGTTTGACCACTTTGTGGTCCTATGTTTGTCATGGATCCATTGACCTCTGTTCTATGCGGAGCAAAATGTTGTGCGGAGCTAAGTACTACACTATTGTGGGAGCCATCTCTAGAATCCGTACGAGCCACCTCTTGAGTCCGTACCTCTGTTCTGACTGTCACTTAAGTGACATCTGTTATGTTCTGTACCGTGGTTATGGTTATATATTTATATAATATCAGTATTTCAGTTTCTGATACTTAAATGATTTGCTTATGTAAATGTTTTGGCCTAACTAACGATCCATGATTATTTCGTGTCCCTTATACTCTTGATATAATATTTCTCACTCTGCCATGTGCGTATAGTTTTTTACCAATTTTCAGGAAACATGCAATTCAGAAATAGCTTCTGGAAAGTCTTAGATGCGGGGTTGCAAAATAGACACACACACAATATTTTTTTATGATATTTTTATATGTAAATATCGGCCTTTTTGGTCAATAAATTTTGTAATAAAAATAAAAACTCTAATGATTATTTTGGTACCCTTACTTAAATATTACTTCCGCTCGCGTTTATTTATTTGTTTAAGAATTGGCCGTAGGTAACTTCAGTTACTGGCCATCACGATACTTAACCCTTGGGTACGGGGAGCAGGTCGTGACAAATGGTATCAGAGCAATGGTTTATAAATAAAAAAAAAATCATCATTGGAGCATAGGACACACGCATATTTAGGAAGTAGGATAGCGGGTAATTAATACCAAATTATTATGTTTTGTCGATTTAATTATATTATAATTTTATATGATTATATAGATATAATAAATTTTTTTTTAGTGTGCCTAATTTGTGAAGGATATTAGACATAATTTATATTTGTTATAGAAAAAGAAATAAAATATATAGAAGGATGTCGGGGTCAAACACCCACCAAAATTATAATATAATTAAATACATATAATTTTCAGTTCAGTATTCAAAAAAAAAAAATTATTTCGATATTTTTCTAAAAAAGTGAGTTCAAATTTTAAAGATACTAATTTTGAAACTATTTCCCATCAATGAAAAGCTCATCTCAAAATTTTCAATTCTTGTATATAATTCTGTCATTGTGTTCTTATTTTATTTTATTTTTATCGTAAACAAAACGAGTGAAAAGTTTTTAAAATCACCAATTATTTCTCATTTTAGCCCAAACCAATTTTTGACAACTAGACTGTACGTTGTTTTTGGTAAAGTTTTTTTTAAAGTAATATTTTCTATCAGATTAATCATCTAATATATATTTATCAAAGTGCGCAGCGGATAGCTTACACCTGTGACAAATTTCGAGGACGAAATTTTAAAAGGAGGGAAGATTGTAACAACCCATATTTTTAATTATTCTGTAGAATTTATACTAATATTATTTAATCTCAGTTAAGAAAATATATGATTTATTATATATTATGCTGCGTAATTTTGTAAAATAATATAATTATTAAATGTTTAGGGGTCAAAATATAAATAATAATAATATAGATAATATAAATAATAATAATAGTGGGTATGGCATTAAAATAAATAATTAATTTTATGTTGATATACAATAGAATGTAATTTAATTAGAAATTAAATTATTTATATAATTATATTAAAAAAGTTGGGTCAAAAGGTAATTATCTTAAATATCTATTAAAGATAAGAACGAATCTATATAATTATTAATCGAATTTGAGGGAAAGGGACGTGTCACCACGTGTTGGCAAGAGAATGGCCTCACCTCCCTATAAAAGGGAGAAGGCGCTGACCTGGGCCAAGAAATAAGAAAAGGAAAAAAAAGAAGAAAAGAAAAAGGAAAAGAAAGAAGAAAAGAAAAGAAAGAAAGAAAAGAAAGAAAGGAAAGAGAGGAGAGAAAGAAAGGAAGAAATTGTTGTACTTTATTATTATTTTGCTTGATTATTTACTGATAAGTTCATCATTGTGCTTGTTAATAAATTGTTGTACTAGTAGTTAATTTTATTATGATATTATTAATTTTAATTTGTAAAAATCTAATTCACCCCCCTCTTAAGTTGTTTTTTTGGTAGCAGTCACCACTGCCTCTGATCTCCGATTTTTCTCCACCGCTCAGCTATAACCAGTCCTGTCAAACACAGAGAGAGAGAGGCTTCACCCATCACCAAATCACAACCGTCAATCGTCGTCACCATCATCCCCGTTGATCGACGCCACCATCGTCGCTGCTGCCTCCGATCTCCCCACAACTAGTCCGGTCGAACTGTCCCCTCTCTTTCTTCTCTCCCCTCTCTTTTTTAAAGAGAAAAGGAAAAGAAAAAAAAATAAAAAAACGATTTGTATATACACAGATTTGTGTATACACATAGAAGAGACGGTTCTGTGTATGATAATGATATGTTGAATTTTTTTTTAAGATTCTATCATTTTTATTTATTTATTTATTTTTGTGATTGTTGGTTGATGATGAAAGAAAAAAAAAATTGTTAATGATTGTTAGTTGTTATTGATGATATATCGTTGAAATTTTTTCAGATTTTTCATTTTTTTTTTTTTTTAGATTGTTGATTCTACATCTTTTCATTTGGTTGTTGATGTATTTTTTCATTTTTTCAGATTGATGATGTATTGTTGATTCTTTGATGATGATGTATTGGGATTGTTGATTCTACATTTTTCATATTCTAAATTGTTGGTTCTTCCTCAGTTTTCTCTCACTCTTCTCTCTTTCATCTCTTTCCTTTCGGTTTAGAGAGAAAAGGAAAAAAAAATAAAAATAAAAAATGATGTCATTTTTAAATTCTGAGCCATTTCAATTATATGATTTTTCAATTGTGATAAAGATTTTTATGTATACATGACCTCCACAATCTTCACTCTTATTTCAACCACTTATAAGATGAGACTCACACATGCATGAGTGAATTTCATACATATATCAAAGGTCAAGATCAAATTAGAGATCATAAAACTCTAAAAACAAAGTCCCAAAACATTTATATTTATTATGCCGTGTATTTATAGTTTTCATGATTTACTTATGGTTTAGGAGAGACACTACAAGAAAATACACAATTGGCGACCACTTTTGCCGACCAAAAATATTTTGGTTGCCAAAAGTTGTGGAATTGGCAACCAAAAATTATGTTAGTCGGTAAAAGTACAATATTTACCTACTAAATTTTTTTAGTCGGGGTATATTAATTTTTGGCGACTAAAAAAACATTTAGTCGCTAAAAATATCACAATTGGTGACTAAAAACAATTTAGTCGCTAAATTTGCCACAATTGGCGACTAAAAAAGTATTTTTGTCGCTGTATATATAGTTTTGGCAACTAAAATAATTTAGTCGTTGAAACAAAAATAAAAATTTATTTTTTATTTTTCACGACCAAAAGTTTGGTCGGCAAAACTTTAATTTCAGCGACTAAAAAATATTTTGGTCGCGGTATGTGTAGTTTTGGCAACTAAAATATTTTAGTCGCTAAAAGAAAAATAAAAAATTATTTTTTATCTTTCGCGACCAAAAGTTTGGTCGGCAAAACCTTAATTTCAACGACTAAAAATTATTTTGGTCGCGGTATATATAGTTTTGGCAACTAAAATATTTTAGTCGCTAAAAGAAAGATAAAAAATTATTTTTTATCTTTCGCAACCAAAAGTTTGGTCGACAAAACCTTAATTTCAGCGACTAAAAATTATTTTGCTCGCGGTATATATAGTTTTGGCAACTAAAATATTTTAGTCGCTAAAAGAAAAATAAAAAATTATTTTTTATCTTTCGCGACCAAAAGTTTGGTCGGCAAAAGTTTAATTTCAGCGACTAAAAATTATTTTGGTCGCGGTATATATAGTTTTGGCAACTAAAATATTTTAGTCGCTAAAAGAAAGATAAAAAATTATTTTTTATCTTTCGCGACCAAAAGTTTGGTCGGCAAAACCTTAATTTCAGCGACTAAAAATTATTTTGGTCGCGGTATATAAAGTTTTGGCAACTAAAATGTTTTAGTCGCTGAAAAAAAAATAAATTTTTTTTTTTTATCTTTCGCGACCAAAAGTTTGGTCGGCAAAACCTTAATTTCAGCGACTAAAAATTATTTTGGTCGCGGTATATATAGTTTTGGCAACTAAAATGTTTTAGTCGTTGAAAGAAAAATAAAAAATTATTTTTTATCTTTCGCGACCAAAAGTTTGGTCGGCAAAACCTTAATTTCAGCGACTAAAAATTATTTTGGTCGCGGTATGTATAGTTTTGGCAACTAAAATGTTTTAGTCGTTGAAAGAAAAGTAAAAAATTATTTTTCATCTTTCGCGAGTAAAAGTTTGGTCGGCAAAACTTTAATTTCAACGACTAAAAATTATAGCCTATCGCGATATATATAGTTTTGGCAACTAAAATATTTTCGTCGCTGAAAGAAAATAAAAATTTACTTTCACTCATCACTTTTTCTCTCTCTTTCTATCTATCTGTCTCTCTTTTTCTCTATGTGTCTCTATCTCTGTCTCTCTTCTCTTTCTCTCTCTCTCACTCATCACTCTTCTCTGTCTGTCTGTCTCTCTCTGTGTCTCTATTTTTGTCTCTGTCTCTCTTCTCTTTCTCTCTCTCACTCATCACTCTTCTCTGTCTCTTTCTCTGTGTCTCTCGCTCATCTCTCTTTTCTCTATCTCTCTCATCTCTCGTCTCTCTTCTCTTTATCTCTCTCGCTCATCTCTCCTTGTATCTCTCTCGTTTATCTTTTTCGCTATCTGTCTGTCTGTCTATCTCTCTCTCTATGTCTCTCACTCATCTATCTCTTTTCTCCTTTCTATATCTCTCTCTGTTTCTTTTGTTCATCTCTCTTGTCTCTATCTCTCTTGCTCATCTTTCTTCTCTCGCTCTCTCTCATCTCTCTTTTCTCTCTGTCTCTATTGCTCATCTCTCTTATCTTTATCTCTCTCTCTGTCTATCTCGTTCATCTCTCCTCTCTCTCTGTCTCTTTTTTCTGACTCTGACTCTCTATCTCTTTCTCTCTTTGTCTCTCTTCTTTTTCTCTCTCTCACTCATCACTCTTTTCTATCTATCTGTCCTTGTCTCTGTCTTTGTCTCTCGCTCATCTCTCTTCTCTCTATCTCTCTTATCTGTTTTCTTTCTTTCTTTATCTCTCTCATTCATCTATCTTCTCTTTATTTCCCTCTCTGTCTTTCCTACTCATCTTTCATGTCTCTCTATCTCTCTCTTTTTCTATGTGTTTCTCTCGATCATCTCTTTTACTCTCTTTCTCTCTCTTTGTCTATCTCTTACTCATCTCTTGTTTCTCTCTGTCTCTGTCTCTATCTTTTTCTCTTTCCTACTCGGTCTCTGTCTCTGTCTCTGTCTCTCTTTCTCTATCTCTCTCTCTATCTCTCTGTCTCTTTCGTTCATCTCTCTTCTCTCTATCTGTCTTGCTCATCTCTCTTCTCTCGCTCTCTCGCATCTCCCTCTCATCTCTCTTCTCTCTCTGTCTCTCTCGTTTATCTCTTTTCTCTCTCTCTCTCTCTTTGTCTCTCTCGCTCATCTCTCTGTCTCTCCCTTATATCTCTTCTCTTTCTCTACCTCTCTTGTTCATCTCTATGTCTCTCTCGTTCATCTCTCATCTCTCTCTGTCTCTTTTTCTGTCTCTCACTCTTTATCTCTTTCTCTCTTTAGGGCTTAAACACGTATCTCTCTCTCGCCATCGATTCTCTCACGATCTATCTCTCTTATTCCATCACTCTCTTTCTTCACCCATTTTGTCATCTTCCTCTCTCTTCTATTTCTCTCTCTTACTCATCACTCTTCTCTGTCATTCTGCTCTGTCTCTCCTTGTGTCTCTCATTTATCTATGTCTTTTCTCATATATTTTTTCTCTCTGTCTATTTTTTTCATCTCTCTTCCCTCTATCTCTCTTGCTCATCTCTCTCCTTTCGCTCTCTCTCATCTCTTTTCTCTCTCTGTCTCTCTCTCTCGCTCATCTCACTTCTCTCTATCTCTCTCTCTGTCTCTCTCGTTCATCTCTCTTCTTTCTATGTCTCTCTTGCTCATCTCTCTTCTACAGGATAATCTCTCTATCTGTCTCTCTTGTTCATCTCTCTTCTCTCTATGTCTCTCTCGTTCACCTCTCTTCTCTCTACCACTACCACCACCACTACCACTACTATCACTTCATATCCACCACCTTTACCACTACTGTCGCTTCCTCTCCTCTACCACAAAAAATTAATTCTTGATTTTTAGTATAAAAAAAAAAATGGGCCACAAAAAAATATTTTTAATTGACCATAAAAAATTAATTTTATTTTAACGAAAAATATTTTTCATTGAAATATTACCCTTACTTCTATCAAATAAAACAAAAATTCATTAAAAAAATATAAAACAAAATTTCCCCCATTTTTTCACTGACCCGCCCGCCCAAAATTATTTCCCCCCCTTTTTCCGTCTTTCCCCCCCTTTTTTCATTTCCTTTCAGGTTTGCAGAGCCCTGTTTCGAAACAACACGTCTCTCTCTCTCTCTCTCTCACAGATGGTGTAGACCTTGGTGCCGACGACGGCTTCAATTTTTACAACCTTCCCTATCTTCGGGAGAATATCAAGGAAGTAGCACCTGAAGAAGAACAACCACAAGAAGAATTATCTAGCTCGGAATCAACGATTTCAGACATCATGCCCTTGAAGAATTTCTTAGAGATTGCTACTGCCTAAAAACATCAAAGAGGGTAAGGCAGCCTCAGCTTCCCAGGCTGTCTTCGATGTCTCTGATTGGCCCAAACGATCACCGATCGTGGTGGTCAACGATTCTTCTCCCTCCCCTGTCATAGTTACTAATGAGAGCTCTTCTCCTCAAATTTTGAGAGCACTTCTCCCTCAGCTAATGAGGCGTCGATCAGTGCCTTTCTTGTTCTGTTGAGAACAAAAGGAGAAACTTATGAAGAAGTATGCTCTCTCTCTCTCTCTCTATATATATATATACACACACACACACACTTTCTATACTACTATATGAAGCACACAACTCAGCTAGTGTCACTCATTTTCTGATATACCCAAATTGTTCTAAAGGGAGATATCTTCTGTCCTTTTTGCCATAGGCGAATTGAAACCTCGATACACATTTTTCTGCTTCACGATTTTGTTAGATCAATTTGGCTTGGTTCTCAGCTTGGTCTGTTAACTTACACAATCCAGACATCTTCTTTGTTCTATTGATTGGGTTTTTGTTTAATTTTGCCTTCAATTGCAAGCCTAAACAATTGGATATTCTACTCCAAATTTCTTGCATTTTGTGGACCATTTGGAATGGTAGGAATAAAATTGTATTTGATTTGAAAAAGCTTTGTCCCCTGCAAGTTACGCTTCAGCGGAAATCCTTTACTCTTCCTTTCACAAGCACACTGCTTGTCTCGCCTCTTTCATATTCCCTCTGCTCGCCAACTTTCAGTTGAACCTTGCATTCAACCCTCTTTTGCACCATCACCTAAAACCTTTAACTTCTCTAAATTCAATGCAACTTGTGAAGAGTCCAATTTGGCCGTCCTTGACATTCACTGTGAGTTGTTTCCAACAATAATGATCTAGCAGCGGGGATTGGTGTTGTGTTCAACCTTTTTTTAAACAATGCCATTTTTCCTAGTTGTGGAGGTTGAATGATTTTCTTCCCCATGCTGCAAGTTCTGTAGGTTGAGACATTGAATGCCAGTGAGGTCTCGACATTTATCAATGACGGTATGCTCAATGATGATGAAAATTTCTCTCTTTTGTATATGTCGTTTGTTGAATAGACTAGTCTATTTGTTGTTTACATTTAAGCAGCTGAATATAGCTGAACCTAACTCAGAATGTACTTGTGGATCCCTAGCACATCATATCTAGCTTGTCAGGAATCTGAACCTAAGTTGAGTAAACTTAAATCTTGAGCTAGGCTATTCATAACTGTGTTCTTTACACCCCAATCTCTCTCGGATTGGAAGGACATCTCACCGAATTTGGCCTATTTGGTTTTTGGACAGAGGACGAGTTATATGAATATTCTAAGGTGCTTGGAAACACTCGGTTTATCTTGCTACCATTTCAACCATATAAGTTTGTATATGCACATATCTTTGGTGAAGTGGGAAAAATATGAGTCATTGAAGTATGTATACAAAACCTTTTCTATCATTGAGGGTTCTATTTAGCTTTTGGTCTCTTATCATCACCCCATTTAATTCAGTCTTGTCAAGCACTATTGAAATCTCTGGCGGTCGAGCACAAGAAGTGGACACATGGAGACAATTAGTCTCATCACTTGAGGAGAGGATACGAACTCACCAACAGTATATCTCTCTATCTTTGATTTGTATGTTATTAATGTGGGTATCTCTGCGATCCTGAACATGGACTTCACACTTGCAGGGTGGATAATCCACAAACTTGGCTCCGGCAAAATTAGTGGGCAAATTGCTCAATCTTTTCGATAGTACAGTTCATCGTGTTGTTGGGGGCCTACCTCACTTTGTACCATCAACATCACGGTCTTTTGAGCTAGTGAACATTATTACCAAACCATGGGGCCTAGAGTATCAACTAGTCAATCAACCATGGCAATGTCATCACTAATACCTTCAAAGATCAATAGAGCCCATAAGTGAATGCACAGTGATGGCAATAGAATGACGATTGCATAACGTTGTGTTTGAGCGATTTTGGCGTAACCGAGACAGGTTTTTTGATTTCCGACCATACTAGAAACCTACCTTTATTACAAATTGGTTGATGTATGAGTGCTCTCAAGATCTTGGTGACATATAAATGGGGCCTTCTCAACTTGATGTAGGATCGTAGATCCATTGAAGGAAGCAACCTCATCCAATAAGACAAGGCAAAGCGTCAGCCTCGAGTGGGGTATCCCGCTTTGGTCATTTCAGTTTTGGTTCACAGCTCTTGCAAAAGACTGTGGGGTTAGTCTTAAAGCCCCGTCAGGACAAACAGGTAGGTTCTTGAGTTCTTTATGTTTCCGTCATAATCTTTTGTATTGGAAGAAATATTAAACATCTTGGTTTCCATGTTCACTCGTTGTTTATTACGCTTTATTTATTTATTTATTTTTGTTCTTTGAGAGCGTGTAATGAAGTAAATACATTATAAATCCGATAGTTCTTAAATCACCAACCATAGTTACATTGCTTCCAATGGATTAATAGTTTCTTAAATCCGTGTAATGAAGCTGGCCTTTATAGCCTAAAAAGCTAAGGAAGCAGCCCTTTAAGCCCGTAACAAAATGTCATTCAACTTTTACGAGTTGATCTCTATCTACTCAATCTTGGAATCAAGTTCAAGTTCGACCAATTTTTACACAAGAATCAAGCTCAAAAGGGCTCCTAATGGGCTTATATGAATTTTTTCACATGCAACAAAGCTTGATCTACAGCCCTAGCCCCAACCAAGCCAAGAATTGACCGGCTCTCCCTAAGTGAAAATGTTGTCTCTATTGATTGAATTTCTGATGATTTAACAATAGTTAAAGTATTATTACTTAACCACATTGTTACACAGCAACAGTGCACAATGCACAAATCTGCTGCTGATGAAGACATATATAGCATACACAGCTCCTGATCTGTCTGGATGGTCTGCCCCTCTCTATTGATTGTTTGGAATTAGTGTGGGTCTGCCCCTCTCTATTTCACAGTAGGAATTATTCTTTCTTTTCCTTTGGTGGTCTGCATGATGCATGCGGCGGAAAGATCATCGATCTGTCTGGATGAAGACATAGCACTCGATGAGTGTGGGTCCGCCTTTCTATTTCACAGTAGGAATTATTCTTTCGTTTCCTTTGGTGGTTTGCATGATTTGTCTGGCTTCAGAAAGATCCTCTGCTGATCTGTCTGGATGATCTGCATGATCTGTCTGGCTTCAGTGTGTGCTCCAGATCTGTCTGGCTTTTTTCTGATCTGTCAATCATCCTGATCTATCTGGATGCTTGTTTTTGGAGTAAACTGGTGGTCTATATACACTTGGAAGAAATTTTCACAAGTTTTGTTCGAGAAAATGTCGAATTTTGTGAATTTCTCAAATTGAGAAACTTAATAAATTACAATGTTTCAGAAATTGCAAAAGTGCACACTTTCTGTATAGAAATTTCCAAGTCTTCAGAGCATTTTAAAATATTGTGAAATTTCTAAATTTCTAACGCTACACGTTAGAAAGTCTCCCAAAAATACATTACAATGATCATCATGGTTTGTGGGCCTTATTAAAGATAATATAGTACTGAGAACACCATACATTCTGTTGAATGTCAATTTTAGTGTTTGTATTTATTTTGATGGAATATGATCTTCAGTTGGTGATGTCAAATTGCGGCTTTACAGAAGAGAGAATACAAATTAATAGTCAACTATATATGGTGGTGACTATCAACACCAATTTATAGTTTGTATTTATATTAATCATCGATGTATAAAATTTATTAGAGAGCTGCTATAAATTATTTTTTGTTTTGAACATTTTTTTATATCACCGATCAATACATGCATGATAAATATAATATCATATATTAGTATTTGCTTTTTCTAATACTTACCTCTAAATAAAAACGATTAGAAATAAAGCTACCCAATAGTCACAAACTTAAATTTTTTCCAAGTATAAAAAGATCCGTTTTAAAAGTAGACCGCCTACCTCCCCTTTAAGGAGTGAATTGGTTGGGTTAGTGAATCGAATTATATTCTAGGTAGTCAAGTGCCACACCCCTTATCCGATATTCAGTCATGGGCATCTCCCTTTGCCTCTGAACGGATATTGCCATGTAATGAAACATGTTCATCATCCATGCATTCATTATATATCAATGTAGATATATAGATTAACAAAAGATAGATACTTCTTTTTTCTTCTTTCTTTTCCTTTGGTGGTCTGCATGAATGCTTGTGTAACACTGTGGCAATAGTGTAACACTCGTTTCATCACAACATGACATGTTAGGAGCCTTCATAAGCCTTGGCAATACGGGTTTCATCAGAAGGCTTTTGAAAAGCTGTTTTATAAAACAGGAGTTATTGACAATATGGATTGAAATTTAATTCACATGAAAGGTTCATTGAGGGGCATAGGAGTTATTGACAATATGGATCAATTTCATTGCCATGTTGGTTTTATATTTGTGTGGCACTATATTGGATCTGGAATGGTGGAGGTTTTAATTTATTCTATAGACATAAGAATACTATTGTTTTATTTACAATTTGATAGTGATAGTAATATAATTTGCTAATGTGACCTTTGCTTTTCAATCATTTTTCATTATTTGTCTAATTTTACCTGACATTATTTCTTTTCTTGTTTTTTTGGTACAGATGGATTTTTTTTTTTTGGTACAGACGGATGACCTCGTGCACAAAGCTAAATTTTACAGGACAAATTGGCACTTTTTGCTTTTTTTGAAGGATTATATATTTTTGTATAGATGTATATGAAAAATATTATGGTAGACTAGTAGTTATATTGTTGGATACACTACTAGTTATATTTTTGGATGGGTGTGTATAGAAAATATTTGGTAGACTAGTAGTTATATTTTTGGATTGATGTACATGGATAAAAATTTAAAACATAATAACAAGTACGTGTTATGTTTTAAATTTTTATGCTAGATGAAATATGTAGTTTGGAATTATTTGTGGATGTAAATTTATAATAGTTGCTGACTTTAATTAAATAGTTTCAGAAATGGTTGTTATATGTATTTTGTTGAATGTTAATGATTCAATTTATTTGTTAGTTTGAATGATTTTTGCAAATTACAGATTGTATTGAATAAATTGGATGGATTATTATAAATTACAGGTTTATTTTGTTGGATGTTGGTCGCAGAATGTGATAATTGGCGACCAAACTAATTTTGGTCGCAGAATGTCACAATTGGCGACCAAAATTTTTAGTCGCGGAATGTGACAATTGGCGACCAAAATTTTTGGTTGCGAAATGTCACAATTGCCGACCAAATTAATTTTGGTCGCAGAATGTCACAATTGGTGACCAAAATTTTTGATCGTGAAATGTCACAATTGGCGACTAAACTAATTTTGGTCACAGAATGTCACAATTGGCGACTAAAATTTTTGGTCGCGAAATGTCACAATTGGTGACCAAACTAATTTTGGTCGCAGAATGTCACAATTGGCGACCAAACTAATTTTGGTCGTGGAATGTGACAATTGGCGACTAAGAAATTTGGTCGGCAAAAGGTGACTTTTCGCGACCAAAGTGTTTTAGCGACAAAATGGATTAGTTGCAGTAAATAATTATTTAGCGACCAAAAATTTAGTCGGCAAATGCAACTTTTCCCGACCAACGAAAATTTTGGTCGCGAATTACTTTCCGCGACCCTCAATTGGCGACCAAACTAGCGACCAAGAAAATTGGTCGCGGATAACTTTTGCCGACCAAAAATTGACTTTTAGCGACTAATTTTTTTGTTGCCAAAAGTGTTAATTCTTGTAGTGAGAGATTGAATTGGATTGGGAGACTTAATAATTGAAACACTTTTTGATCATGTTTGATTCACAAGACTAATAGTGAAATATTAATAATCCTATAAAATTAGTGTAGTATTCACTATCCAATTTGATTAATATCCATTGGATTAATAATCTCACCCTTATCCCATTACTAATAATCTTACAAATTTGTTGGATTAATTATCAATTGAATTAATAAGCCTAAACCAAAATATTAAAATAAATATAGAATAATTAGACCCACGAATTAATAATCCCAATCTTATACTCTAATCCATCCAATTAAACATAACATTTATACACTAAAGAATAAATTAACACAATTTAAATATTACATAATATTGCTTGTCACATATTGTAAAAGCTAAAAATATAATATACATTTTTTAATAGCATTTACACATTTATTCTCAAATTATCCAAATTAGAGTTTACACAATTTAAGAACGAATCAGATTAGAGGACCAAATCAAAATATTTTTCTTTGTACATTAAGGATTAAATTGTCACAAGTTAAACAATAAGAACTAAAATGGAAAAATACTTTTAAGTACTAAAAAGGTAATTAATCCCTTAATAATAGGGAAAAGTTAGGGATCATAAATTTTTTTTATAAAAATGATTATAAAAAATTTATGATCCTTGAATTACCTTGATTAATGTGTGATGTTTTATTTTAAGTGTAATCTAAGAGTCACAAAACTTTCATAAAAGATTTTTTATAATACTTAACATTACTGTTAATAATAATAAAAGAAGAAATACACGAGTTTCACCAGAACCAACCAAACTAAGAGCAAACAAACGAAAAACCCACAAAATACATGTAACTGGAACTGGAAGACACATACAAACTTAACACGATAGATATGCATACAACATAAAACCATATATAGTTGAAACAGGCTCCAGCTTGCGGCTTGCACATGGAGTGCCAACAAACTTATCTAGAATCTATCCTTCTTGAACATAAAACTTCATTAGTTATCAGCATCCTTGAACGAGCAGGAGAGTATGCACCATGAAGATTATTGCGACGAACGAGAGAGATGTAACAACAATACAAACTCTGAGACAGAAAGCAAAAAAAAATCAGAAGAACTAGATGTAAGTTTGCTGAAAAAATCGGAAGAATTAATGAAAAATTCACATGTAATAGAAAGTACGAGTGAATCAACAACAAATATTGGTGTTTTGGGAAGTTGGTAAAAAGCTGGCTTTTTGGCTTTTTTAGCTTATTTTGTCTTTTTGTGAGAAAGTTTTGTGAGAGGTGATGTGACTGTTTTGTTTTTTGTAGGAAAGTTTTGTGAGAGGTGATGTGACTCAAAATTGGTAAAAAGCTGGAAGCTGGCTTTTTACCAGCTTCCCAAAAAATATAATAGTGACACCTAATAAAAAATCTAAAATGAAATTGGATAGACATCTCTTGCCTACCAACTCATCCAACTCATCCAATCAATGAATGAGAGATTTCAACCTTATTATAGATGATATTGCCACATGGCGTCACTATTATACTAGTAAAGCCATCATGGATGTGTATATATATATACCCACATCTATGCTATATAATTTACGACAATGCTACGTAGCTCAAATTTTGTGGCTCAAAAGTGGTTCAAATGGCCAAAACGATGTCGTTTTGAGTACAGAACAACATAATTTGAGCTACGAGACATTTTCCTATAATTTATTCCATTTTAAAGGAAAAGATGAGAGACCCAAACAAAATAGGCAGACAAGTAAACATAAGAAAGAAAAAGAAGAGAAAAGCATCATAGGAGATTTCTTGGGTGAGATAAACATTCACCTTGGATACAGTTAATTCTGATCAGCATAACAGTCCAGAAGCATTAGCTATGGGGGACCTTGTAGCCCAAAATGGCTATGATCGTCTGTATCGCCGTTAGCGCCAGCAGAACAAAGGATGAGACGACTGCCATAGTTGACCTCGGACTGCTAAGAAATGTGCGCCTCAAAGTTGCCCAGTTGCTGCTATAGTAGGCCTCCACTTCTCTGAATTCGTTTTTTAGGTAACACTCTCTAATGTTGAACACAACATGCTCTCCCAATTTCTTGAAAAAATCAGCAACTTGGTCATCACTGTAGGAGGAATTTGAGATAATTCCGTCATCACAAAGGAATGTAACGTCTCTACTTGAGTTGAGGAGACAATTCATGAAGGCAATATATTCGGAAAAGTATTTCCAGGTAGACAGTGGTAAGTAGCATTGTTCGAAGGCAACACAGTTAATTAGGATAGTTCTGGTGAAATGATTGATGATCACGGGTGGGATTTCTAGCACCCCTTTGTGGAAATTTATGTGCAAGAAATTGCTATCACTGCTTTGTTGTGGCCTAAACTTGACCCCAGCATGCCGGAGTCGTGTCACACATGGTATTGACTGTTCAGATAATGGACAATACCTTGGTAATTCATGTGATCTTCTTCTGAAGAGGTTGGTTAAATAGCTGGGGTAGCTTAAGCGGGGGAGCCATCTTCTTTTGGAGATGCGGCTTAAGTTGGGGAATGATCGTTTTGGCAAGCAGTAGCTACTGTAAAACAAATCGAGTAGATGACGGGTTAGTCGAAGATCGGGACGTTGCCCTTCATCCTCGAATGATTCAAAGGACCTCGGCAGGGCAAGATTAAAAACATTTAAGGCTTGCATATGCAACCCCAAGCCTGGCCACTTGACAAAAATATCTTTGTTTCTATTGACATCGCGAATGGAGTGTTCGTATAAATCCAAAAGAACGAAGAAGGGAAGCTGGTTTTCAAGCTTCAAGAGGTCTCCAATGAGAATCGGAATTAACCACGGCTCCACAAACACTGGGCTATTGGCATTCGCAGAATCATCACTCCCGCAAACTTGTTGGAAGAGCTCAATGATAAAGGAACCATCAAATAGCATCATCTGAATGAAATCACGACTTGACATATGAATCGGCTCTGAGTATTGTCCTCTTGCCCTCTTCTCTAATGTTGTCATGGCTTGCGTCATGTTCCTTAAAGAAATATCCGGCTGTCCTGTTCGAGTAAGTAGGGAATTAAGAAAATCCAATTTGTAATCTTGGAATTGAAGATGTGTGTCGTCGAGATAATAAGGGCCTATCGACACCATTTCTGGCTCAGTGGCCCTCCTGCTGATTCTTTGAAGGCTATAAGGGACTCTGCCTATGGAAATGGTCTCCCTTTTTGTTATTCCTTCTCTTCTATTTTCTTCCAAGCGCTCCCGTATGAGATTGACGGTATTGTCAATGGAATTCTCTAGATCAACCTGCATTTTTTTTCTCACTCTCTGGCTCTCTCTTCTCCTTCCACTATTTCACTTGTGTAAGCTGAAGGTGGAGTGACCCTTTCTCATGTTCAGAGATCAACCAGAAAAGCTGCTTAAATAAACATTATTTTGGGTTCTTCTTGGGAGGTGCAAGTCCTTGAGAAGTCTACTTACTATTCACCAGAGGAAACCGAAGGGAAGGTTCCAGGCAAATAAAGGAGTGTACAACTAGACAAATTTCTTCACTTTTTGGAATCAAATTTCCCTGATCCTACCTCAGACGCGGTTTCTTTTTGGGTACATCGGAAAAAGAAAACATATTCGGACGCGGTTTCAATCAATTATGTTGCAATGAAATCATGGAAAATAGTTGAGAAAACATATTCGGTCGAGGCAAGTTCTCAGATTATAGTCTCTTCGCTAGGAACGGATAACAGGATATCTTGATGATCTCTGAAAGGGGCGCTGGCTTGGACCTGCAGGAGGGTAGGGAGGATTTTCCTGTAACAAAAAAAAAAATAATGTGGGAGTGAGTTTCATTCATTGTTACAGTGTTGTTGTGCTTTCTTTTTTAATTGTTTTTAAGGTTAAGTTTGACAATTTTTAAAAAATTTAAAAAGACAAAAAATTATTTAAAAAGTTCAAAAATTAATATTATTCACCAAAAAAATATATTAAAAATATAATATACACATAAAACGAGATGAAGTTAGTGATCGGGGGAGGAAAAAAAATTATAATAAAATATTCACTAAATTGGATGATAGAGCTGGGCTTGTGGGGGCTCACCATAGTTCCCGTTTTGATAATTTGAAAGTACTATATTCTTGTAAAAAATCACGTCTATCGGATATCGCTAAATACATAATTAAATCAGTTTTGTATAAAAATGAATGATATTATAGTTAACGATTAACAAAAAAACTAACATGATCAGATAGCTATCAATATCCAATCAACGTGATTTTTTACAAGCATATAGTACTCGACGAGTTTTACACATTGAACGGTTCCGATTAGTAAAACGAGACCCATGGTGAGCCCCTATGGGCCGAACAGAACCAACCAATTTATGCCCGAAAAGTAAAGAATCAATCTCCTACACTGCCCTCTGTCGTGCTGCCCTTTAGGCTTCCAACCGTACGGCCTATTCCATCACTTTATTCCTCTATACAATTTTTTAATACACATTTTTTCATAAAAAGTCAAAAAGTTAACCCAAACGTCCACATTTTTTTTCTCAACTTTTTAGTTTAAAAAGACAAAAAGTACACTTATTTAAGACACCCCAAACAACCCCTTAATGTGTACCAACTCACTAGTGATACTTTAAGACACTACTTTTAGTGGTATGTATCATTGCACATAAATCATTGTACCAGCAGTCATAACATGGATATCAAAAGGTTATTTGGTGGTTTACGAGAGTAATTCTCCAAAATATTAAATTTCACAATTTTAACTAATAATCAGTTTGTTTGGTTCCATTTTTTTTAAAACACTTTTCAGAATTTTTTTTTTATTATTTTTCTTGTTTTTTTTTTGTTTTTACTGATTTTTTTAATATTTTAAACAATTTTTTTTACTTTTTAGACACACCTAACATAAATACACCTAAAAAGTAAAAAAATTGTAAAAAAAAATCTTTTAAAAATTTACTAAATACCAAAAGTACAAAAAAAATACAAGAATTCAGTACATTTTTTGTAGGGTTTTTTTTTTTAAGGTCCCCAATATTAAGATTTTATGACAAAAGAATATTCAATTTTTAATAATGTCTAAGGTCCCTCAAGTCCAGAGAAAATTCACGTCACAGAGAAAATTGATCCAGAGAAATTTTGAAAATTTCTCTGACTTTCCCTAATCTTTTCACTGTGAATTTCTCTACCCTCCTCTTCTCCAAATTTCTCTGCCTTCCATATACTTCCCACTCTCCTAGAGAAATTTCTCTGCCTTTTTTATGGCCATAGTTTCCAAGCATTTGGCCTGAATGAAAGTCATATTAATCATCATCGATCTTGGAATTACTGAAGTTCAAATAAAACTTATATTATATTACTTGAAAACAATTCCAAATGATCTAATACCCACTACATGCTCAGCCATGTAACTAATGGTCTGCTAAAGGCATTATAAATCAACAGCTTAGCTTCCTAAGTTGGAGACGACGACTACGATGAACTCCAGAGAAAATTGTCAAAATCCAAAGAAAATTGAAAAGTAATCCAAAGAAAATTGCTAAATCTAGATAAAAGTGCCTAAATCTAGAGAAATTGCCACATCCAGAGAAAGTTGGACACCCTAATATTAAGATTTTATAATATAAAGGATATCTAATATTTTTATAATGTCTAAAGTCTCTCCAAAGAAAATTCAATCCAAAGAAATTCCATTCAATGCAGAGAATTCTCTGGAGAGAATGTGAACGTAGTAAGAATGCAAGCATCAAACAACACTGATTTGCTTCTATTTCCCCTAACAGCAACAGCTTTAACTATTGTATCAACATCAAGGATACTTCTGCAGGCATGTTTGTGCACTTCATCCCATCATGTTTTCTCTTTTCAACATCATTTCTTGAAGCAAAGTATATCCATGCATGATTTGCAACTGGAGAAATATTTTTCAACAGGGAACATTGATATTGCTTTGTGGAAGTTTGAGACCACCAAATATGACTGCATTGTCATTGATGCTCCTGGCCATCGTGATTTCATCAACTCCACCACTGGTAGTTTTGAAGCCAGTATTTCCAAGAATGGTCAGATGCTTGAGCAGCATGCTTTACTTGCCTTCACTATTAGTGTCAAGTAAATTATGGGAATTTCTCTGGCCTTTTCCAGAGAAATTTTAAAATTTCTCTGGATGAGAATTTCTCTAGAGAGAATGAGAGATGAAATCGAACTGCTTGAAGCTTAGTGAGACGGCGTAGAGATCAAGTAGTGAAAGAGAGAGAGAGAGATGAACAAACGTTCATTCAAAATTACCCAGAGAAAATTGAATAACATAGAATTTCTCTCTGCACAGAGTAATCATTCTCTCACCAATGCAATCTTTGGTCCAGTCTCTGGGTGAGCCCAATTAGCCTTTCCTACCACTGTAATATGTGATCCCAATGTCAACCCATATGGAATCACCATGATTCGACCTCTTTATTTGAATTCATTGCCTGAAATCGAAATCGAATGAATACACGATTCGGATAAATTCTCTTCCATATTTTTCAATTTGAGTAAAATTATCCCAGATGAAATCTCTTCCCAAAGCTTCTTTCCCACCATGAAAGCATGGTTTGCCATCTTGTGAAACTTTGAGAATTGTGATTTTCAAATGAACTAACATCAAACACTAAGCCTGAGATGCGCGTGATCGAGTTGGCTTTGAAAATCGCCGAGGCCGCTATTGACGGAGTCGAAGTCGCCATTAACGAGGTTCAAATATGAGAGAGAGGAGAGAGATGTAGGGTTTGAAGAGAGAGAAAGTAAAATCTATAAGAAAGAGTGAATGAGAGAGTGGGTGTGATATATAGAAAGACCTTAGACTACAAAAAAAATATTGTGGATCTCTTTCATTACTAAAAGTGGAGGAAGGATGTTAGACTAATTTTCTTTTTTTTGTATTTTTATGTATTTATTAATTTTTTAAAATATTTTTTCACAAATTTTTTATTTTTTAGATACATCTAAGTAAGGTGCATCTAAAAAAATAAAAAATTATTTAAAATTTTAATAATATTCACTAAAAAAAACACGAAAACTAAAAAACTCAATTTTTAAAAAATTTAATCCAAAAAACTTAAACCAAACACACTAATATTATGGGTGTTTGAGAAGTTATTATTTTAATAAGTTATTTTAGTTTTTGTTTATTTTAAGAGGTTAAAATTTTTATGTTTGAGAAGATAATTGAATTTTTTTATAATTGAATGTGATATTTATAAGAGAAAAAATAAAATGATTATAAATTTAATGTAATATTTTATTAACTATTTAATTTATTTTATATTTTAATATTATTTTAATAAAAAAAATTAAAATAATTTGCTCCCAAACACCCCCATCACGTTGAGGCACCATGTAAGCACCGAGACTGCCGCATAATTTTTCCATGGATATCTCTGCACGAACCTTAATAATTGAAGATTTGCCGGTTGACTAATCCTCACGTATAGAGGCGACTACACTTTAATCAAGGCTCCTCTATTTATTTATTTATTTTTTTTTTTTTTTGGACTTCTAAATTTAGCTCGACGACACTGATTAAAAACATAAAAAATTAACATAATTTTAAAATAAAATTTAAAAGTAGAGATTGCTTTTTAGATGCTTCCAATCACGGACAAAAAATTTAAGGGAGAATTCTTTTTTAAGATTTATGATATTAAGATTTTATAAGATAAAGAATATATAATAATTTTATGGTAGTTGGGCCCTTCAATATTTTCACAAAAAAAATTCGAAATAGAGAAATTTCATCACGATATAAAAAAAAATCAATTTACACAGAGAACTTGTTTTGATTTCACAGGAAATTTTTTAAATTTCTCTGATATAATCACAAAGAAATTTCATCGAAGAATCTTAACTAATAAAAATATATATATTAGATCTCTCTTACTATTCAAAGTTGAAAAACGATGTTTTACTAATTTTTCCTTAAGGTAAATTACAAAAACATACCATGAGGTTTGATTAAAATACAAATTGTCCCTTGTGATTTTAAAAATTACGTTCCACCTCCCGAGGTTTTTAGTTTCACAAAAAAATCATTGCCTGCGTTTGGTTGTGTTTTGTAAATGTGATTTGAGAGTATGAGTTGTATTTTTGAGTTTGTGTGTTGTGGAATTATGATTTGAGTGTAGAAAATTTGTTTGGTAAAGAGTTTTGAAAATAGTTTTGAAAAGAGTTTTGATCTGAGTAGGGAATTGTTGATGTGACATTTGATACGTGATACAGAAATTTACAACTCATAACTAAACATACAACTCAAAATTATTTTAAAGCACATAAAAAATTTTAAAATTTTCAAAAAATATTTTTTTCGATTATATAAATCAATTGCAAAAAAAAAAAAAAAAAAAAATTTACTGTTCCGGACAGCCGGCCGGACGTTCCCTCAGCAAAAATTTTGAAAAAAAAAAGAGCAAAAGAGCAGCTGAGACAGATTTGATACAAAGCTCTCAGTAGAGCTTTTGAAACGTGATTACAAAATCCTAAACAAATATCATATTGAAACACAGGTGTAGAATCACGTTTCAAAAGCACAACCAAACACAGCCATTATTTTTATTAATAAATCATCAAGTTAATTAATAATTTTTAATAATACTAGAAATATGTTTCAATTAATAATTTAAATAATTTTATTATTGTATAGAATAATAATTATGAATTTTGATTTTTAATTAATTTTTTTAAATAAAAAATACTAACAAAAAAAATATTTATAATTTTCTAAATTATGGAGAATAATTTGTACTTTCAACAAACCTAATTTGCCCCTTTCCTTATTATTAAAGTGGGTGGGTGTATATGAGAACGGGTCGTCTGTGCTCCTTTCCCTGTAGCACCTCCTGTAGCCCCCAAAACGACGCTGCTTGGGCAAAAAAGAAAAAAAAAAACCCAGAAGAGGGAGGGGAGAGGAAGGAGAAGGAGAGGGAGAGGGAGAGGGGAGGGAAGGAGGGAAGAGAGAGGAGGGAGGGAGGAGGAGGGGCCGGACTGAACTGGAGGGGGCCATAAATATTGGAGGAGGAGGAGGAGGAGGAGGAGGCGGCAGCGATGGCGGCGACGACGGCGAGGGACGACGACGAGGCGACGATGGCGAGGGACGACGACGGCGGCGAGCTCGGCCTCCTCCCTCCTTCCCTCCCCTCTCCCTCTCCTTCCTCCGTTCTCCCTCTTCTGCGTTTTTTTTTTTTTTTTCTGAAAATCCGCCCCCAATACGACGTCGTTTTGGGGGCTACAGGGTAGTGCTACAGGGTAGCGCTACCGAGGATCCGGATTCGGGTGTATATAAGAGAGAGAGAGAGAGAGAGGAGAGGTGGCTTGGCAGGAGAAATCACAAGAGAGATATTTGAAAGGCTGAGCGGGAAAAGATTGGGGAAAAAGGTATATTGGACACTTCACTAAAGAAATCACGTTTTAGAATTCGTTTGGCATAAATTAAAATAAGATTTTTTTTTTGTTAAAATAATTATAAAAAGACAAAATAAACTTTTTAGTTCGACGACAAAATATCACATTCAAATTATAATTATTTTTTTCACAAAAGTTAAAAAAATCAAAAAAATCTATCTCAAATAAAACTTTTTAATTCTAAATTAAAATAGTTAAAAAAAAAAAAATCAACCCACCTACCAAACCAACCCTTAATCATAATTTTGAAAGATTTCCCACTGTCCAAGAATTTAGTGGCGTTTGGCAAGATTTTTTTTTGGATTTTTTTTTATTTTTCTACTAAAAGACAAAGTTTTTACAAAACCAAAAAAAAATAAATTCAAAAAAAATATCACATCTAACCCCATAATCATTTCATTTTTTCTCTCACAAATATCACATCCAACCACAAAAAAACCTAACTATCTTTCCAAACACAAAAAAAAATTTCTTCAATAATATCCTACAACTAAAAAAACTTACATAAAAACTCACTTCCCAAACACGCACAATAATTTCTTCTTAGAGTCACTGTCAAGTAATTTTCTCAATTTAATTTTCTCAATTTTAAAATAAACACTACTTTTTTAGTACGATTGGGCTTCCATAACATGAGAGTAAGTGCCTTCGTGGAAACCAAAATAAAAAGTCATGTTTTTGTTAAAATGTCTAAAAATACAAGTAGCAAAAACGCAACAAAATTGATTTGGAAAGTACCAAAAACGTAAGTGTGAAATTACAAATTAGGGTCTATGACAAAAAAATAAAATTCTTATGTTGGATAAGGATAATTTGGTCATTTTAATTTGATTTGACACCATAAACAAATATTAAACGAAAAAGTCAAAAGTCAGCTTTTTACCAACTTTCCAAATCACTTTCCAAAAAATTAAAAAGCTTGGTAAAAAACTAAAAGTCAACTTTTTATCAACTTTTCAAAACACTCCTAATTCTACATGAGAAAGTTCATGTTAATGCAATTAAAATTTCACATGAAAAAAATTTATATATTTTACTAGTTTACCTTTAATATTTTTTATTTTGTCTTAAAAAAAAAATATTTAACTTTTTAAATACATTTAAATTAGATGCAATTAAATATTTATAAAAAAATAACTAAAATATGTAAGAAAAAGTTCATAAAAAGAAAAAAAAAACACATAATTTTTTTTATTTTGTTTTTATAACCAGATGTTTGGGCCAGTTACGCGCATTTCGACTAATCTTAAGATTTACGCATAGCGTCACCTCTACGCAAATCAGGTAAATCTTGGACAAAACTCATGGGCATAGTCCCAATGAACAGATTACTCTTAATGAGAATTGTACCTGACAACTATAGAGACCACTCCTAAATCTTAAATTACACCTACTAGGCCAAATGGACAATTGAACAGAGGTCATCCAACAAAACCAAGCACGATGACACATAGGATTTGGTACAAATGTGATTTGGTACATAGGATTTGACACATAGCCTATCCGATATTTTTTTTAAAATAAATAATTTAAATTATTAAAATAAATCTTAAAATAGACATAATAAACAGCAATTACTCCAAATCCTGATGCACAAGCCATATGCAGTTAGCATGAATGGCTTTATTTAAGGAGTAGCAGGTTCTTGGAACGACACAAGATGACCCCACTAATGCACAGCGACCGTGAAATTATAAGAAGTTCAAAGAAGGTTTATGCAGATCCATGTTGGAAATAATTCATTTACTGGAAGAATGAGCATATCATTGCCTTGAAACCAAGCAAATCCAATTTTCCAAAAGTGAAGAGATTTCTCGTCTTGTTGTATTTACTTTATTTTCCCTTAATTGAAACCTTCCCTTCAGTTTCCTAGCAGTTGGTGGGGACATATGTTCACTCTATGTTGTATTTGAATCATAAATTTTAAAAAAAAATTTAAAAAAAAAAAAGAGAGAGAAAAAAAAAATAATTTAACTTATATTTCATTTACATTTTCATCATCTTTTATATTTTCCTTTATAAATTTTTACTACAATTTATGATCCAAATACAACCTTAACAACTTTCACCTAATAAACATTTTGGAAAAAAAACTTAGCCCTCCGCACCCCATACAATTTCTTTCTGTGATAGGCTGGCTCATGTGTTCCTGCTTCCTAGACACGGACCTCGAAATTACACCCATATTTATCTGATTTCTTCTTTTTTCTGTGATATGCTCATATGTTTGTTCCTACTTACTAGACACTACCTCGAAATTACGTTAGGACAGTAGGAAAGTCTCCATTGAAGTTCAAAGTAGTTTATTGCAAATCCAGTGTATGGTATGGTACAATAGTTCTTTGGAACATTAGTGGTTGAAATCCAGGAAGTTATGAAGAAATTTGTTGTATGTTTTCTCGCCTTGTTGGAAACTTCCCTTCAGCTTCCTTGCATGTGAAACAAGGCCTTCAACTTGAGCACGGAACATGAAAGAGGGGTCAAATTTTTTTTTTTTTTTTTTTAATAACCGGGTATCCATAGCAGCTTATGCACACCTTGATTAATTCCGGAGGACCAACCCCACAGCTCACTTGCAGGAGCCTTATTTAAAGCCAGGGCAAACTGTGGGTGCCGTGTCTTTTTCGAGTCTAAGGCATGTTTCCCACACTAACTTGCTTTGACCAACAAAGAGTTCTTACTTAATTTTTAAAAGGAGAATTAAGAAATTTTTAACAATAAAAACTAAGTGAAGGGCCAGTCCATCACAACCAAGAAAATCCCGAATTCAGGAGCTGAGGTACAAAAGAGGAAGATCATTGAATGATAGCACCCCATTTTGCCAAATTCGAAGATTGGCCTCTACTAACTTTTTATTTTATGATTTTAGGCCTCGTTTGGCATGCAACGGTTTTAGCCTAAAAGTCAAAAAAATACTAAAAAAAATCAAAAAGTCTATAATTTATTCCAAAAAGTCAAAGATTCACTTTTCTCCCTACTTTTTGCACATCTTTTTGTAAAAAATCAAAAAGTCATTCCAAACATACTAGTTTTTTTTTTTCACCTCATTTTTAGCTAAAAAATCAAAAAGTTATCAAAATAGTCTGTTCCCAAACGAGGCCTAGTGGTTAATTACACATACAAATTCATTTTAAGCCTTAAAACCTTAACTAACCTCAAACTATATAATTTGAATAAAGATGAATATCATTTATTTTAGATTGAAAGAACAATGCTATTTTTTTTTTCAATAATGAAGGTTTTCAAATGAAAATAGTATTTTTAATAACTTATGGCATTGAACAAAACTAATACAAGCAATACCCACAAAAACATTCAACGCATACAATTTTGCATAGAGAATATTTAACTTGGATTATTTAAAAGATAATGCAACAAAGACACACTTATGATAGAGAGGCTAGGAAGATTTACTCGGATGCCCACTTTCAGCGCCTTACATGCATTACATAAAATAAATATGACCAATATATACGACTACACATACAAAAATTATCCTAAGCTAGATTTGAAGCTACTAAATGATGAATATGCATAAAAGAGCAAATAAAAAATAAAAATAAAGAAAAATACATAATATCTATATGATTCAAACTGGGCTTAATGTATGGATATACATGATTATTTACCCTAAACATGCTGTTTTGAATAGAATAAGAAAAGCATGCAAAACAAGAGAAGAACTCGATGAAATGTGCAAACTACATGATAAAATGATGAAGGGATACTACAACTATGATTAACTACTAAATTAAAGACCAAAAGAGGTACTGAAAGTATAAAAAAAATAATAATAATAAAAAATAAAAAAAAAAGGGAAAGGAAATTACCTGCTAGTTTGATTAAACCGAAGGCACGCAAAGAAAAATGCAAATAAACTCAAGTTTCTTTCTTGCAAGTCTCTCTCAAGCAACGGTTCCAAGCTAGAGTTCAAGTACTTCAGTCCTTAGGATGTTTTTAAGTGTTTTATGTTGCCGTGGGTGGGCTATTTTTGGAGTCAAGGCAAGGAGGGGGGAGAAAAGGGTATTTTTGCTCTCAAATGCTCAAAAAGCTCTCAAGTTGTTAACCCTTTGAAAGGGAGGGGGAAAGGCCTTGTTTATAGGCTTGAGGAGGTAGGGGGGCAAGCTAGGGCAACCCCCATCGCTTCATCTGCCACCTCCCACTGAAAATGCACCAAGATTGAGTTCCCAAAAATAACTTTGCCACGCTTGGATATGCGCATGCACAATTAATATGAGCACTCACAACTAATGTGTGCATGCATATTTTGCCTTGGTACACGTTTCATATATGCATGCACAAGTGCGGAGTCTCATGTCCTTGGCTTGCTTGTGGCCCAAGTAAGCTCGAATTGTCTTCTGATAAATGTTTTTGATAAAACTGGTCACTAATTTTGGAAAATATATTTGATCAAAGTACAACCGGACCACTCTCTCTTTCTCGGGGTTAAAAAGTTAGTTTTTGGCTAAAAACAAGCCCAAGGGTAAAATAGTTATTTTTCCAAAAAGTTGATTTTTGGCCAAAATGGGTTTATACAACAACTCCAAATAGCTTTAAATATTCTAAAGATGAAGTAATTACCATTTCATTATCGGGAGGCTTGCAAACACCCGAAATCTTAGGGTTAGTCAAAAATGGGTATGTATAGTTGCTCATCTTTGACAAAACTCATGTAATCATAAACTGATGTGAAGTAAATGTCAAAGATCCGAGACCATCCCAGTTGACATGATCCTAAGGCTTAAAGAAGTGCCAAACATTCATGTAAGTGATTGAACCGGCATGTTGCCTTCATATCCTTCATGCAAGAAATTAGATCAATGTAATTTTGGGGGCGGTTGTGCAATAATTCATACTTGAGTGAGTGAGTGTATGCAACAAGCACTCAAACATTCATCCAAGCATGCAATCTAAAAATAAGAGAGCGGGACATACTTGTCATATTTACCTTGTTGTGCCAAAGCTTATGCCAAGTTCTATTCCATTCATTTCCAAGTTGTGCCGGTCCTGCAAATTTTTCCAAAAAAAGCCATTCCAAACAATAATACACACTGCAGTGTGTTTAGAATGATGCCATTATGATGCCAATGTATGGCATTCCATGTGCTCGTGTCAGATGAGGTATGGGGATTTATTGGATGCCTTGCCATGCTTATGTTAGACGATGCATGGGGGTTTTATTGGATGTCATTCCATGCTTGTATCGACGAGACATAGGGGTTTATTGAATGGCGTTCCATGCTCATATCGACGAGGTAATGGGGTTTATTGGATGCCTTTCCATGCTTGTATCGACGAGACATGGGGGTTTATTGGGTGCCTTTCCATGTTCGTATCGACGAGGCATGGAGGTTTATATTTATGTCCCAAGTGGTTCTAAGTTTTTTCCAAAATTTTATAGGATTTTCTAAGTATTTTCCAAAATTTCCCAAGTGGTTCAAGTATGTGTCAAAAATTTTCAATATTCGGTTTCCAAAGATTTAGATTTTTCGAAGTTTTAAGTTACTAAGGCGAGAACTCTAACCATGCAATTTTACCTATGCCAAGTGTGATGTTGAAAACATTTTTCCTTTCCAATTAATAACCCAGCTGGGGGGAAGTTAAGGGTTTATTTTTCTATGTGGGTGCCAAATGATTCATGTGCCAGTATTGTCCGATGCCATAAGATTGAAAATTGAATTTCCAATTAACATGATGTGCCTCGAAGGCATGCCAATGCTTGAGCTGGAGTTTAGGACGTACCTGTGCCTTAAGGATGTCTAGAGGGTGCCATAGGATGACCATACGTACAAGGCATATGGGCCACACATGTGGCAAAATAGGATGTGCCCGTGCATATCAGGCCGATGTGCGCATGCAGAAAGTTGTGCATATGCACAATGAATGTGCGCACGCATAATCGGTCGGCGTGAACAGACTTGCCACGACCCAAAGGGTTTAAATTGCCTTCCAAGCTTTATTTCCCTAACTACCACTTTCGAAAACCTCTCTCCTTCCTCCGTAGCTTCTTTTTCAACCTCGGTGCCCTTTCATCATCCAGTGGTTCGGTGTTCCATTTGACTTTTCAGGTTCCTTGCTCAACAACCTCCATTTCTATCTAATAGTTTCCAATTCTGACCACTTCTCGATCATTCTCAAGTATTCTCACTATTCTTTTTTTGTTTTTTCTAGCTTTTCTTTCATTGTTGCATGCTTTTATGACTTTCTACGAGCTTTTTGATGACTTTTCAACTATTTCAATGAATGCCCAGGGCTTTTCCTCATATTTCCCATTTGTTTGTGAATATTTTACCCAATCCGCTCGAGCGGGGAAAGCCACGCTCGAGCATGGACCTTATCTTCAGCAAAATTTGAGAAATGGTTTTCAATACATTTTTGCATCCTCATTCCATCCTAGGCATTCCTAGGCCATGTTTAAGACCCCATAATGACGATAAGAGATTAGAAACACACTAAGAGCCAACGAAATAAGTTTTGTACAATTAAAACGTGTGTTTCAAGTGTGCATCTGTTATGTGTTGTGTAGGTCACGTGCCATGTACCGTTTGACCAAGTTTACTTTGTCTGTCTGTCTCAAGGCCCACTGTGAGTAATAACTCTGTAAAGTTATGTTTAACTTAAGTATTTTTTGACTGTTATGGTATGATCTATTTTCTGAAATGCTATCTTATGAATTATGAATGAATGTCCAATTTTCTGAAAAGTATTTGTGGCACCCTTAGTTCACGTGGCCCTCGCCCGGGGGTAACAATACCGCGGCCAATCTGCACGTGGCCCTTGCCTGGGGGTAACAATACCATGGCTACTTGCGCGCAAGATATGGACCTTTATGGTCGTTGGTACCAACTATGCATGTGGGTCTCTGGACCAAATTGATCTGATAGCTAATGGGTGTACCACGTATGATCTTATGCAAAATCTGAATATGAACATGAGTGTGTATCTAAATCTATTTCTGTTTTGAAGTCTGAATATGTTCTGATTTAAATACTGAATCATAACTTGTGCTGGACATCATTTATAAAACCCCTTTACTCTGTTATTATTCACTGGGCTTCCGCTCACAGTTTATATTATGTATGTAGGTAAGCCGACAGGTGACTAGGGCCAGAGTTGATGGCTTTCTGTTCTGTTTTTGTCAGCCAACCGTTGTGCCTCCCGAGGAGGTTTCGATTGAAGTCTCGTTATATAGCTGTTTTTGTATTCATGCTAGTCTCTGTGACTATTTTGTAAAGTCAGGTCTTGAGATGTGCACTTCTGTAAATACTTTGTAAATAGTGGTGTCCTTTGACTGGCATGCTTATGTATATATATATAAGTTTTGAAATCTTCTATCCCATGTACGCTATCACAGCTCATTGGACCTTGTCTATTTTGTACTATCGCTTCCGCAGCCCCTTACTATATGCTTATCTGTTCAGAGGCCTTTGGTAATCCACGGATTACTGGCCGGTTGCGATGCCTAACCTACAGGGGCGGGTTTGGGTTGTGACAATTACTTGTATGGGGCAAAATACGAAGTCTACACAGATCACAAAAGTCTGAAGTACTTCTTTACACAGAAAGAGCTAAATATGTGACAGAGAAGATGGCTTGAACTGATAAAAGACTATGACCTTCAAATTCAATATCACCTTGGGAAGGCCAATACAATTGCTGATGCCTTGAGCAGAAAATCGATGGGAAGTTTGGCTTGTTTACTTACTGGACAGAAAGAAATCTTGCAAGATTTTGAGAAGTCCAGGATTGAAGTGGTATTGTGTGAACATAGCGGATTGATGGCCGCCATTTCAGCCGAACCAGCAATCATTGATGAGATTAAACAGAAACAGAAGGAGGATGAATTCCTCAAGAAAGTGATTAATGAATTTGAGACAAGTCCGAAAGTAGAGTTCAGCATTGAAAGTGACGTATTGAGATTTCGAAACCGAATGTGTGTCTCAATTATTCCGGAACTAAAGAAAAGAGTTCTAGATGAAGCTCATAGATTAGTGTTTGTTATGCATCCGGGTAATAACAAAATGTATCGGGATTTGAAACAAAGCTATTGGTGGCCCAAAATGAAGAAAGAAATTACAGAGTGTATGTATCCAAATGCCTTTAATGTTAGCAAGTTAAAGCTGAACATCAGAAACCGGGCAGTCTACTTCAACCTCTCCCTATTCCGAAATGGAAATGGGAGCCTGTAACCATGGATTTCGTTGTTGGTCTACCTCGAACTCCTAGAGGTATGGATTCTATTTGGGTTATAATTGATAGACTGACTAAATCTGTACATTTTCTACCTGTTAAAACTACATTTGATGCTTATAGACTGGCTACTATATATGTTGATGAGATTGTTCGTTTACACGAAATTCCGGTATCTATTGTGACGGATAGAGATCCAAAATTTGTATCTAGATTATGAAAAAGTCTACAAAGAGCAATGGAAACAGAATTGAGATTCAGTACTGCTTTCCATCCACAAACAGATGGGCAATCAGAATAGACGATACAGACTCTAGAAGACATGCTCAGAATGTGTGCTTGAGATTTTCAAGGGAGTTGGGAAGATTATTTGCCACTAGGAGAGTTTGCATACAATAACAGCTTCCACTCCAACATCGGTATGGCACCATACAAGGCTTTGTATGGTAAGAGGTGTAGATCACCAATTTGTTGGACAGAAGTCGGGGATAGAGCTTTACTTGGGCCTGAAATTGTGCAAGATACTTCTAAAAAGATCAAAACTATTCAACAAAGCCTCAAGACAGCTCAGAGTCGGCAAAAGAGTTATGCAGATGTTCGGAGAAGACCTCTTGAATACGAGGTTGGTGACCATGTGTTTATTCGCGTGACTCTGATGAAGGGCCAAGTAAGGTTTGGTAAGAAAGGAAAATTGTCGCCCCGTTATATTGGGCCGTTCCAAATTCTGGAAAGGCTTGGTCCAGTTGCCTATCGAATCGCTTTGCTACTGGGATTCGAACAAGTACATAATGTGTTTCATGTATCAATGTTGAGGGGTTATCTTCGAGATCCATTTCATGTGATTGATTACCACTGGATAGCTCTTGATGAAAATATAAAATACGCGGAATAGCCGAAACGAATCGTTGACTGACAAGTGAAACAATTGAGGAGCAAGTCCATCCCGATGGTGAAAGTAGAATGGAAAGAACACTATGGGACGGACGCTGCATGGGAAAAGGAGGATGAAATAAGACTACGCTATCCACATTTGTTTCCCGACAAAAGTAAAATAAGTTTGGAGGACCAAACTTCCTAAAGGAGGGAAGATTGTGATAGCCCTGTTCCGTATTATGCTAATTGATCTTAATTATGATTTTGATTATGTGTTTGATATGATTTTGAGTGCCATCTATATGAATATATGTGGTTTTGAATTTCTATCTGTTCACCGTAGGAAAATCTATTTGATTTTCTGCTTTAGAATTTAAATTGAAGGCCTTATCTCCATTATGATTAGCATAATTTTTAGAGCCTATGGTGAAATTTAATTGAAAAATTTTTTGGATCAAAATGATTAGATTCAAAACGATTAAATTAGGCTCAATTACTTAGCCATAATCAAATTTGATTAGGCAATCCTATATAAAGGCCTATATAGCCTTATGTTATTTCTTTTTGAGCTAAAATCTAAAAATCACACTCTAAGAGAGAGAGAGGGTCGGTTCTAGACAGAGAAAGAGGAAGAATTGTGTATTTTGGCTCAAAGTTTGTGAATTTGGAAGCTACACTCAAGATTTAACCACATTTGTGAAGATTAGAGCTCCCAGGTGAGTAAATTCATGAGTTTGAGTTTGTAATTTTGTGGATTCAAAGTAAGATGGTGATCAAGAAGATAGATTAAGTTGATTTTGAGGAATTTGAAGTCAATGAATGCATGCATGTAAGAAATTACCATGAATTTGTATAATCTAACATGTAGCATGTTAATTATGAAAAATTGAGTGTTGGATCATGCATATAAGCATGGTTTTGTTGAGCTTCATGAGTATAAACATCACTTGTGCCATTTGAAATGGTATTGGAGTCTATATTACACATGCATGTATAATTCATGAAATTATGGAGTTTGATTATGTGAATGTTCAAGTTTAATTATGAAACTATGTGTTTTGTGAGATGATTGGAGAATTGGACCATGATTTTGAATAATGGGCTCATATTGCTTATATCCTTATGATATATAATGTTTTTCCATGTTTTTGAACCAAAAACAAGAGTTTTGGGCCTTTGAATGTTGAGTTTGAACTTTAAGAACAGTTCTGGAAATTCCAGAATTTGGCACGTCCGCTCGAGTGGGTAAAAGGCTGCTCGAGCATAAAATGTTAGTTCTCAGAACTTTTGCAAACATTGATGTCCGCTCAAGCGGGTAGGGTTGTGCTCGAGCGTCTGTACACATAATTTTGACTCTCAGCTCGAGCGTCCCAAGTTAAGCTCGAGCGCAAAAATAAGGCAACCACTACTTTTGCAAACCAAAGGGGTCCACTCGAGCAGATAAATATGCGCTCGAGTGGGAAGCCCTGTTTAAGAAATTTTATAAGAGTATTGTAATGGCTTGTTTTCCATTCTCTTTCACTTCTAAGCACTCTTAGGCATTCATTGAGTATTGTGAATGAATTACGAAAGAAGATAAGAAAGGGGCCTAAGAGGAATGACTAAATTAAGAACAGATTGAATTGCTTATGACCCATTATGTGTTATGATTTATGTAGGGTCGAGTACAAAGATGAATCCACCGGCAGAACACTGTGAGTAATATCTTAGTAAAGATATTTTGAAGTATGCTATTTGTCCAATTCCTTACTCCTAATTGAGTTTCATAAATTGGTTAATTTAAATTGTGGACAAATATTCGTTTGATACAAATGATTGGGCCAAAGGCCGTCGGATACGAAAGATTGAGCCAAAGGCCGTCAGATACGAATGATTAGGCCAAAGGTCGTCGGATATGAATGATTGGGCCAAATGCCGTTGGACATGAATGATTGGGCCAAAGGCCGTTTGATATAAACAAATTGGGCCCGAGGCCGTTTGATGTATCTGTTTCAAATTTCGTTCATGTATCTTCTTTATTTGATATTATTCACTGGGCTTTCGCTCACTCTCATTCATGTGTCTGCAGGTGAGCCAAGAGATGTCCAAACCCAGCCTCAGTGAAGCATATGAGAAACCTTTGAAGTTTTGGAGAGTCAGCCTAAGCGTCTCACGCACGAGACTCTTTTGCCCTTTTGTTCTTTTGTTATGTTATAATTTTGCATTGTTGGCGAAAACGTTGGATCACCTTTGCATATAAGTTTTGGCTTGGCTGACTAAGACTTGAATGATCCTGTGTGTATAAAACCTTAAGTTATTTCCCTTTTGGTGTGAGTTATTAATGAATACATATGTTTGATGTTTTGATGTGCCATGTAAGCACAGCTCTATGGACAATTTTTAAGTTTGCTTCTGTTTGGCCCCTTAACTCTGATGATATATGTTTATTTGGTTTGAGGCCGTAGGTAATCTCTGGATTACTGGCCAGTTATGACCTTAATCCATAGGGGCGGGTTCGGGTCATGACAGCTTCAGTCAAAAATTCTGATTTCTTTATAACATTAGCAATTTCACAACAATTCTTAGCTTTTAGCCTCATTGCTAAACTTATTAAACACTTTCTGGTTTCTTTATAATTATCACAATTCCACAGCACCTCTTAATTCTTAGTTTCAATACTCACACATATTACACAAATGCATATATACATATTTTTGAATGCACAACTTCTTACTTACTTACTATATGCATGAAACTTATATTTTCTAGACATTCTAACACTCAATGGATGCGTGTGTGAGATATTAACTCGTGCTCTGATACTACTCTGTCACGACCCATACCCGTCCCTATAGGTTTAGCATTGTAACCAGCCAGTAATTCATAGATTACTGAAGGCCTCTTAAACAGAAATCAAATTATTAAGGGCTAGCAGAAGCAAATAACAAATATACAATATTCATTTAGCTGTGCAGACTTACATGAGACAGAAAGATTTTAAACTTTATATACAAATATATCATCACATCATTTTCAACGTCATATATACAGATAAGACAAAATGAGACTTAGCCCTATTTATAAAATAAATCGAAACTTGTTTAACCAAAATAGGAAAACAAAACTTGAACTTTAATCACATGGCCTTAACCACTTGACATATCTAGAACTTCCAAGGGAGGCACATAGGTTGGCTGACAGACAGAGTCTAGGCAGAAGTTCTAGGCCTGGTCACACGCCTAATCACCTACATACATAAATAATACGGTGAGCTGGAGCCTAGTGAATAACAACAAGGTAAAGGGTTTATGAATGATGTCCATCACAGATTTAGAAATCGGAGTTTATATCAGAAACAAATTCTTATCAGAAACAGATTCTTATACATATTGAGATTTGTAAACAGTTATATGTGGTACATCCATTAGCTAACAGATCAGATTGGTCATAAAGATCCATATGCATAGTTGGTACCGACGACCATAAAGGTTAACATCTATGTGCCCATATAGCCATGGTATTGTTACTCCCAGGCAAGGGCCACGTGAACATAGGCCACGGTATTGTTACCCCTGGGCACGGGCCACATGCATATTGGCCACAATATTGTTATCCCCAGGTGAAGGCCACATGAACATAAGCCATGGTATTGTTACCCCCGGGCAAGGGCCACGTGCACTAAGGATGCCACAAATACATTTAAGAAAAATGGGCATTCATTCATGATTCATAAAATAGTATTTCAGAAAATAGATCATATTATTTCAGTCAAAAAATACTTATAACTGAAAATAGTTTTACAAAGTTGTTACTCATAGATAGCTTTAGAAGCAGATCAGACAGATTAGGCAGACGATAACGCGTGACCAACACAAACACATAACATATACACATTGAAACACAATATCACTTCCTTGATCAAAATTGACTTCTCCTGTCTTTTTCTGTCTAAGTACTCCGAAATTCTACTACGCTTATTCTTTCTTTATTCAAATGAATTGGGTTTTCATTTCACATATTCTTTCATTACTAAATTCTTCTTTTCCAAATAGACTGATTTCTTATTTGACTTCTTAATCAATTACTACTAAATCAATAATTTATTCTTTAACCAACCAATTTATGTTGATTGTTAGCTTATTAATCTTCATTGAGCTAGAAATCATGTCTTGAATGTTTGGGAAGAGATGAGAATGAAAATATGAACTAAATGTAATTTTTCAAAATATGCTGAAAATAGCTATTCACTCAAGCGAAGCTTTAGTCGCTCAAGTGGTCTGTAAAAGACTGCAAAAGTACTGGAAGCCTTCAATGTGCACTCGAGCGGTAATTAGTCCACTCGAGAGGTCTGTAAAATTTCTAGAATTCCGAATTTCTCAAAAATGATTTCCAAATGCATCTTTCAATCTTTAAACCCACATATCTTGATCAAAACCTTGAAAACAGTTTACAAAACATAAACACTTATTTATTTGTAAATCATTTGCTCAAAATCTCATCAAGTTGTCAAAACTTAAATCAAACTCCATGCATTTAAATATTTTCAAACTTCTTTTCCTTTGAAGAATAAACATGAAATTAAACATGAGACTCATGAATTTCTGAAATAAAATTCAATACAAAAAGTTTCATACATCAACACTTTAAAATCCAAACTCAAAATCATGAAACAAATTATGAATTAATTTATTTGAATCAAAACCCATGAACTCATCGTTTCTAAAATTCTTCCTTAAAATTAAATGTACAATGAAATTGCATGTAATTTATGAAGCTTATTTTAACTATAACTTTCACAATCAACCCAAAATTGGTGAAATTACAAATTATCTTCCATGATCATACATGTAACCCATTCCATGCTCAAAACCCAATTTCTTTCTAATTTCATGAATATAATCCCAAACTCAAAAATAATATGCTTAAATTGAATAAAAATTCTTAGATTACATTACATGCATGGGTTTAGGGTTAACATCTAACTATTTCTTAGTTTTGAAAACAAATCAAAAACTCCATTTATCTTTAAGATTAATTCTAGATTTCCATGAACTTTAATATTTATAAAACTTTTCCTTCTTCTCTTCAAAACATGAGTTGATTATATCAAATTATTCAAAATCCAAGATGAGAGTATTTAAACTTGTAGATTTGCTCATGCGTGTAATAATGAAACTTAATCTCATGCAAGACTACAAAATCACGTCCAAAATAATTAATTTCTAAATTTATTTTCCATAATCATGAACCTAACTTAATTTTTTACCAAAAATCCAATTTCTTACAAAATCCATGAGATTGATTCCATTACTTTCTTAATTTCAAGTGTGATACGAAGATTCTACATAAATTAAATATAATTTCCAGACCTCGAGCTCTAATTTCAAAGATTATTGATGATTTCCCCTTGAGTCTTCTTCCTCTTTTACAATTTCTAGCACAACCTTGGGTTTCCTTCTTTAAAAGTTGAGTTCTCTCCCCTCTCTCTCTCTCTCTCTCTCTCTCTCTCTCTCTCTCTCTCTCTCTCTCTCTCTAAGTTCCTTTCTTAGCAAAACAATTGAATACCCAAACCAAAGAGCTCCAACACACTTAAAGAAAATAAACTCACCTTTTTGCCTTCAACAAGACACACGTGTACACACACACATGCGGGGCTCTCATTCAATAAATAACATACACACGTAAAGAATTCTAACTCATTCTACGTAGGATTAGTTAATCACTAATTACATATTAGCTTCACTAAATAACACTTAATTTTAATTAATCTTGATTAGTACATAATTTAATTAATCATAACTAATCATAAATCTTACATAATTTAATAGTCTAATTTGACTTCATTTAGAGCCCAATTAATTATATTTAATTTTATCATTTTGAATTAGATTTTCAATCAAACTCCCAAAAGCCTCCAAATATCAAATTAAACTTATTGCCATCATCAATTTTAATTTCCCAAATCTTCAAGGCCTTAAATTCCAGATCAAACTCAAAATCTCCGCCATTAAATTACATATTCAATTAGACACCTCTCCAATAAATTTAATTCAGAATAACCACAATTCTCAATCCTCATAATCAAATTAGCTTAATTAATTTCAACTCGAACCCAATTAATCAAATCTCAATTTTACTAAACTAAATCAAATATTTAATTAAACTTGCATATGGTCTGATACTCAAAATTAAAATAATTCAATTCACCAATTATACTCTCTTGATCCATTTAGGCTTTTAATTTCTAATTCCAAAATAAATCCTTAATAGAATCATATACGAATCAGTTTTCACAATTTTCATAAATCCCAAATTAAATCAGAATAATGGGCAATTAAAACCCAAAGCTCCTTAATTAATTAAATGCTAATTATTATACGTGGTGGGATTGTCGTAGTCTCTCCCCCTTAGAAAGTTCAGTCCTCCAAATTATATCAGTTTTAAATTTTTTCTCCCATGTATGTCTGCACAGCTCTATGGACATTATATTTTGATATTTGCTTCTGCTAGCCCCTTAATTTCGTTAATCTGTTTCAGAGGCCTTCGGTAATCCCAGGATTACGGGCCGGTTACAATGCTAAACCTAACCATGATGCCAGAGGACTTCACAATGCTGTTAGGCCTTCCGGTATGTGGCCTTTCTATCCTACTTGACCCAGATCTTGCTGTAAACACCCCATTTTTGACCGTCCGCAAGACTTGTGCAGTTTTTCCTGGGCACTCGATGATGAAAGTTACATACACCATACACACCCTCAAACCTTAACCTTGAAGCCTTGGTTGAGCCTTGAGAATCATAATTCAACCTTGAGAGTGTGCTAGGATCAAGTTTGATCAACAACCAAAGGTTACTCACTTTAAGAGGTATAAGCTTGTCACCCTTGTTTTTGCTTTCATTTCAGTCTATCTCTATCTATTTCTTGTGTTCTTGTGCTGTTTTGGATCCATTTCAAGTGTTAGAACTTGGGTTTGAATAACTACCAAAGGTAGAAAGGCTTAACACCCTTTCTTGCACCTTACTTCATAGCTCACACCCTTGTTTTTACACTCTTTTCTTTGACTTTTAAACTGTTTTTTAGAGTTTAAAAAGGGCTAAAAAAAACATGGTTTGAAGTCTCAAAAGTGGAGTGGTTAGCCACCTCTCCTTGCTCTTGTTTACTAGTTTAGTGTCTTCTTGCTTTTACCTATCTTTTTGTGCTCTTTAATACACTTTTAGCCACTATTTTCTTGTGTTTTAGGGGCTATTTAGGCTTGTTTTAATTCATTTAATTAGTTTATGCTTTGAATACTTTGCTTTTTGTATTGTAAGTCCTCATGGCTTTGCTTGTTTAGGCCTTAGACATCAAGCCATTTGAGTTGATAGCTTTCTATACTTAGTTTCTATTTAAAGAGTCTCATTTTAATAATCAATCTTGCATAATCATTTCTACACTCTCCCTCCTTTCTTTTTTTTCTTTTGTTTGAGAGTTATTTCAATCGATTGATTATTATTCAAGGCATGAGAAAGAGATCTATGCTCAATGGCTTAATATCTATAGAGGTTCATCATCAATCCATAGTCTCTCTTTTATGTTATGGATCACTTATCGTTTGATGTCACTTCTCATTTAGTGGACTTAACTATCACTTTGGACAAATTGATTAAAGAATGGAACGGACTAAGAAAATTGGCTTAAAATCAATGAAACTAACATAAAGAAAATGAGTAAGATTGCTTGGATTCGGCTGGACGTTATGCCGAGTCCATCGTGTCAAGAGTCGTCACACACTAATTCATGATATTTTGATGAACCTTGAAGCGTGTCTACCTCCTTCTTTGAGCTCACTTCATGACAGGAGGGAGAGGTGGTTGTCTTTCTGTAGACACCCAGTTTGACAGGCCCTAAAACTTGAGCGCTTTCTTTTGATTACCCGATGATGAAAATAAGAATATGCTATCTCACAGAATTCTCAATGAAAAGATAGAATGTAAACTTTAATCCCAACCTTACACCTATTTTTGTCAAATTATTTTAGATCCATTCTCCATTTTCTTTTACTTTTTTTTATTATGTATTATATATATATATATTATGTTATATTATTATATATAATATTTTATTAAATTTATTCAGTGCCATGGTTTCACGCACGTACTATACTTTTGTATATATATATATATATATTAAATATATATTTTATTATATTATATAAGGGTACTATTCCCCCTTTGAAAAATTCACTACACTCCCACCATTTGCTTTTTTGTCTTCTTTTGCTTTAAACCTGCTTTGGTCAAGTTATGTTACGTATTTGGCCTGCTAAAATATATTTTATTAGTCCATGTATTTTGTTATTTTAATTTTACATATTTGTGTGTGTTTTTATATATATTTTTGGTATTTGTACATATATTTATGCTAATAATACCTTTTATATATTATTATATCGTAAAGTGCATGGTAATTTTACTGTGCAGTGCACAGTAAAATCACTGTGCACCTTTTGAAAAATTTATTCTCCTCCACCATTTATTTTTGCATTTGTTTGTATTTTTTTTATTGCCTATAAAAGAGGCATATGGGTGACGAAAAGAAATGAGGGGGTTTTGAGGGGAGAGAATCAGAGAGAGAAGAAAAAAAGAATTGATGCGAGAGAGATTGAAAGGAAAAGAATCAAAAAGGAAAATTAGTTTTTGAGAGAGGGAGAAAATAAAATATTTTCTTAGATATTTTATTTTTCTGAACCAAACTTTTATCTCCATTTCATCAATACACCATTCAAAAATCAACCACTAAAGCTGTAATTCTAAATTTTGGACTGAGAATTGAGAACACATTCCACAGACTTGAGGGTAGTCAAAAGAAAATTTGTGAATCAAAAAATTCATCATTTCTCCGAAATGTGAATTTTCGCAAACTTTCATTTAATTTAAAAATGTGATATAACTTTTTTAAATACTTCCTATACTGCTTTTCATAACTGTTTTTTATCGCTTTAACGGGAAGACTGCACCACCCACATATCTGTTGTAATTTACTATTTTTTTATATAACTATTTTATTGCTTTAACGGGAAGGCTGCATCACCTACATATTTCCTATTATTTGTTGTTGTATATAAACTGTTATAATTTATTTATTGCTTTAAATAAAAAGTTATAATTCACTACTTATATATAAATTGTTGTAATTTTATTGCTTTAAATGGTTGGTCGAACGACCTAATTTGTGAAAAATGTGACCCCACTAGATTAATAGTGATTGGTGGTGAATAGTAACCTCCGGCGATGAATAGTAACCCCGACGGTGAATAGTACCTCCGGCGATGAATAGTAACCACGGACGAAAAATACTCAGTAAGATGAATAACGACCAAGAAGGGTGAATAGTAATTGTTGTGGTGAGTAGTACTGTCGGCGGTAAATAGTTCCCCGGGATGAATAGTGCTCTCGCAAAATAAGTTTCCCCAGATAGAGCAGAGCAGTCTTCCTGCTTCAAGTGGAATAGTTTCCGGTGGTTTCCAAGGCATATGAAGCTTTTTTTTTTATTTTGTTTATTTTATTTTGAGTGTCTTGCGAGGTTTTTATTTTGTTGTAATATTCCCTTCTTTCTCTCTCATTTGGTTTGTAATAATTTATTCAAAGTGTTATAATAATTTCTCGCCCTACTCCTTTCTATCCCGTTCTTTTACTTGTTTTCTTTATTTGTGAATATACATCATATTTTGTTTTTCATTATATTCATGCTTTGCATCCATGTTTCATGCATCTTGATTCGGGTAAGTTTGCATTTGTGGATTTAATAAATTCCTATGTAATTATGTGCGCTACCTCCTGTTCTTGAGATGATTCATATGTCATATCTTAGAAGCCGAATATTTAGTTGCATCTTATGAGTGAATTGCATTAGGATTTTATATATAAGATCATGCATATTTTACTAAATTTGTTTTGTAGATGTTCGCGGGACGTCGGTAAATATGTAAGTTTTTCCCGTTTGTGTGTGTGTTTTTTTATTATGTTTAGGCATCCTAACATGTGGCTACTTACTTAATTGATATAACTGTATAAATGCCAGTGGATAGAGGTTGTGTCGATTAATTTAGAATAATGTTGATTTTTCGAGTTTGTAAACTCAATTTATTTGGGTTGTACATCTTCAAAACTCTTTCAAAATGCATGAAATCAATTTATTCCAAAATAAATGACATAGCCTATACTTGTATGCTTCACATAGTAATTTTTAGGATTTATTAAATAATCAAAATATGAACATATAAAGTAAATAAAATTCATATCATGGTTTAGTAAAGGCCGATCTTTTGATCGGGTGAGCGTGGGTGCTCAATTAATGACCTTCCCTTCTCATACCTAAGGTTCCGAACCGAGACAACTTTGGTTATGACAATTAGTGGCCTTGGCACGAGTCATGGGTTTCCTAATTTCCCAAAATGTTAGGTGGTGACTCTAAGATCTGATGACGCAGTCCATTTATGGCGAAAGGTTTCGCAATAAAATAGATTTTCTAAAAATTGCCAAATCTGGACTCTCCATATATGTTTCATATTGCACTAGTAAGACTAGATCAAACGGATCGAGGATCCGAACTGTTTAATGCACATGGGTACTCCTCGGGCATGTTACACTTTCATTGCATTCATTGATCTTTTGTCCAAATGTGTTCAAAATCATCAAGCCATCAACTTGTGCTTATTGATGATTTTGGAACCAAACTTGTTCTTCTCTTGAGCTTCCCCATGACAGAAAAGAGCAGAAGGGACAAATAGAGCTCAGAAAGGCTCTGTTAACACTGTTTTCACCTCAGAGCGCAGAAGCATATTTTTGCCTAGACTTAGGGCATAATCGGCCTTTTTTGGACCTGGCCGAGCCTCATTTGGGGCCGATCGACCCACAATGTTTGGTAAACAAAGTGTTTTTGCAGAAACAGAGGACAATGGCTGAAGGTGAAACAGGGCAGATTTCCAAGGAGGCAGACAAAGCAATTTCTGAACACTGAGCATGCGATCGTTGTGCATTAATATTGTTGTTTTAATTATTATTGTTTTTCTAATTGTTATTATTGTTTATTACATTGATTGTAATTATTATAGCTTGTTAACTTAAATTGCTAATTTCTTTAGATAGCTTAATATTCTTGTTGTAATAAAAATTAGATAGCTAGTTAGTTATTTAGTATTCATTAGAATTTGTAATAAGTAGTTAGTTTAGCTTAATTCATTCATTTGGTTTTGTAATAACTAGATTCTTGCGCTCGAGTGGGCTTTGTGAACTCTTAGTACTTTCGCAGGGCTACAAAACTACTGGGAAAGTGTAATCTACGCTCGAGCTGTTCTTTCTGTGCTCGAGCGAGCTCAGCTCGAGTGGCCTTTCTTGCGCTCTAGCGTTGGGTTTGTTGTCTGTAAAACTACTAGGAGTGTGCATTCTGTGCTTGAGCGTCACTTTTTACGCTTGAGCGGAACAACTTATTGTGTCTAATGCTCGAGCATCACTTCTTGCGCTCGAGCGGACTGCGCGTATATTAGTTCGTAACAGTCACATTTTACATTACTTTTTTATCTCTTTCTCTCTCTAAAACACTCTAAAACCCTAGATCTTGAGTTTCTCTCTCTAAAACTCATATTCTCTCTACATTTTCACCTAGATCCATTGGGTTCTCTACCTTAGTGCCTTTGAGAAAAAGTTAGAGCATTTCTAGAGCTCCGTTTTGATCCAATTGGAACTTGGTTTCGGCATCATTGAAGTTTTCATCTTGCTTTGCTCGTCTCCTAACTTTGAGATAGAGACTTTCTACACTCTCCTATGGGTCTTAACTTAGCTATTCGTTGATTGTGTAAATAATGTTGAAGTTTGGGGGATTTTAGACAAAACTAGGGTTTTGGTCCAAAATAATAAAAAAAATGAGGGTTTTCAAATGAAGAAAATAAAAATGGTTATGGGTGTAGCAATGAGGAGTTGTGGTGTTAAGTTTGTAAATTTTAGCACATAGATGGGATTTGGAAGGAAATAGGGTTTTGCCCTAAAATGCTCAAATATTTATTTTGTATAAATAATGAAATTGGTAATGGGAATATGGAATTAGATGAATGTCTATATGAATTGTGGAGTTGGATGTATATCACCTCTCACCAGTGAGAATTTAGGTCATCTATCCGTTTTAGAGATTGTACATCTGCTTAGAAATATTTGTTTTAGGCAATCGGTGGAGGATAGCTATGATTGTTGTAGAAATTGCGTGAGAATTATGTGAATTGAAACTAATCTCTTATTAGTTGTCATTGAATATGATTGTGTTTTCAGTACATTGTATATGTATGATGTTTGGGAGGAGAAAGGGGATGTACTCCGTGTTTGGGAGGAGAAAATGGATGGATTCCATTGAATTAAGCTGCCTGTGTGTCCAGGGTGAAAGTCTCGAAAATATTGTGTATACATGGGTGCCGATCCCACGGACGAAATTTTCGTAAAATGACAAATAAAAGTGTTTGTGTGATGCTTATATGAAATTGAGAACCTTTGAGTTGTATCCTCAGTTTGGTGGTTTGTAATAAATGGAGATAACTCATGAATTGAGATAAAATGAATTGAATTGAAAAACGGATTAAGATAGCATGAATTGTGATACAAAACTTGGCATGGTTTGTAAAAGAGTTGTAATTGATTTCGTCACAAGTATTGTGTATACACATCATATTTATAATTTTGTTAAGATTCATATATTATGTTAAATTGTTTCTACTGGGCTTTGGCTCACTCTACTTGGGAAAAATTATTTTCAGGTGCTGGTGATATGCCTTCTCTGAGGACTTAGCTTGGGAGGACCTAGGAGCTAAGGGCTCTATTTTTGATATTTTGTATTTAATAATTGCACAAGCCTGAAGCTTTATTTGTATGGAGCTTAAGACTTCCCCTTTTGTTATAACCAAGCATATATAGTCTTGGAAAGCTGTAAGCATGTAAGGCATTTATTTTGTTGCTCATTAAGTTGGTATCACATGCTATAGATTCAAGGTAGAGCATTTGAATGTATATCACATGTGTCACTCTTTTTGTAAACTAATTCTAATTAATGGAAGGTTACTATTTTGTTTACTTCATTATGTATGTGTTGTTGGGAGTCGATTTATGACATTTATTTCGGAGCGTTACAATAACAAATTACATCAATTCTAATTAAATAACAAAAGGGAGGTCTTTGGCTACCAAGTTTTTCTTAAGGGAAGGTTTTGGATTACATTCTTAGGAATGGAATGGGAAACAAGAGTTAAATAATTGCAAGGATATGGTGGAAATTCAACTTTCCATATGCTAACCTAACATCTGAATATTGATTTTTCTTCATAAAAAAATAAAAAAAATAATATTAAATAATAATGAAAAAGGTGCTGCTAGAGAGAAGCAAAGGTGGGGAGGAGTGAGACCCCTATTTCATGCTCAGTGCTCAACTAGAAAAGCTTGTTAAATAAAGGTTTTTTTTTTTTCGTGCAAGTTACCCTGATATTCACATAGAAGCTGAAAGGAAGTTATCAAGAAATCTCTTCATCACTCTCTGGAAATTATTTGATGAGATGAAGGTTTTGGATTACATTCTTAGGAATGGAATGGGAAACAAGAGTTAAATAATTGCAAGGATACGGCGGAAATTCAACTTTCCATATGCTAATCTAACATTTGAATATTGATTTTTCTTCATAAAAAAATAATATTAAATAATAATGAAAAAGGTGCTGCTAGAGAAAAGCAAAGGTGGAGAGGAGTGAGACCCCTATTTCATGTTTAGTGCTCAACTAGAAAAGCTTGTTAAATAAAGGGATTTTTTTTTTTTTTTTTTTGGGTGCAAGTTACCCCGATATTCACATAGAAGCTGAAAGGAAGTTATCAAGAAATCTCTTCATCACTCTCTGGAAATTATTTGATGAGATGAAGTATTTGAAACAATGTTTTTACATCAAAGAATTATTTGTTGGAACTAATTTCTCCGAAAATAATTAATTTACAGAATGCTAAAAATAGAACAGATTAAAAAAAAATAAACAGAATTTTATTATAACAGAATAATAAAACAGATAATAAATAAAGACAGAACTTACAACTTTCTGCAATATCAAACTTATAACAAATTTGTGATTGAGGCCAGTGTATGGACACTGTGTCTTTAAGACAGAAATTCGTCCTCTCCTAGGTGCTCGAGAATAACGGACGTCCTGCCTCCAGGATTCAACAATCACCCCAAACAGATGCAACACTGCAAACTGAATGTACAGCGAACCAAAATGTATTTTCGAACTCACACAAGATGCAAAGATGAAGAAGAATTGAAGCAGAGAATGGAGAAGACTGGATACGGGTTAAACACTGTGTTTTTCTATTGGAATGGAGGGTTGATATATATAGGTTGAGAAGTGCCTATTCCGGAATAGAAGACCGTTATCAAGAACAGTCACCAAGTTAGAGACGCGACTGTTGGAGAAGGAGAAAGTTGCAACCGAAAAATTTAAAATCAAAATTTCAGATTTTGAATTTTTCTCGCTGAAAATTATTTGAAAAAATTCAAATAATTTCAGAGCAAAAAATAAGGGACGGGTTAGACCCATACCCACACCCGCGCCCGTCCCGACCGGACGGAGGGCGGCGGCGGCGCGCGTGTGTGGTGATGGTCTTGGGTTTGTCTATAACTCCTCCTCCTACAAAACTTGGGTACCCCTTGGGACCCAACCCAAGGTCTCCAACTTAGAGCTTATAAACACTTTGAAACTCTACCATGTTTCCTATGTGGGACAAGGTTTTAGATACCAACTCATGGGAACCATACCAAACATTATCATGTTTATAAGGCTCACTTCGGTATCAATTTCTCATTCACTCATATATGGTTTTGACCACCCGAGTATATATTCTTGTTCACCACATGGCAAGGAACGTATTGCCACTCGGACCCACCCAAACCGAGGTGTGGGCCTTACATTAATGATAGCTCAAAATTTACCGGAAATTAATGGTGATAAACCATTTTCTCTAACAATCCCCCACATGAATGAAATTGAAAACGAATATGCAACAACATGCAAACACTGAGAATACAAAACTGAAAATATCCTACAAAGGATAGATAGCTTTTGGCTTTGAACCTTCCCTTGTGAAAGACTATCGGGTTTACCGGCTAATTACTGAACATGATGTCTTGAACTATTCTGCCATTGGTGTAAACCGAGACAACAGTCTGTCACACAGTTTTATTTCCATACACAATCTGGTTCTATCGGTTGTGCCCATTTTGGCCCTGGACAATTCCTGGTTTTCCTGAGTGCTCTAGAGAATTTAGCCTTTTACCCATTCTCATAGAACCGGCCCAGTTCACACTCATATAGGTGATTCTCATTAAGAGTATTCTGCTATACCCCACTTGGATTTCCAAGATATGGATATCATTAAAAGCAAAGCTTAACCTAATTAGCGCTGCAGACATCACTATGTCATCATAGGAAAGGATAGGAATTTTTTTTTTTTTGCCCCCCTAGTGATACTAACGAGTCACACATAATTCGGTTGTCCCTTTGAACCTAGATTTTGGGATCTCCAGTCAACTAGGTTGGGTTGCCATTAAGGCAACTCTTTAGTTAAAAGGCTTTAATCCCATTCTCCTCGATGATCTTAAAACTTGCTCTCTGGTCAAACCTTTGGTTAACGGATCCACGATATTATCTTTTGACCTTATGTACTCAATGGAGATAATTCCATTTGAGAGTAGTTGCCTAACAGTATTATGTCTACGTTGAATATGACGAGACTTTCCGTTATACATATTATTTTGTGCTCTTGCCATTGCTGCTTGACTATCGCAATGAATGCAAATGGCTGGCACAGGTTTTGGCCACATTGGGATATCCTCTAGAAAGTGACGAAGCCACTCTCCTTCTTCACCTGCTTTATCTAAAGTGATAAATTCGGACTCCATTATGGACCTTGCAATGCATGTCTGTTTGGTTGACTTCCATGAGACTGCTGCACCTCCCAAGGTAAAGACATAACCACTGGTAGACTTAGAGTCTTTAGTGTCTGAGATCCAATTAGCGTCACTATAGCCCTCTAATACTGCTGGATATCTCACATAGTTCAGCCCATAGTTTCGAGTATACTTTAGATATCTAAGTACCCTAACTATTCTTTGTCGATTAGTTCATTCTGGATTGCTTGTATACCCACTTAATCTGCTAACTGCATATGCTAAATCTGGACGAGTGCAGTTCATGAGGTACATTAAGCTTCCGATGATCCGAGAGTATTCTACTTGTGATACACCTTCACCCATATTCTTCATCAAATGAAGATTAGCATCTATAGGGGTCTTAGCGAGACGATCATCATGCTTGTTAAATTTCTCAAGTATTTTATCAACATAATGTCCTTGAGATAAGGTATATCCTTCAGATGTCTTTGTAATTTTTATTCCAAGTATAACATCTGCTATTCCCATATCTTTTATGTCAAACTTAGAGTTCAACATTTTCTTGGTAGCTTTGATCATTTCATTATTACTACCAAAGATGAGCATATCATCTACATATAGGCAAACAATGACATATCCCTTTTCTATGTTTCTCACATAAACACATTTATCACATTCATTAATTTTAAATCCATTTGACATCATTACATTGTCAAATTTTTCATGCCATTGTTTGGGTGCTTGTTTTAGACCGTAAGGAGACTTCACAAGTTTGCACACTTTTTTCCCTTGCCCTGGAACCACGAACCCTTCTGGTTGTTCCAGGTAAATTTCCTCATTCAAATCGCCATTCAAGAATGCAGTCTTAACTTCCATTTGATGGATCTTAAGATTATACAAAGCTGCAATAGCTATTAACATTCGAATAGACGTTATTCTTGTTACAGGTGAGTAAGTATCAAAATAATCTACTCCTTCAGTTTGCCTGTAACCTTTAACTACAAGTCTCGCCTTGTATTTATCAATTGAACCATCCGGCTTCATCTTCCTTTTAAAAATCCACTTGTAACCAAGAGACTTACAGCCTGGTGGAAGATCCACCAATTCCCATGTATGATTTTGCAGGATTGATTCAATTTCACTATTGATAGCTTCTTTCCAGGAAGGAGCTTCAGGAGTAGACATGGCTTCTTTGAAAGTTCGAGGCTCCTCTTCCAGTAAGTATGTTAAGAAATCAAGACCGAAAGATTTTTCTGTCCTAGCTCTTTTACTACGTCTAGGTTCCTCCTTGACTATTTCCTCCTCAACTTGCCTTTGATCAGTATCATATGTCCTTTTAGGCTCTTGCGTCAATTTACAAGGAAACACATTTTCAAAAAATGATGCATTCCTAGACTCGATAATTGTATTGACATGAATCTCTGTGTTCTCACTTTTATGTACTAAAAACCGATAGGCACTGCTGTTGTTTGCATATCTTATGAAAATACAATCAACAGTCTTGGGTCCAATTTTAACCCTTTTCGGTTCTGGTATTGCCACCTTAGCCAAACACCCCCACACAATCAAGTATTTGTAGGAAGGCTTTCGACCTTTCCACAGTTCATAGGGTGTTTTATGAGTTTTTATGAGGAATTTTATTGAGAATATAATTAGCGGAAAGAATAGCTTCCCCCCACAAGTTCTGAGGTAACCCTGAACTTATTAACATGGCATTCATCATTTCTTTCAAAGTGCGATTTTTTCACTCAGCAACTCCATTTTGCTGAGGTGTATAAGGTGCAGTGGTTTGATGTATTATTCCTAATTGTGAACATAAGTCACCAAATGGTGCTTCATATTCACCACTTCTGTCACTCCTTATAGTCTTTATTTTCTTGCCAAGTTGATTCTCAACCTCAGCCTTAAATTCTATGAATTTTTTTAAGGCTTCATCTTTGCTTCACAACAAGTATACATAGCAGTACCGAGTGCTATCATCAATAAAGGTTATGAAATATTTTTTCCCTCCTCTGGTTTGAATTGATTTAAAATCACAAATGTCACTATGAATTAATTCAAGTGGTTCCTATTGAATAAGAGTTACCACAACGGCAACCCAACCTAGTTGACTGGAGATCCCAAGATCTAGGTTCAAAGGGACAACCGAGTTGTGAATAACTCAGAAGGATCACTGGGGAGTCTAACTCCTACCTATTTCTATGATGAAATAGTGATGTCTGCAGCGTTTTAGGTTAATTAAAACTTTTAATGATTTTTATATCTAGGTAAACCTAGTGGAGCATGGCAGGATACTCTTCATAAGAATCACCTATGTGAGTGTGAACTGGGCCGGTTCTGTGAGATTTGTGAAGGGCTACAATTCTCTAGAGCACTCATGAAGACCAGGTTGTTCAGGGCCAAAATGAACACAATAGTGAGAACTAAACTGTGTCTGGGAATATACTGTGTGAATTCTATTGTCTTGGTTTACACAAACGGTTGAATAGTTCAAGACATCATGTTCACTGGTTAGCTAGTAAATCCGATAGTGTCTCACAAGGGAAGGTTCAAAGCCAAAAGCTACCTATCCTATGCAGAATATTTCCAATTTCTATACTCTCTTTATAGATCATGTTGTTGCATTTTCTCTCCGTCAAATTCCATTCATGTGGGGGATTGTTGGAAAAATGGTTTAATATAGGCATATTTTTTAGCCCAAATTTGAGTGGCCCCAAACGTTGTTTGGGGTGGGTCCGAAGAGGTGAAGACAGAACGTCAAAACCATTTATGAGTGAATGGGAAGTTGACGTCATTTTCGAGTCTAACATTAATTTTTTAGATAAAATTCATTTGAATTTTTTCAATTAAAAAATTATTGTGGGAATTTAATTTAATTCTAAATTCAAATTTTGAATTCCTAAGTGGTTTCCTAAAGTTTGTAATTGTGGGAATTTAATTTAATTCTAAATTCAAATTTTGAGTTTCTAAGTGATTTCTTAAAATTTGTACCTCTTACTTTATTTATTAAACTATTCAATTTGTTTAATATATATATATATATTCAATAGTTTAATATATATATATATATATTTTAAATAGTTTAATCAATATATAAAAGTTCCATCAGTTTGTTACAGATGCACTAACGGACGGAACTTTTTTCCAAAGTTATTTGAATTGTTTGCAACGGTCATATCTTGTGTGATTTAGTGGTGCACCTTTTTATTCAATTTATGGAACCTGTTCGGGCTGTATTTTTGCCTATTTATATCCTTCTTTTCCAGCAGTCCGGATTAGAAGTAGGATAGAGTCTTTGTGATCCGAATTTTCCATCCGGAATAAATCAGTCTGCAGATTGTTTTTTTGTTGTTGTCCATTTCTTTTATTTAATGCATTTTCCTACATTTTAGTTTTAGGAAAATAATAAAGAGAGTATAGATCACAGGTTTGGTTCGCCGAACAAATTGTTTGAAGTACTACTATAATTTGTGAAGATCATTGTATCTTGGGAGATAGACGCCACTCAACCGTAAGTACCGTAGCGGGACGAATCTGTCTTTAGGACAGAGTGTTACACACTCGACTTGGTCTTAAATTATTTATTCAGTTCAACGAAATAAATTCGGTATGTTATTTAATTATTTTGTTTGAATTATTTCAGTTTATTTTATTTACACAGAAGATTGTTCCAACATTATTGTACCATGGATCTCCACAAAACTTCTTTCTGTTAAACCACTAATAATGGATTAATTAGAAATCCTATTTATAAGGTTGGTATTCTATTAAGTCTTGCTTTATTATTTTTAACCCATAAAGTCTTATTTCCAAAATATTTATGTATATATAATTATTTTATCCTTATTAAAAGGCAGAAGAAATTGAGAAGCATTAATTCATTGAGTGCTAATAAAAAAATTATTAGGTATTACAAGTGCACTATGTGACAATGTTATCTACCCATCACCAACCATTATGCATGATGCCCTAATAAAAAATTGTGAGTCGCACCAATCACAAATATTTTGACAACCACCTAATCATGCCTCAAAAGTAATACACAATTTCTCTTATTCAAGTGGGTATTGCTAAGGTGGTATTTATTTTTATTTTGTTGTTTCGAAACTTAAAAACTTCATCACTTTTATTATACATATTTATTTTTAATAAAAATTATATTTTTGGAGCCTACACAATGAGATCTATCAAACAAGACCAATATTGAATATAAAATTTTATAAAAATAAAATATTATTGTTTTACTATACAAAACTAACAATTTCTCAGTTTGCGAAACTATCCAATAAAATTGAGAAATTTCTCAGTTTTTTTTTTCAGTATTAACTTCTTAGTTTTTATTAAAAATATTATCAGTTTTTAAATTGGAAAAAATTCAATTTTAAAACTAAAAAAAAAAATCGAGAAATTTCTCAATTAACTAGAAAAAACTCTAAATTTTAAAAATTGAAAAAACTGAGAAATTTCTCAAAAACTGATAATATTCTCAATTTTAAAACTAGAAATCTCAGTTTTTGCACAAAGAAGTTCCATATAATTATTTCGTCAAATAAATTTTTTTCTTAAATTTTTTTAGTTCCGTAATTGAGATATTTCTCAATTTATTTATGTATATTTATGTGTGAAAGAGATACTTTATTTGTTTAAAATTTTAATTTATGATTAGAAATTAAGAAAATTGTAAATAAAAAATTAATATCATTGTGTTGATTCTATAAATATAAATTTTATCAAAAATAAGTGTATATTGTAAAAATTTTGATGTTTTGAAATTTTGAAAATCAAAATAAATGTCATATCACCATACCCTTTTATAAACGTTTATAAATGATAAACAATCATTATTTGACGGGAAATTCTGTCTATTAAAAATTAATGATTTTGAAGGAACAACAAATCTTATCTAGGATTAATGGAGTATAAGTTCATAAAGTGCCTGTTTGGCAGAGCTTAATTACAGTTTATTTCAGCTTTCAACTTAATTTAAGTTATTTTGATATGTTTGGTTTAGCTTATAACTTATAGTTTATAGTTTTTTGGAAGTCAGAAATCAGCTTATTCTTTGAGTGGGACAGGAGATGCTTTAAGGATAAGCTGAAAATCAGCTTAAGCTGAAAGTTATAAGCTATAAGCTGTTTATGCATAAGCTATAAGCACTTTCTCACAGCTCTACCAAACAGGGCCAAAATGTGACTTGTGTCTCTTATACAAGTTGTCCACTTGTTGCTTTAGTCGAGATTTGTGTAAATTGTCTTGAATACCCGATTTTACTATAAAAAAAAAAAAATTAAAAAAAACTTTCTACATTGCACCCAACACTTTCAACTTCAATGAAGACTTTTCTGAGGTGTTGGTGTTAGGAGCACATACATACCCATCACAGAAATTGGATAGAAAGGTGCTGGTGTGAACACATACATACCCATCACAGAAATTTTATAGAAAGGTGCTGGTATTAGGAACATACATGTATCTATCTTCTGTGTTTATTTTTTTATAACAGCAAGTTCAGTGCATTATTAGGGGTATCTTGTTCCACGAAGCAGCAAGCAAAGTCAAGTCATTGTTGAAAAATAAGTATTCTTTTTATTTTTTATTTTATTTTTTTGTGCGCACGCCTTCTAGCAATGGATCTATCTGGTCACATTCCTAAAATTTTTAAGGGTTAATTACACTAATAGTCCTTATAGTTCGGGGCTGGTGTTACTTTGGTCTCTGACTTTTTAATTGTGACATATTTGACCATAAATTTTGAATCTTATTCAAATAAGGACAATTGAAAATATCATTAGATTTGTCAAGGGTAAAATAGTCAATTTGATAAAATATAAACTAATTTGACAAAAATAAATGTCAAAAAAATATTTTTAATTTTTTAAAAATTATTTTTATCCACCAATGATAAAATTAATAAAAATTACATGATTAATTTTTTAAAATTAATTTTACATGATCATCATCCAAACACATAATAAAAATTAATTTAGTAAAAAAAATAAATAAATGTCGAAAAGATTTATCAATTTTACATAATTTTATTTTTAGTGGGTAGAAATAATTTTTAAAAATTCAAAAATATTTGTTTGATATTTATTTTTGTCAAATTAGTTTATATTTTATCAAATTGACAATTTTACCCTTGAAAAATCTAATGATATCTTCAATTGTCCTTATTTGGAACAAGATTCAAAATTCAGGATCAAATGTGTCACAATTGAAAAGTTAAGGACCAAAGTGACACAAATCCTAAACTATGGGAGCTATTTGTGTAATTTGCCCAATTTTTAAATATTATGTATACTATACTAATAATTAATAAGATAATTTTAAAGTAAAATTCTTCGCATCTTCAAATTTTTAATAGTTCATACCCTTCAAATTATTTATATTACAAAATTTAAAAAATAATTTATAAATTAAGTTTTATCAAATATTGATCTATTCTATTTGTTCTCTGTATTATTTGTTATATTTGTACATTGTTTAAAGTTATCTATATTCTTTCATTTATTACTATTCTTATTTTCTGCTCGTATGTCATTTATGTTTTTTTTTTTCTTATATAAATCACACTTTAATTTTCTTATGGATCTTATTTTGCATTCATTCTTATTTGTTCATTCTCTAAAAATAGGAATATTGCCTGGAAATGAAAATAATGTTTATTTGAAGATGACATTCTTAAAATAAGTTCATAAAATTTAATACCACTTAATTAAAACGGATTATCATTATACTCATAAAAATATACATTTTCAATTATAATTTTTTCAAAATTAAACTACATAATAAGATGAAAGATGATTTTATAACAAGTTACTTGATCATATTTATTGATAAAGATATTAATTAAGGTTTTGATATCGAACTTATCATAGATGTTTTAGATATACTACAAAAAAATGGCGATTATAACATTTTTAAATAGTTAACTTTAGTAGACAGAGACATAAAAATAATTAATATTTTGTTAAGTTAATGCACACAAAAGAAATATATCAAATTATATTTTTGTTCTCAATTAAGTTGACAAATAATATCTGATTACTAATATTATTCTTTTTTTTTTCTGGTATAAATCAAAATTTAAAATTTTATAATATTTTTTTGATGAGAAGTTACATGTGTTTTTGCGGCCCAAAACTCAATCACTAGATCCATCCCTGCTTATTAGGAGAAACAAAGTCTAACTATAGCCTTCCTCTTCCAGCAAGCCACCAATACACAAGAATACAAACTCAACTAAGCAACTTCCTTCTCTCATTCCTCCGTAAATCTATACACTTCACCAATGCATACATATATATAGCTGTTGAAGCACTATAGCAAATTGCACTTTTGGCTATTAAATTTGGCAACTAAATTTTTTTTAGTCGCTAAAAGTTGTGAAATTTGCAACTAAAAATTATATTAGTCGGCAAAAGTATAATATTTAGTTACTAATTTTTTTTAGTCGGGATATATATATTATTGGCGATTAAAAAAACTTTAGTCGCTAAATATGCCACAATTGGAGACCAAAAAAATTTTTAGTTGCTAAAAATGCCACAATTGGCGACTAAAAAAATTTTTAGTTGTATAATTAGTTTTGACTACTAAAATATTTGGAGTTAGACATTTCAAATTTTGGAAGAATTTATAAAATGAATTGGTGACCAAAATGTTTAGTCACAAATTGTGTAACATGACTAATAACTTAATTAATACTTTTGGTGACTAATATTTCAGTCGCCGTTAATTGAGATTTGGCTACCAAAAAAATTAGTCATTATATATTAAGAATTTGCGACAAAAAACGAATTTAGTCGCTAAAGGTGAAATGTTTTTAGAGGCAAATCATTTAACACCTGCCCCTGTTCTCTGTTTGGACCAAAAAAATTTGTTCGAAGCTCTCACACAACAAAAATTCTCCTTCACCACACCAAACCTCACCCCACTTCACCTGACCACAGACCACAACCATCGCCTCAGATCGCAACGGCCACCCCCACCGCCGCAGATCGCCATCGCCACTGCCGCAGATCACAGGTTCTCTCGATCGATCAATGGAGCTGTCTCGCTCTCGGTGTCTCTCTGTCTCTGTCTCCCTTCCTCTATTTCCCCCTTTCTGATTGTTGCTCTAGGGTTTTATATTCTTGATTCAGTTTAATTTCGTGTTGATTTCTGAAATGGGTTTGGTTGTTGTGGTTTGATTTCTAAAGTTCTATGAGTTTGATGTCCTAAATATGGGCTTGATTTTCGTGAGTTTGATACATTCCTAAATATGTTGCTACAAAACCAATTTACAAAAACAGTTTGCCAATTTTGTTGATTGTTGGCCTCATTTCTTGATCTTTTCATTTGGATTTAAAGGATATATATATATATAGAGAGAGAGAGAGAGAGAGAGAGAGAGGAGGTATACTATTGTGTTGTCTCTCTGTAATTTAGGGTTTGTTCGAGATGAAGTCATCTCTGGGGATGCTTCGAAGATTTGCACTTCACAAAAGCCACGGGAAAGAGAAGAGAGACTATCAACTTTCTGTGCATTTGTATGATCTCTCTCAAGCTTCAGAGGTCACTTCTCTATTCTCTTTCGTTTATTGTCCTCTAATTTGTTTACTGGATCTTCACTTTCCAAACCTATATATGTTGTCTTAGTTCTTTATTATTATTATTATTATTTTGTGTGTGCCTGGATTTGTTCTTTGTCTCTCTTGATACAACGAAAGTGCCGCAATTCCTTCATTTTCTTTTCAAAAAAAGTGAATTAATTGTGATTTGTGGAAATCACAGCTTAAAATCTTCAAATTTGTGCCGCAATTAGGTTTTTCAGTGCAATTATTCTACTCCCAATCCATTTACAACAGAGTGTATTGTATAGCCTTTCAGAGATGTCAGTTAGTCATAAAATTAAAGGGTGTGTTTGGTTTGGTTTTGGGAGATAAATTTTCAAAAAAAATCTTAAGGAAAGAGTTTAGAAATTTTAAGGAAAGAGTTTAGAAATTAAAGGGTGTGTTTGGTTTGGTTTGGTTTGGTTTTGAGAGATAAATTTTCAAAAAAAAAAATCTTAAGGAAAGAGTTTAGAAATTTTTTTGGTTTGTTTGGTTGTATATTTTGGAAATAGTTTTGGAGTATGGGAGTTTGGGATGATTTGATATTTTGTTGTAGTTGAGTAGATGTGTGTGAGAAAAAAAGTGATTGAGGAGGAGAGGGAAGAGAGAAAAAGTGATTGATTGATGTGTAGGAGGGAGAAAGTGATTTTGGAAATTTTTTGACCAAACAAAATTTTGGAATTTTTTTTCAAAAATTGTGTTTTGAGAGTTAAACCAAACAAGGCCAAAATGTAGAGGAAATTTCATCAAATTTTACTGGCTCTACCCAATTACTTGACTTTGCTAATAGGTAACTGATTCACTTGGTTTTAAGTAACTGCTTTATGCATTTTTTATAATATATATTTATTTGTCTCATAGTTATTCTTACAGTTTTTAGTTGCATCCTGAATGCCTCCAAAGCACAGGTTTGTCATTGATGGCATGCTTCCTAAATTACTGACCCATTACTCTGTTTAAGATTTTATTCACGTGAAGACTTGTGACTTGCAGGTGCTCATTAATCAAATGAAGGATGTTGCCCCAGCAATTCAAAATTCAATTACAGAGGTTACAGAGGAAGTGAACAGTATTTCCTCCAATCTTCCTCCAGTTACCCAGCATCATGGCAGATCAACCTCATCTATTCAAGCTCAGAGCAGCGGAACAACTATGGTGATCATTCTGGAATGATACTTTTTTCATGTATAATGTTATAACATTTGCCTAGCCTTTTCTATTTGCATCTATAAAACTAAATGATCTTTCTGAGTTATTAAGGAAAGTAGCAATGATGAGGTTGCTGATGTGACTTCGAGATTGTCAACAGTACAGCTTGCGAAAGTGTCAGCTAGTCCTTCTGCTTTAAAACTTCCTTCTCTGTTTAGTGCGACACCAAATTCTTTAGGGAAACATGGGAACATGCAAAAGCGACAGACCTTAGCTCAAACTAGTCAAATGGAAAAATATGTCAGAAAGGAAGTCTGTGGACCAGCTGCTGTCAAACAATCGTATTGAGTATGACAGGGTAAATGGTTTTCTCTCAGCTGCTGGGTCAAATTTCACAGTTTCCGATTCACAGAAATCATATTGTGACGGGGAGGAAGCTCTGGATCATGTATTCTCACCCCCTTTGCTAATGGACTCCTCATTTCTGGGAGATCCTTATGAAGATTTGCTTGGTATGTTGGTGTGGCAACAATTCTATCTGATTTTCTTAGCATCCATAATGTGTTGGGTTTCTGATCTTTGTATGCCTTGCTTCTGTCTCTAAATACTTTTGTCTACTTGTGCTACATATATGATGCCTGGACCTTTGTTTCACTCTGTTGCAGCACCATTATCAGAAACTGAAACTGCCTTGATGGAGCGCTGAAATCAAGCTGTGGATGCTCAGACCATGAAATGATCATGTGCCAACTGCTTCGAGTCTTGGAGGATAGAAACCACTGCCCAACCAGATCATCAGTCTGGTAAGAAATTCTACTTTGGCTCTTTAGTTATTTGACTACAAATGGCTTGCCCAGAAAGAAGTGTTAAATCTGAAGGTTGAAGTAATATAGACCCATGGTTAGCCCCCTTGGTGTCTGATGGTGAAGCTTTCTTTCCCTGAATTATCCTGTATTGGTCGACTCACAAGGGTGGTTGCCAATAAACTAGTTTATACATATTTGATCAATATACCGGTTGCAATTAGATGAAATGTGAGTATTTACAACCTTTGTTGTCACTATATATATATTTTTAAATATCACATTCTCATCACTTTGCTAATATGTTCTAGGATTATTTTCAGTGATATTGAGTCTATTACTGTTTGTTATATCATTATATGTGTACTCATTGTTCAGAAGTTGCAGAAAGAGAATAAATAATTTCAGATTTGACACAACCATAATTTTTCTGTCTATTGGTATCGTATTTTGAAGAGAGATTTTTCCTGTATTGATGCAATCTTATGATTTTCATGATTGTTTGATGTGTTTGTGATAATTGCCACATTTTGGTGATATATAATTTTTCTTGGAGGAAGGTAGCCATTTGTGACTTCTTCTGAAATTTGAAAAAAATATAGCTAGTTTCATACGTTGAACATAATTTATACTGACCTACCTAAAATAACATAATTTATACTGGTTTTCTTACAGTTGTAATTCATATAACATTTAACTTTTTTTTTAATCAATAATTCGGTAGTCGTATATATTAAAAAATGATAAACTTTGTATATGTAGAAAAATGATAATTTTTATCTCATTTATACTCGAGTAATATATATTTTTTACCTTTGTTTAGCTATATGGCGATACACCATCTATATTAATTTCAATCATTTTAATTTTCCTAAAATAGACATTAATATAATTATATTAAATTTGTGATATTTATTATTATTATTTTTAAAACTCTCCAAGGGACGAAGTCAACTCTTGCAGCATTTTGGATTGACCATTTTGGGCAGTGGCCCCACTGAAGAAAGGAAAATTATCTCCATGGGAACTCCCAATTGATGAACGATCTTGATGTAACACCAACTTCTATGGATGTGCATTGCACAATAACCTCTTCCCTTTTACTGTTTTGGCCAAGTATATGATAAATTTTTAATAATAAATGAAAAAGAGTCGTGTAGGCTTGAAATAAAACACAAACAAAACAATGGCTTTGGACGAAATTGGTGGCTTGATTTCTTCTTATCTCACAATAAAGTTGATCTTTTGATAACATGTGATTGGAATTGTTTATTTTAATTTATTTGGGTCTAGCTTGTCTCATGGATTTGATCTTTTAACCAATGCAATTATACTCATTGAATTGTTTGTTTATGCTAACTTGTTTGGGCTAAACAGGGTAATATGATGAATTACTACTTTTTGTCCCTGTATATTTTATGTTAGTCCTACTTAAGTGAAAACCTTTAGATTATGAAGTATCTCTTCGTAGTTCAAACGTGGAGTTTATTTGTTAATCTACTAGTTCTTTTGTGAATGTACTAGTTCTTGTCATGCTTCATCTTTGGTCTGTTCTATTTGTTATATGATGATTCCATCTTTTATAAGTTTATTGACTGAAGTTTGTTAAGAATTTTCTCAGTTAGAAAGCATTCCTTGAGTGCATGTCCAAAACTTTGTGCTATTTAAATCAGCCGCCAGACTAGACCATTTGTTCACAATTATGACTGGACAGATGTGCAGTTATTGACAGTGGAATCAAGCTCAAGTTGTCATTTGTATCATGTGTTTTTTGATGCTTTACAATTACATTTCATGCTGCAGTCATCGACAAAGGACTAAACAATGATTACAATTTCATTTTGGGCGCATATTAGACATGTTCACTTCATCTGCTTGCTCAATACCTATATTGACTGTCGTGATTGCCACATGGTTCTTGTACAAGTGTTTCGAAGGGTTCATTATGAATACTGTAATTGCTGCTGATTTAATCATTTTGCTTTCTGAATTCAGGTTTATGCTCTCACTAAGGAAATGGATGCATACATAGAGAGCAAAGTAAAAAAGAGTGATGCCGCTGCTCTTTTGAAGGAGAAAGATGAAATAATCAATCAAGTTATGGCTGAAGGTGTGGAATGCACTTCTGAAAGTTGTTTGTTAAGTATTCTATTTGTTCATGAACTGTTTAATGGTGCATAGAAAGCTTTCTATTTGTTTGTTTGAGAATTAGGAATTTTGGTTAATCCTCTGTTATATATGGAATCATATCTTTGAGGTTGGATTTACTTGGTTCATATGAAATTTCTATCACATTTATAATTTGACGTTCAATATGAATTTTTTGGATGGTTTAAAGTGAAATGTGTGCACGTTGTCGAATGGTTGATAATATACTCAATATTGATGGATTATATTGTTTATACATGGTACATGTTGCACTAATAATGGATACATCTGGTTCAGAAATTTAAAAAAAAATAATTAATATAGTATTTGGGGTCTAAATATGTTGGTAGCCAAAAATGCAAGCAAATGTTTTGCTACGTAATAATTTATTAGCAAAAAAGAATCAAATGACTTTTTGTGACCAAACAGTTAGTAGCTAAAACAAATCAGAATGAGGGAAGAAATTATTGCCTACTAAATATTTTAGTCACGAAAAACACGGCATCCTTTGGCGACTAAAATGTTTGGTGGTAAAAACTAATGAAATGAAAATTAAGAGGCTTTTGGCGACAAAAGTCTGTAGTCGGTAAAAGTAACAACGACTAAACTATTTGGTCACTAAATGTATGTATGTTTTATGTTTTGGCAATTAATAATTTAGTCGTCAAAAGATAACCTTTGCCGACTAACTAAAGTTTTCAGCGACTAAAATATTAGTCGCCAAAAGATAACCTTTGCCTACTAACCAAAGTTTAGTAGCCAAACGTTCACTTTCGGTGACCAAAAATAGTTTAGTCGCCAATACAATCGCTGACAAGGTATAACCGACGAACTTGGCAACTAAAAAATTAGTCGCTAATTAGTTTCGGCGACCAAACATGGGGCTTTTGGCAACCAATATTTTAGCCGTCAAGTGTCATTTCTTGTAGTGAAGAGAAGTCTATTGTCGTGGACTTATCAACAAACTCTGATAATGCCTCAATGACATTGAAAATAAGGAATTATAATTGACTTGGTGGACGAGAATTATGCTATAATGTGTTTCAACCCGACTGTGCACCTAAAGAGACTACTAAAATGGATGGGGCTGTGCGGACTGTGTATCTGAGAAAGAATTGGTCTTCTATGGTGTTGTACAATTGCGGGCATCCGAAGAATCGGGTGTGGTTGACGCTGGGAGTTGTGAATTCAAAGTCATGTTTCGTTTGTTTGGAACTTTCTTGTGGGTCACAAAAATAAGGTTGCTTGAGGGTGATCCAAGTACATTCCTAAAAGCAATACACCTATAAATACTCTCAAAGGGCCATGGTTTGATTTGTCAGACTTGTTGATTGAGGAAGTAGAAGAGTACCAGAAGGCAATGAAGAAAATTGTTCGCTCACAATGATTATTATTTTGAATGCTTCTTCTGTATAACTTTAGGATGAGTCCAGATCTATATGGCAATGAAAAAAAAAAAAGAAGAGTTTGGTTTTTCCACGCACCCACCCACTTACCCACATGCTCACCCAAAAGAAAAAGGTTCAAAATGAGTTCCTCCATTGATCAAGAATTTCGATTTTTGGAAAGTATCATGATCATCCAATAAGAAGGACTTTCCATTTTTTCAAATGAACGATTTGAAGATCTAATGATTCTAACAACTGATTGTAGAGTTAATCATTTCAATTCATAGATGTAGATCTTGGACCTATGATTGGGGATATTCTCAAAACTCAAAGAAAAAAGGAAGTGAGTTAGACAAAAAGAAAATATACCTGACAAAAAAAGAAGAGACTAGGAGAAAAAGTCGTTTTAAGGCACAGCACACATCAGGGATAGCAGGCAACAAGGAACAACAGTGACCACGCTTCCCATTTTATCTCATTCTCTCTTGGCTAACTACATTTTGAGGACTAATCTCATTTATGATCTTTTATTAGACAATAACACCACTAAAAACTCTATCCAACGTCCCAATTTAAACCATATTCAAATGAAGGGAAAAAAAAAAAAAGGGAAAGGAAGTGAAGCATGTGAAAATAAAAATGTTGTTTTTTGTATAAATGTGATAGTTTTATATTTGTAATTTAATCAGAATGTTCCGAGCGTCTCGAAATATGTTTAATGATGTAGACAAGGACTTTTTTTAAGTGTGCAACTTACACCTTTCACTTACATCTTTTGTGTTGTTGTTCTGTTTTTTGTTTATACCTTCCACTTATACCTTTTATGTTGGTTGCATATGGTGTGCAACCTTAAGGGGTTGCACACCATAACAGGACCCGACAAGACAAATACAATCACCTTATTTGATTTTGATAATTTTTTTGAAAATTGAGTTTTTTACTTTTTTTTTTTTTTTTTAGTAAATCTTATTAATATTTTAAGTAATTTTTTACTTCTAAATACACATTACTTAGATCCATTTAAAAAGTAAAAAAACTGAAAACAAATATTTAAAAAAATCAATAAATACAAAAAAAAATACGAAAATGTACTAATTTTTTTTTAATTTTTTGTATTTGAAATTTTTTTTTTAAAAATCCATAAATATTATACTTTTTAGGGTGAAGTACCAATAAATCTCAAAATGTGATCTTGTGAACTGTTTAGTTCCCTTTTTTTTTTCTTATAAATCCAAAAGTCCCATTAAAGTAGAAATTACAAAAAAGGATTGTCACTTACACGTTTGGGTTTAATTTTTTAGGGATAAAGTGGGTTTCTCCAAATATGAAATTATATATTTAGGCAATCCGCACTATAGAGGTTTTGGATTTCCTTCCTTTTGGAACAAATCCCACATTAAGAATAAGAACGTAACATTTCAATATAACACACTAAAAAACTCCTTAATGTATTTTTCCCAAACAAAACAACGTAACACTCTAAACTTTTCACAAATGTAAAACTCCAATGTAACACACAAAAAAAAAAAAAAATTGGTGTACTTTTTTCAAACATAACATTCTAATCAATATAATATCAAACATAACACTCTAATATAACACACATAAAAACACTAAAAAACTACTTAGTGCATTTTTTCCAAACGTAACGCTCACAATTTGAAATTATACATTTACCCAAAGTTTACTAAAAAAATTTTGTACTCCTTTTAGGATGGTTTAAAGAATCCTACACTTTTAAGAATGGTTTGAAGAATCCCACATTATTTTTTTATAGTGTTATATTGGAATATTATGTTTGGAAAAAGTACATTAAAAAAAAATTTTATGTGTTACATTGTAGTATTACGGTAAAGAGTTTTTTTGGAGTGTTACGTTTGAATGTTAAATTAGAGTGTTACAAATTAAATTATACATTTGTTCAAAGCTTACTAAGGAGTTTTTGTATTCCTTTTGAAATATTTAAAGAATCTCACATCCTTTAGAATGTTTGGAAAATCCCATATTTCAAATCATTCCAAATAAAAAAGATTCTCATAAAAATTCATCTCTAATTTGATTCTTATAAGTTATGTATCTTACCTTTCTAGCACAAAAGATTATAAATAAATAAATAAGAAAAAGAAAAAGAAAACAAACAGAAATAAAGGTATAACTGTAAATCTAATTTTCAAATAATATATTAAATCTACCTTTTCAAAATCAATGGAACTAATTGGTTTATAAGAAAACTCTTAGAACTAATCAAATCACCTTTCTTCAATATGGGATTTATAAGTTAGGTACATCTAAAAAATAAAAAATAAATTTTTTAAAATATTTAAAAAAAAATGGAGATTTATTAGAAAATCTTTTTGCAAGTAAACGTATCTCAATTAGTCCATAATATATTCTTGGTTTCTCAAACTATATGTTTAAACTACATTTGTTAGACATTCAGATTACTCAACCTTGGATTCCTTCTAGTTTTCTGGCAATAGTTTCAAATTTGGTGTCAGATTTTATACAAAGAATATATATTGCATTAAAGCCATGGAGTGTATCAATTGGTTCCGGATTATGGTGCAGTAGTAAAATATATTTTGTTTTGATTCCATGTTCTAATAAATTTTTGTTCCAATTTCTCTATGATAGTACAAGTACGGTGGAATCCAAGCTGGAATCAATAGTGAAACATTATAAGATATATCTGAACCAGAAAACGGAATTGCGCATGATGAATCTCAAGTGGCTATTGTTTCAAGCTGGAATATTGCTAAAAACTCACCTAAGGCAACTCAAGTAGTCACCCAACTATTGTTTCTCTATGTTACTAGTACTTTTAAGATATAAGTGATATTGACACATTACTTTATGCAATTTAATATGACATAATTAAATTGAATCATTTAATCACAAGCTTCATCAGCTACTATGTATTATTTTATATGATCTTCTTTCTTCATATTCTGACTGATATCACTGTCTTTTGGGCTGTTATACAGGATCATTTCATTTTGGTTGTCTCTGAATTTATGTATATTCATGGAAATACGCACAAGAACAAACTGCAATTAGAGCATCTTTAAGGGATGGCAACTTATGCACTCCATCAATAACTGCTGCAGTTGCAGAAACTTTTGAGTCACACATGACAAAATATCTCAGGGAGCAAGTATGAAATAGGATTTAGTTGCCAAAGCTTGTATAAGTTCTTGATTCCTCCTGTTGCTTATATTTTGTTCATGTAAATTGTATTTTGCAGATCAGTTCTTTCTTTGCTGATAAACTTCTAAGGATTGTTCATGACACCATTCTTCATATGACAAGACATTTAATTAAATCAAAATTCATGGGGTTTGTCTTGATGTTTTTACCTATTATTTTTTGGCGAATGTTAAAATATGATTTGTGGATATGTTATTTTCTGGTTAATGGTGATGGGATATTAAATTGAATGGGAAAGTGAATTAATGTTGTATTTGCTACTTGACAGCTTTTCATATAATCGGCTTACCTTTTGACAAATGTTCATTTGAATGGGAATAGGAGTTATTGTTTCATATTAGTATTATTTTTCCACTTTATTATAGGTATTTTTTTAGTTCAACCAAATAGAATTAGCACAATTGTAGAAAAACAATTAAAAAAATAAAGATATAATGGCGTTTTACAAAACGCCACTATATGCCAACGGCTAGATTTTTTTTTATAAAAACAAAAAAAAACTATGACGACATTTTGAAACGTTGCTAAAAATTATTGTGACGTCACTTCCGTTATGTTCCACATTACGCTTTTTAAACGCCTATAATAATTTAACGATGTTTCGAATGCGTCACAATGCTACAGCGACTGTCATGTTTTCGACGTTTGGTGCTAAGCGTCACAAAAATAATTAGCGGCATTTTTGGCACCTATAGCGGCGTTTTTTAAATGCTTCTAAAAGCTAAATTTCCTGCAGTGTAGATACCATATTCATTACGACAAGCTACAAAGATGTAACTTCATGCAAACTCTGGAACAGATAGCAAAAATTAAAAAAAAAAAAAAAGGACGGAATACATAGTGACTATTTCTTGCAATTTGCTAAAACAAACACAACTATATAGAAAAATAAAAGAAAAGCATCATGGAGCTTTTCTCTTCTAAGAAAATGCATAAATTGCATGGCCTAGCTCATTGTGCATAAAAAGAAATTGGCTGAGGTAAACATTCATCTTTGACACAGTTAAATTAGACTGAGTTTGATGGTTCATAAGTATTAATTACGATGGACCTCGTAGCTCAAAATGTTCATAATTGCTTGTATCCCCGCCAGCAACAGTAGAACAGAGGCTGTGACAACTGAGATAGTTCTCCACGGATTGCTAAAATATTTACGCCTCAAAGATGCCCAGTGGCTTCTATAGTAGGCCTCCACATCTCTGAATTGCTTAGAGAGGTAAAGATCCCTAATATTGAACTCAACATTTTCTCCCAATTTTTTGAAAAGATGAGCAACACGTAGATCATTGTAGGAGGAATTGGCAATAATTCCATCATCACAAAGGAATGTAACGTCTCTAGCTGAGTTGATGAGACAACTCATGAAGGCAATATATGCAGAAAAACATGTATGGGTATGCTGGAGGCATTGTTCTAAGGCAGCACAATTGATGAAGGCGGTACTGGTGAAATCATTGATGGTTATAGGTTGGATTTCTATCACCCCTTGGTCGAAATTTATCTCCAAGAAGCTATCAGTAGTGCTTTTGGCTGGGCTGAACTTGATCCCAGTAAGTCGGAGTTGTGTCACACATGGCATTGACCGATTACACAATGGGCTACTATATTCTTGTGATCCATGTGATGTGGAACGAGAGTAAATAGATGCCGACATTGCTTCAAAATATCTTGAGGGTTGGAAGCTTTCGTGAAACAAGTCGAGTAGATGATAGCGTTTCAAAATTTTTGCTCTTTCTAGTGAACTAAGAGACATTGGGAGGGCAACACGAAAGAATTTTAAAACAGGCATAGTAATATTGGTGGGGTTCTCATCTGAACGAAATTTTCTATGGGGGTCTTGGTCACCATTGCCAATGGAGAAATCATAGAGCTTCTGAAGAACGAATAAAGGAAGTTGGTTTTCAAGCTTAAGGAGGTCTCTCCTGAAGATTGGGATGTTGTCATTTTCAGAACCTTGACTCTCGCAAACTTGATGTAAGAGCTCAACAATAAAACAACCATCAAGTACCATCATATCAATGAAATCTTTGCTTGACATTGGAATGGGCTCTGAGTAACAACTTCTTGCCTCGCTCTCTAATCCTTTCATGGCCTTCATTAACTGGCGTAAATCGACCCCCATTGCCTCCGTTCGAGAAAGCAGGGAACAAAGATACTGGCATTTGTAACTTTCAAATCTTCGGACTTGATCTTTGCCGTGGTGATAAGGTCCTATTGACACCATTTCTGGGTCAATAGCAGCCTTGCCACTGATTTCTCTGAAGCTTTGAGGTGCCCTGAATATGCAAACAGAGCTTCTAGTTTCCCAGATTTGGATTTTGCTTCCACCAAAATCTTCCAAGCGCTGTTGCATGAGAGCAACAGATGCATCATCAATGGATTCCTCTGTTTCATTAGTAGATCGAATTGACGATTCATTGTCACTATCTAATTCTTCTATTGGAATGCAATGATGTTCTATATTCTCCATTTTTTTTCTCTTACTCCAGCACTAATCAAAAACAATAAAGTAAAATAAAATTGTTAATTTCATACATAGGTACAATTAAGTTAGAGAGGACATTTATTAATTATAATTTTTTGTTTTAAAAGAAAATCATGAGCAACGTTAAGATAATAATAATTTTATGAGATAATTTAAACAAAAAAAATTACATATTCATTATTAATAAGAACAAATCAAAATTCTATAATAGTGTGGAATAACTCGGTGTAAGATGATGATGTAAGTTTACAATTTTAGCACAAAAAATTATGGATCAAAATTCCTTATTTTAAAAAGTAAAAACACATCATTTATAGCACAAATTATTATAAAATCTATTTAATTTTTATTTAACATAAAAATATTAAAAAGATGACATTGCTTATAAATGATGTGTTTTGAATAAAAATTATTAAACAGATTTAAAGCACCATATGGTGTTGCCTACGAGATGCTCAAAACATAGAAAATCATATATCATACTAAGTGATATGTCAACTGCTTGAAAATAATGAGTTCATTATATCCAATCCATAACATTTTTTGCTAAATTATTGATTTAAACTACTACATAAACAATACCACGTAATAATCCCAAAGTATCAAATAATTATTTGTTGTGAACAATACAATAAACCCTTAACCAAAGAACATGTTAAGAAAAAAAATATATATATATATATATATTTTATACATGACAATAACTAAAAAAAAAAAATTCAAAACTGAGGGAGGCATGTAACCCCCTGGCCCTGCTGTGCCTCCACCCCCAAGTACCTTCAACTTGCATGTAGCAAAAATAATAATAAAAAAAAAAAAAAAAACATGCCACTGATCTGAAGGCAATAATTTTTGCTTATCACCAAAAAGGGATTGGATTGTCTCCAATTGAGCAGCTCAACTAGGGCCCACATTTAGGGCCCATTTTGGGTCTATATCGATAATCCGAATCGTTGAATTTGTAGAATTCGTCAAGTACTTCATCTTTACAAAAAATATATTAATTGGATATCGATAGATACTTGATCAGTTCACATTTCTATCAACAAATATTTTTTAAATCACATTTGCCATTGATAGAAATGTGAACTGATCAAGTGACTATGGATATCTAATCAACGTGATTTTTTGAGAGATGAAATACTTGACGACTTCTATACATTAATAGTTCAGATCCTCGATTTGGGCATCGTGGTGGGCTCATGAAGATCCAATAGTACGGTTTAGTTTGATTAGGACTGGGGACAAGCCTAGGCTCACAAAAAATATAACTTCTTTTACAAAGTGGCATAACTTTGTTATTTGTAACTTTAAGGTGGACACCTTAACTGTAAATCAGAGAGCATTAAAAACGCAACGGATAAAATGTTTAGATCATACCTTTTAGCGAAGAACCTCGTGGGTAAATCACGTGCTTCCTGAATCTGATCAATCAACCCAGCAATGGGGTGATATTACAATAGTGAATATCACCCACACAAACCACAGTGCAAATAGCTTATTGATTGTTGTTTATGGGAGAGAGTCAGTATATGGGAGAAACTGTATATGGGAAAAACAGAGATGATACGTTGTATATCTCTTAATCACCCATATCCCATATATAAGATAGATAATCTAATTATCTCCTTTATCCATATAAGTTACTAGAGATAATATCATATATCTAGATCATCTATCCATATTAGGATATGATAGATATATATCCAGAGTAGTTATCCAAATAGGTTTGAATTCAAATTCATAACCCATTTGGATCAGGTTCAAAATGTTAAATGGTCATGCCACATGGGCGCCCATTTCTAACATCTCCCACTCGCACATGAGTTGGCATGACACTGCCACATCTCTATCTCAATCTCCCCAAAAAGAACAATCTCATACTAGCCAATGCACCGTGCGACCGCTGAGAACACCTGCATGTGGGAGCTCTATACTAGAAACTCAAAATGAGCCAGCATAGAGACATCAATCCAAAAGGAACAAAAATAGTGTCTCATATACCCCAGACCCATCTAATTACACCGGTCCAAAAAACATCTCTAATCCCTCAAAAAGAGCATGTTTGACCCTTTCAATTCTTGCAATATATTCACACTCAATTCGCCTCTCATACAGGCGATGTGAGTTCTTGGCGATGAATATACAATAGTGGTGTAATATTAGATGATCTTCCCTTTGCCCTCATGCCATTTAGTTTAGGATTGACCCCTTTCCCAGTGATGTCCCTTAAGGCCGAATCATACATGACCGCAGGCAACATACCAAAGTAGCAGAACATCAACCCCTTACCTTATGACATAGTCAAAAGTCACAAAAGGGTACATAAATGAGAGTCATATCAATAATGACACGTAAGACTCACACGGTGAGGAAAGCAGGATCCATTCTCTCACCTCATTACTTGGTCGCCAAGCACATGTAGTATGAATACATGCTACGGTGGAGTAACTCTTCCAAAAGAGTGACGTCATACTTGATACCGTCTGAGATATTAGTCTAGTCGCTTTCTAGCGCCTAACCCGAATTCTCTATTTGCTCGCCTTCTAGGCGCCAAATGAATTTGCATCTGCTAATCATAACAGCACAACATGGAAAGTGGGTACTAACATCCATGTTTGGTCCTTACGACCTCATCTTGGTTGTAACCAAGGCGACATGCATAGTGGATAATTTAAGCCTCTCTTGGCTCCAAACAAAAATAAACCACTAGTCTCAACCTTGCTCGCTCCCAAGCGCCAAGGGCGATTGCTCGTGTGAGTGAGCCAATCTTGCCTGCTGACATCATCATCTGCTAATCATTATGACACAAACCATAATAGTGTCAACATCCCATCATCTCAAAATAAGTGATCGATTTTTTTTTTTAAAAAATGACCACAGCTTGCGCAATTCTAGATTCCAAACATAAGCCTTATCAGCACCTTTTGCGATAAGTATATACAACGGAATCCACCATGTGCGCCTCACATGAAGTGATTCAAAATCACAATTCTAGATTCCAAACATAAGCCTTATCAGCACCTCTTGCGATAAGCATATACAATGGAATCCTCTATGTGCGCCTCACATGAAGTGATTTAAGATCACTACCTTTTGCGCAATATTCTCTCTAAAGATATTTTGATGACCAATTTGCGTTCATTCTTGATGCGCCCAACTAGCGCAGATGCGCCCAAATAGCGCATAGAATCTTACAATGAGCAAATTAATATACTACTAGTAAAGCATTTTATCCACAGTCTAATGAGCAAGGTCAATGTCTAAACAACTCAGTTGACCATTTACCAAAGATAACACTTATCATGCCGAATACGCCCACATAGCGTACTTTAGGTTCCCACCACAAAGAAAAAGATCAAGGAATATAGGTCATTTGTTTCTCCCAAAGACAATCCGAGGATGCACTTAATAGCTAAGGCTCTGGCTTTTACCGATAGGTAAGTCAATAGGTTTGTAATTTTGCATCTAGAATCATTCTAGGATATTCCTTATGTAAGTCATCGAAGACAAAATAGGAATTCTCCCAAAACAACCCCTAAGGATCGTACATCCGAGCATATAAATTACATCACCCATGTCCATCATATCTAAAATAGAGGACTGCCCACCCTAGGTGGCGACAACCCTATAAATTCCTGGCTCATAATGACTAAGTAAGGAAAAACTTCTTTTGGACCATTGATCATGCCTCAGTGGTCTTCATCGATTATCGTTTGCCTATCATGGCTTGACGAAATCTAAGAACCACTATTTGGATAAACTGTTTTAGGCTGTAAAAGATTTATTGGAACTAGCAACCTTTTGCGCTCCTAACTTTTCACCATAAAAAGCGAAGGTAAATCCTCTGAATCTACTTATCCAATTCTCCAACGAGAAGTTGGGTCACAATGTCCACAAATTAATGTTCGAACTTATGTCAATCACGGCCTAAGTCAAAATAACCTCACTCCCTAGGAGGAAGTTAAAATAACCTCACTCCCGGGAGGAAGTCTTCTCATGGTCTACACTTTCCTCAATGGTGCGACTTTTCAAAGGTGTCTAGCGAGCCTTATGCCTCAACAATGACTATCCAAATTACGCATAACTTTAGAACAGTTTCGCGTCATAATGGAAAGTCAACCAAATTATAGAAATGGTTAATCCTCAAAGACTTTGTCTTAAACTGCGCAACATTAATCCACTTTCTAAAAACAAGAGACTAGAGCCTTTGGCATCATCTTAGGCTCTTTATCATCTTGCGGAGCAATCATGAATGTTTCCTTCTCAATCACCCAGTGGTGACATGGAAAATTTTCATATTCGCTACCACGCAACTAAGAATGTAGAGTATTCTTCTCTAATGGAGTAATCCATTAGTAGGCACATCGCTCCCACTGTCCCTAGGATATTGAAAATTTCTTTCCATTCTCAACTAGGCTACATAAAAACGCTATGCTTAGAATTCTCTATCTTATAGAGTTCCAAAACTCTATACACGTCACCTTTACTAAGAAAACTTTATGTGACTTAGTTACACTACCACAAAGCTGCTTACTTATATGCATATGACCCGGAGGATTTACATGACAGCATACAATAATGCGCCACATAACCCTATGGGCGTGTTTGATTGGGGGGATAAGGGGGGGATTATTTACTGTGCGGATTATAATCCGCACAGTAAATCTAATCCGATGTTTGTTTTTTTTTTAGTCCGCCGGACTCCATGTCCGGCCGGACTCCTAATCCCCCATATGGGAGATACCACTGTCCGGGGGGGGGTGTGGGATAGTATTGGTGGGATTATTTACTGTTTGGATTAGAGGGGTGAGATGACCATTTTGCCCATTTTCTTTGTGTGGCTGTTGTGTTTGATTGGACCATGAAGTGTTGGATATAAATATTGAAAAAATATATGTTTCAAACATTGAAAAAAAAACTGGTGCTAAAAAAAAATATTGAAAAAATTTATTTAATTTCATTTAATTTTTTATTTATTTATTTAATTTGTTGAAATAATTTTTTATGGATATTTTATTGATGTTTTATTTTAATATTTTTTTTATGTTTTATTTAATTTCATTATTTAAATTTAATAGATGTTTTATTTAATTTCATTTTTTGATTATTATTTTTTAAAAACAAATTTATTTAAAATCTTAATTAAAAATAATATATATTTTTATTGATATTTTATTTATTTATTTTTAAAAATAAATTTATTTAATTGTGTAAAAATAAAATAAAATAATTTTTAATAATCTAGCTAAAAATAATTAAAATATTATAGATATCTTTAATATTGCTATTACTTAGTAAACAATTTAAAAAGGTAAAATAGTCATTTTATTTATTTATCAATTAAATAAATTTATTTTTAAAAAATAAATAAATAAAATATCAATAAAAATATATATTATTTTTTTAATTAAGATTTTAAATAAATTTGTTTAAAAAAAAAATAATAATCAAAAAATGAAATTAAATAAAACATCTATTACATTTAAATAATGAAATTAAATAAAACATCTATTACATTTAAATAATGAAATTAAATAAAACATAAACAAAATTTTAAAATAAAACATCAATAAAATATCCATAAAAAATTATTTCAAAAAATTAAATAAATAAAACATCAATAAAAAGTTAAATAAAATTATTTTATTTTTAAATTGAGACATTTAAATTAATTTTTTTTATTAAATATAATACATAATTAAATTTAAATTTGAATTAAATGTGCCACAACAAATGAGGGCAAAATGGTCATCTCACCCCTCTAATCCAAACAGTAAACAATCCCACCAATTCTATCCCACACCCCCCGGATTATTTTATCCCCATATGAGGATTGGGAGTCCGGACATGGAGTCCATGACTAAAAAACAAACATGGGATTAGCTTTACTGTGCGGATTACAATCCGCACAGTAAATAGTCCCCCCCCTAATCCCATGAATCAAACAAGCCCTATGTGTTTACAAGACAGCATACAATAATGCGCTATAGAACCTTAGGTCTTAACTTCACAATCTTATGAGAAGTAGAATAAAGATAAGCTACTTAATGGTTACAGATCGCCCATAGATGGCTCTCTGCTAACCCATTACTCAAAATGGAGTGTAAAATCTGATATGGAGGGCACTGAGTTAGGGATATAGGCAATAAACTAGTGCAATTCCCAATTGGGAAACATTTTGCGCCATTATCCACCTAACATTAACAATATTTAATTCCTTATCTCTACTACACCATTGTGTTGTTGAGTATTAGGAATAATCAATTTTCTAAGCATCCATTTCTCTTCACAGAGTTCTCTAAAATAACTCAAATAGATACTCGCCACCTTGGTCAAAACTAAAAGCACAAAAGCTGTTATCTAATTGATCTCAACCTCATATGTGCAATGTCAAAAAATCATCTCAAAACTTTTGACTTATGGGAGATCAAATAGTCTTGACTCAGATGCGTATCGTAATCTATAAATGTGTCGAGATTGAGGCATAGCTATCATACCGTTACACATATCTAGTCACAAAAATCATAGTGGACTAAATGCGCCAATACAAATGACCTTCTATGGCTTTCCTACTTACTTGTGCGCAACCATTGCGAACAAAGTTACACATTCACATGAGAACATGATGTCATAAGCGAGTGGGCCCGAGAAGGCCTACTCAAACCATCGTGTCATCATCTCATTAATGTGATTAAGTATAATAAGCCATCGGTTCATGACCAATGTCATAAACTAATTCCAATCATCTTTATGTGTGAGTTCTCGAAGACCAGTTTTAAAGGTTTAGGCCCAACTAGGTAATGACTCACAACTAACTCATATTTACTAGATCATAAAAGGATGTCATGGAGATTTCAAGTGCGCCTAAATCGCAAATTTAACTAGTAAGTGCTAATCCCCTGCACCTTTAAGTCAATTTTATTCTCCATACACTTTAATGCATCTAGTTGAAAAATGACGATACTCCTCTTGCCATATCTATTTCTCGCTTCATAGTTACTTGCAATTAATTCTACTATCCACAAGAAGGAGAGAATAAGCTATCAATCTTTGACAGCTCTTGAAGTAACTTAAGCGGGAATTAGGCTAAAGAGTCTAATTCAACACAATGCTCTCACAAGCGATGCGTCAAATTCTTAGAGTCATAACAACCTTGTCGGCCTTGACCTTTTCATTACTATGCTGCAATGTTTGCGCTTAGTGGTAAATGTTATTCAAAAACGTTAGCCTAGCTAAGGAATCATACAAAGAATCCCCTCCTCATGTCTCACACCTAAGTGTAGAAATAGTAAGTGTCCTGACTTAGACAAGTTGGCAATGCTCATAGATTTTGCAGCCACTAAGCGCTAATCTTTTCACTTAGTGTTAATAGATTTTGCAGCTTCTAAGCGCTAATCTTTTCACTTAGTGTTAATAGATTTTGCAGCTTCTAAGCGCTAATCTTTTAACTTCATGTGATATTTCAATGCACACTATAATAGTGCATGGAATTTTGCTCCATCCACTCCCAGTAATTGGGTAGAGAGCAAAACACTGCTCATACTGGCTACTCGTCTTACACTTAATGACTAATTTATTTAAGCTCGCATTTCTTGGATGACGTGACTCTTGAATGTTACTTCATCCAATGATGCAACATTATTAAAAGTCAAATTATAAAGTCAATCCGCGCAGCTCAATAGTCAAGATCATATACAGATCTATTGAGGGCTTACTAATTTCATAACTCCAAAACTCGCCAACCAAAACTACGTAGCATGCCGCTAACCATAGCGCACACATTAGTTTTATTGTGCCAAACAAGGCAACAAAACCACGGCGACTTTGAGTCATGTTTCCTTACTTTGGCCAATTAAGGTTTGACCTAAAGTCTCCAAGACTTTTGCTCATCTAAAGAATGGGATTAGTTTGTTCACATTTGAACATCTCTACTAAGTCTAGGTCAACCAAATTAACTTCCATAAGCTGAATTAATTTAGAGAGAAATTCGCATTATGATTAATTTGATTAGCATAATATAATTTTGCCGCAAAAATCTAAATTAAATAGTGACAATATTACACAAGTCGCAAGATCGAAAATCCGCTAAGCTCGTAATCATCTCTTGCGCTACATGTGACAATTATTCAAAATTTAATTTAATTTATGCGCAAAATATTGGTTTTCGGGAGTTAATCTACAAAGATTTCTCTCAACCGAATAACCTCCCACTGATTATGGCATGTTTAAAAGCATGATAAAAAAATTCTAATTCCATACAACAGCATCATAATGTAGATTCACAATCAATACATGCTATGTTACATTTAATAACGGAATTAAAATAAAAAATAATTAATCATGCTATTACAACAATTTAGAAATTCTAGGCAAAAAATGACAACATGCTGTATTTAATATTCAAATTATGCCATAACAGAAAGTATATCACTTCTGGAATTTTCTGGAATTTTCTGGTATTTTTCTGGAATTTCAAATAACTAATAAACACACATAAAATTAGAAATAAAAAATCCAGAAATTGATAAACTGAAATAATATTCAGATTATGCCATAATTAAGATGTATATCATTCTGAAATTTTCTGGAATATTCTGAAATTTTCTGGAATTTTAAATAACTAATACACACATAAAATTAGAAATAAAAAAATCCAGAAACTGATAAACTGAGACAATATTACCAGTAGATAGTAAAACATTTCAGAAGTCCACAATAAAAAATTCAACCCCAGAAAATTATTTATGCAATACCAGAATCATTTTAAAGCATAAAAAATGAATTATTAACACATAAAAAATATTTTTTATTTTCGTAAAATTTTCAAAAATTTACATAAGATACAAAATTTAATTCTGAGTCTAACGGTATCAACCATGCTTAAAACAAAGCTATAACGAATAAATTATAGCCATTTAACACGATTCAGAATTTAAAAAAAAAACAAACAGAGCCTTACATCCAAGCCAGCTGGGGAAACGGCTCGGCTCGCGGCTCGGCACGTGGCGTCTTGGTGACAGCAAGCGTGACAAGCGCGAGCGCGTCGAGCGCTGATGCGGTAGCGTGGAAGCGTGGAGCGCTTGCTGGCGGCGTCGGTGGCGTGAAGCCCACGCGCCGCCTTCCAGGGTGTTTTCTGGTCCGATTTTTGTACTGTCGGACTCCATTTTTCACAATAAAAATATTTATGGCATTAAAAATGACATTTAAAGAACATAAAAATTAGGTATATCACTCTCTCAATCTAATGGAGTTAAAATACGAAAAACCGTGCACTTCATCTTCCTCCTCCATTAATATTCATACATATATCATGTATATATATTTATATAAAAAATGTACACATATTTTAATGCATAAAAATAAGCACGAAAATACCCATATTTAAGGCTCTGATACCAATGTAAATCAGAGAGCATTAAAAACGCAGCGGATAAAATGTTTAGATCATACCTTTTAGCAAAGAACCTCGTGGGTAAATCACGTGCTTCCTGAATCTGATCAATCAACCCAGCAATGGGGTGATATTACAATAGTGAATATCACCCACACAAATCACAGTGCAAATAGCTTATTGATTGTTGTTTATGGGAGAGAGTCAGTATATGGGAGAAACTGTATATGGAAAAAACAGAGATGATACGTTGTATATCTCTTAATCACCCATATCCCATATATAAGATATATAATCTAATTATCTCCTTTATCCATATAAGTTACTAGAGATAATATCATATATCTAGATCATCTATCCATATTAGGATATGATAGATATATATCCAGAGTAGTTATCCAAATAGGTTTAAATTCAAATTCATAACCCATTTGGATCAGGTTCAAAATGTTAAATGGTCATGCCACATGGCGCCCATTTCTAACATTAACTTTGTCATCCATAATTTTTACAACAAAATGACATAGCATGCTATAAATATTCATAATTTTCTTAATAAAATCATTACTTTTCTTACGATATACACTTTAAAAATGCACACAAGGTTGGCTCTGAGTTATTCGGGACTCAAGGTGAAATCTTGAAATTGGGCAATGAGCTAAGGTGCACACATTAATTTCGTCATTGATAACTTTTACAACAAAATGAGATAATACACTATAAATATTTATAACTTTTCTTATGTATTCTTTTAAAGTGCACATAAGGCTCGCCTTCAATTATTCAGGATCCCAAGAAATCTTGAAATTTGACCCTTTATACATAATTATAAATAAAATAAAAAGTGTTTAGACAAAATGATAACTATTTATGATTTTTTTTTTATTTGTTAATATCCACACAAAATTTACTTGCATATATGATCACCATAGTTATATACTAAATTTAGTTACATAGATCAATACATGAATAAATCATTACAATAACTAAACATAAATAAAAATATGGTCTTGTTTTAGATAGGGGAAAAATATTGTCTTGTTAACATGAATATTATAATTAAATATATCAAATAAAATTTGAACAACCACAACAAATTATTAATTAAATATTATTCATATCGTATTTTTAGATGCAAACTAATTACGCATTCATAATTTTTAATGGCTTCTTAGACTGTGAATTTAACTTAGTTAAATGGAAGCCTTAGTTTTTGGCCCATAAATACTATAAAAGGTAAATTATACTTTGCCCTTTTTATGTTTGATTATTTGTTCACTTGAACCCTTCAAGTTTATTTTTTCTCACCTTAACCTTTCATCTTTCAAATTTTCCAATTTACTCCAAAAGTTAACTTGTGTCTAAAGTTGGATAGGAAATGACAAGTTGACAATCACGTGGCATGGGAATATTCTATATAACTTACATTTTTAACACAAATTCAAATTTTAATATAATATATATATATATATATAAATATATTAAGTTATGTGATAGTTAACATGACATTTTCTGTCTAATTTTGAACAAAAATTAATTTTAGGAATAAATTGATAAAAAAAAAAATTGAAACATAAAGGGCTAAAGTGGAGGGAAAAAAAAAAACCTTCAACGACTAAAGTGGAAAATAACCAACATAAAAGAGATAAAAATGTAATTTATCCATACTATAAATGTTAAAATTAGTTGGGGTTAAGGGTTACTCGAACCATACACGAAATTAGCATATTAATGTTGATCATTTTTCAACATGAATCCAATAATATGAATAATTAGTTATACATTTTAATTTTATTTCTATTAAAAGGTGCTATGATATTTTTAAATTTTTTATGTAATTCCATCTAACTAAATAAAAAAGTAGATAAAATATGAATTTTAGGGAAATAATTTTTTCATTTCAGATAGATATCATTTTGGACAAAATCACTTTACCTTTGTGGTTTAGGCCATTTACACTTCGATCGTGATAGGTAGCTCGAGAGGGAGGGCTCGAAAATTGGCTCGAAAAAGTGAGGGGCGGAGGAGGAGGAGGAGGCGGAGGAGGAAGGGAAGGGCCGGACTGGAGGGGGCCATAAATATAGGGGAGGAGGAGGAGGAGGCAGAGGCGACGGCCGGAGGCGGAGGCGACGGTGGTCGCAGGTGCTGCGACGAGGAGGCGGAGGCGACGGTGGTCGGCGACGGCGGAGGGCTGCGACGAAGAAGGGCTGCGACGGCGGAGGGCTGCCTCCTCTCTCTCTCTCTCTTTCTCTCTCTCCCTCTGTTTCAGACGAAGAAGAAGAAGAAGACCAGCATGCGGAAGAAGAACAGAGGAAAAAAATGCGTCGTTTTTGGAACATCCGTTCGAGCCGCGTGGTTTCGAGCTACCACGCATTTCCCTTTACACTTTACCTCCCCATTATTTGGAAATAGTCACTCATCCCCTTCTGGTTTGTTAAGGAAAAATGTAAAATGATCTTTAATACCCTTCTATTTTTTTTCCTTTTCTTTTTTATTTTCTCATTCTGTCTCTTCTATTATACAATTAATTTAATTTAATCAAATAATTTTTCTAATTTCTTAACTCTATTTCTAATTTAATCTCATATTACATTATAACAAATATATAATGTATAATATCATATAATAAAAAATATGTATTACAAATATATGTATATTTTATATATGTATATATATCTGGTGGAGGAGGAGGAGAGGATTTTGGTGATTTGCAGATGAGGTCGCGGCGGGGGAGAGTGTAGCATCTGGTGTCGGTTTGGAGGTTGAGGAAGTCGAGTTCGACGGCGAAGGAGTAGCCGTTGTCTGCTTTGACGACGACTCTACTGCTGTATTTGGTGGTGGTGACAGCGGCGGTGGAGAGAAAGACGGAGGAGGTAATGGTGGTGGAGCTTCATTGTTGGCTTCTTCTGTAGTCTGGTGCTTTGAAGTTGTAGGGGAGGTGACTGGTGGCAATGGGTAATGATACAGAGGTGGCTAGAGGTAGGAGAAGGTGGTTAGGGTTAGGGTTTGGGTTTTTAGAGTTAGGGTTAGATTTTAGGAAAGAAGATGATAGTGGAGAAGATGAAATTTTGGACAAATGTATCTTTTTACATTATTAAACTTCTAAATTAAGACAAATTTTGTTAATTTAGACGAAATAAATAATGACAAAGAGGTAAATTACAAAGGCCTATTTTGAAAAGTGGGTTATAATTCACTTTTCAGATTATAATTCACTTTCTCTCTTACAAAAAAGTTGCTTATATACAGCTTTTTACCAAAAAATTGATTATAATTATCTTCTCAAAATAGGCCAAAACAACTAAAATCACAAGGGGTAAGTGGTTATTTCCAAATAATAAGGAATAGAGTGAAAATGATGTAAGCTACCGGGGAGTAAATTAAGAAAATGCAATTGATTGAAATCAAATATTTTATGAATAATTTTGACATGAATTTGAATTAACACGATACAATTCCTAATCTTGACCCCTAAATTTTGTTAAAATTTGGAGGTCCGAGGTGACCATCTTTATCGCCTCAACTCATGACCTATTCTAAGTGCACATTATAGCATTATTCTTCTATGCATAACAAATTACATCAATTCTAATTAAATAACAAACTGTAGGTCTTTGGCCGCCTAATTTTTCTTAAGAGAAGGTTTTGGATTACATTCTCTTAAGAGAAGGTTTTGGATTACATTCTTAGGAATTGAACGGGAGACGAGAGTTAAATAATTGCAACAATATGGTGGAAATTTAACTCTCCATAGGCTAATCTAACAAATGAACATTGATTTTTCCTCATAAAAAAATAAATAAGTAATATTAAATAATAATGAAAAAGCTGCTGATAGAGAGAAGCAAAAATTACCTCAATATTCTTTCCCCTCTCCACTATCACTTCACGCACGAAACTCAAAGGTGGAGAGAAGTGAGACCCCTCTTTCGTGTTCATTGCTCAACTAGAAAAGCTTGTTAAATAAAGGTTTTTTTCTTTTTTTTCTTTTTCGCGGAAGTTACCTCGATATTCACATAGAAGCTGTGAAATCTCTTCATCACTCTCTGGAAATTATCAGCTGTCATAGGACCCTCAGGACCCCACACCCACCCCCACCCCCACCCCCACCCCCGAATTGGGATCCTCCCCTTGCACTCTCTTCTTGTAAGGTTTTCAAGCCTACTTTTAAGTTCAATTTTGATAATTTGAACCATTCATATTTTAAGATTTATTCAATATATCATATCTGTAAAAAATCAAGTTGATCGGATATCAGAAAGTATGTATTCGGAAAACTGTTTATTAAATTTTTAAAAAAAATAATTTTTAGTTCGATTTTTCCGAACACATGCTTTCTGATATCCGATCAACTTGATTTTTTACAGGTATGATATACTGAATAAATCTTAAAATATGAACGGTTCGAATTATCAAAATTTGGCCTAAAAGTAAACCCGAAGGCCCTACAAGAAGGGAGTGTAAAGAGGAAGTGCAAGGGGAGGATCTGTGCTCCCTCACCCAATTTGAGAGAGAGGAGAGAGAGAAAAATAAAAATAAATAAATAAATAATGAGTGGATATAAATCAACGGTTTTGATTTGTGGCACTAAAAAGTTAGGCACTAATGTCCCTAATTTTCATATAAGGCAAAAAAAAAATAAAACAGTTACCTAAAATGAAAATTAGGAGCATTAGTGCCCAACTTTTTAGTGCCACAAATCATTTTTCATAAATCAATTAGGAGTTATAGGAATCATAAATTTTTTAGGATCCAAGTAGTATTATGGAATTATTTGGTGAGATAAAGTATTTGAATCAATGTACTTATATCAAAGAATTATTGTACCATGGATATTCACGAAACTTAAACAATTAATAATGAATTAATTATTTAAAAATCCTATTGGTAAAGTTAGTGTTTTATTAGAGTGTGTTTGTTTTGAAAGATTATTTTATGAGATTGGATTATTAGTCCATCCGAATTAATAGTTCATTATTTGGTTCAATTTTTTTGTTCCGGATTAATAGTCCCTTCGGACTATTGGTCCCTCATATAAGGGATTATTATATCCTAGAGGGAGAGGTGGGATTATTTCCATGGGATTGGTATCCCATGGGACTAATGTGTGAAATGTCTATTTTACCCTCATGTTATTACTTAATAAATAATTAAAAAAAGGTAAAATAGTCTTGTGAACATTTATAAATTATTTTTTTAGTGTTGTTAATTTTAAATTATATATTAAATAAATAATACAAATAATAAATTATAAATTATGGCCTTATAAATTAAATTTTTTTGGTGTTGTTAAAAAAATTAAATTTATATATTAAATAGAATTATTTTTTTAGTGTTGTTAATTTAAAATTAAATATTAAATAAAAAATAAAAAATATAAATTTAATTTAATTGAAAATAATAAATTAAAAATTATGGCCTTATAAATTAAAAAAATTTAGTGTTGTTAAATTATAAATCATAGATTAATTTAAAATTATATATTAAATAAAAATTATAAATTACAAGGGTAAAATAGTCTTTTGAACATTTATCATTATCCAGTTCGTCTAACCAAACATTGGATTCACGAAAAATAGTCCAATCTAGACATCTAATCTCATGACTAAACAAAGATAGGATACAAATCCAGTCCAACCAAATAATCCGGGAATAATGTATCACAGGACTAACAGTCCGATGGATTACAATCCCCCCTTATCCAATCCGTCCAAACAAATACACCCTTAAGTCTTACTTTATTATTTTTAATCTATGAAGTCTTATTTTCAAAATATTTATATATATATATATATATGACTATTTTACTCTTATTAAAAGACGGAAGAAATTGAGAAGCATTAATTTATTGAGTGCTAATAAAAATTATTAGGTATTACAAGTGCACTACATGACAATGTTATTTATCAATCACCAACCATTATGCTTTATGTCCCAATATAAAATTGTGAGTCGCACCCTTTCTTCACCAATCACAATTATTTTGGTAACCACATAACCATGCCTCAAAAGTAATACTTTCTCTTATTCAAGTGGGTATTCGTAAGGTGTCATTTATTTTTATTTTGTTATTTCAAAACTTAAAAACTTCATCACTTTTATTATACATATTTATTTTTAATAAAAATTATATTTTTAGAGCCTACACAATGAGATCTATCAAATAAGACCAATATTGAATATAAAATTTTATAAAAATAAAATATTATTTTTTTAGCTATACAAAACTAACAATTTCTTTGCAAAACTATCCAATAAAATTGAGCAATTTCTCAGTTTTTTTTAGTATTAACTTCTTGGTTTTTTTGAATATTAATTAAAAATATTATCAATTTTAAATTGAAAAAAACTCAGTTTTAAAACTGAAAAAAGTTGAGAAATTTCTTAGTTAACTAGAATAAACTCTCAATTTAAAAAATTGAAAAAACTGACAAATTTCTCAAAAACTGATAATATTTTCAATTTTAAAACTAAAAAAAAACTGAGAACTTTCTTAGTTTTGCACAAAAATGTTCCATATAATTATTTCGTCAAATAAAATGTTTTTCAATTTTCTTAGTTCCGTAATTGAGATATTTCTCAATTTGTTTATGTATGTTTATGTGTGAAAGAGATGCTTTATTTGTTTAAAATTTTAATTTATGATTAGAAATTAAGAAAATTGTAAATAAAAAATTAATATCATTGTGTTGATTCTATAAATATAAATTTTATCAAAAATAAATGTACATTGTAAAAATTTGATATTTTGAAATTTTAAAAATCAAAATAAATGTCATATCACCATCCCCTTCTATAAAGATTTATAAATGATGAATAATCATTAGTTGAAGGGAAATTTCGTTTATTAAAAATTAATAATTTTGAAGGAATGGAGTATAAGTTTATAAAATGGGACTTCTGTACCTTATGCAAGTTGTCCACTTGCAGGGCCGGCCCTGAGTTCGTCGGGGCCTAAGGCGAACTTCGGAAATTGGGGCCCTTTTATATTGAAAAAAAAAAATTCATGAATAAAATGATAAATTACAACTTTTTTATTTGTTTGTAGCTATAACAAAATTTACTTACACATATAATCATTAAAATTATAAACAAAACAATTTAATAAAACAAAATTAGAACAAAAAAATTAGGAAAAAATTATTCAATTAAAATTGATAAAGACATAGGTAAAAAAATTTGAGCAAAATTATTTATTCCACTAAAATCTAATAGATAAAGAAGATAAAAATAAAAAATAAAAAAATAGGGCCCATATATTGTATGTATTATTTTTCTTGAGCCTAAACACTTTTTTTTTTAATATATATTTTCATTTTAATAAATATGGACCAAACTACACTTATAAATAAATATGGAGTAAATCATATATGGACTCAAAAAAATATTTTGGGGCCCTTTAAATTGATCCTAAAACCAAAAAAAAAAAAACATTGAGCCTATAATAGTTTACCAAATTTAGGGGCCCTATTTTTGGGCCAAATTTAGGAGCCATATGTTATACATGTTTATATGTTTTACAAAATTTAGGGGCCCTATTGTTTTTTTTTATTCATTTATATATTTTTCATTTTAATAAATATGTGCCAAACACATTTATAAATAAAAATATGGACTAAATTATACATGGACCCAATAAAACATTTGGGGCCCTTTAAATTGATCTTAAAATCCAAAAAAAAAAAAAAAAAAAAGGTTGGACCTATAACAATTTTTTAAATTTGGGGGCCCTATTTTTTAGCCAAAATATGGGACCTAAGGCACAAGCCTTACCTGCCTTAGGGCAGGGCCGGCCCTGTTCACTTGTCAACTTGCTTTAGTCGAGATATGCATAAATTATATTGAATACCCGATTTTACTAGAGAGAGAGAGAGAGAGAGAGAAACTTGCTACCTTGCACCCAACACTATCAACTTCAATGAAGACTTTTCTGAGGTGCTGGTGTTAGGAACACATACATACCCATCACAGAAATTGTATAGAAAGGTCCTGGTGTGAACACATACATACCCATCACAAAAATTGTATAGAAAGGTGCTGGTGTGAACACATAGAAATTGGATAGAAAACGTATATGAATAGATAAATTTTTTTAAAAAGTGAATTCCACCGACGGATTCTATAGGATTTTTTCAATCCATGTATGCATCAATCTTCGCAAGTTCGGTGCATTATTAGGGGTATTTTGTTCCACGAAGCAGCTAGCAAGTCATTATTGAAAAATAAGGGTTGGACCATTTTTTTTTCATTTTTTTATTTTTTTGTGCGCAGGCCTGCTAGTTAGAATTAAAGTTATGTATATTATACCAACAATTAGTAAAATAATTTTAAAGTGAAATTCTTCGCATCTTCAAATTTTTAGTAGTTCGAACATTTCAAATTATTTACATTAAAAATAATTTCTAAATTAAGTTTTATCAAATATTGATCTATTCTATTTGTTGTCTATATTATTTGTTATATTTCTATATTGTTTTATGCTCATATATCATTTATGTTTTTTTTTTTTCTTCTTCTTATATAAATCACACTTTAATTTGCTTATGAATCTTATTTTGCATTCATTCTTATTTGTTCATTTTCTAAAAATAGGAATATTGCCTGGAAATGAAAATATTGTCTATTTCAACATGACATTCTTAAAATAAGTTCATAAAATTTAATACCGCTTATTAAAACGGATTATCATTATACTCGTAAAAATATACATTTTCAATTATAATTTTTTCAAAATTAAACTGCGTAATAAGATTAAAGATGATTTTATAACAAGTTACTTAATTATATTTATTGATAACGATATTAATTAAGGTTTTGATATCAAACTCATCATAAATGTTTTAGATATACTAAAAAAAGTAACGATTATAACATTTTCAAATAGTTAACTTTAGTAGACACATAAAAATAGTTAATATTTTGTTGAGTTAATGCACACAAAAGAACTTTCCTGTGGGTCACAAAAATAAGGTTTGAGGGTGATCCGAGTACATTCCTAAAAGCAATACACCTATAATACTCTCAAAGGGCCATGGTTTGATTTGTCGGACTTGTTGATCGAGGAAGTATAAGAGTACCAGAAGGCAATGAAGAAAATTGTTCGCTCACAATGATTAGTATTTTGAATTCTTCTTCTGCATAACTTTAGGATGAGTCGAGGTCTATATGGCAATGGGAAAAAAAATAAAAACAAAAATAAAAAACGAAGCTTATTTTTTCCTCACACACACCCACTCACCTACACGCTCACCCAAAAGAAAAAGGTTCAAAATGAGTTCCTCCGTTGATCAAGAATTTCGATTTTTGGAAACTATCTTGATCATCTAATAATAAGACTTTTCATCTTTTCAAATGAACGATTTGAAGATCTAATGATTCTAGCAATCGATTGCAGAGTTAATCATTCAGACCTTTCAATTCATAGATATAGATCTCGGACCTATGAATGAGGACATTCTCAAAACTCAAAGAAAAAAAAAAGTTAGTCAAACAAAAAGAAAATATACTTCTACAAAAACGGCACTACAGGGACCCTAGTAGGGGCTTGTGAGAGCCAGACTTCAAAAAAAAAAAAAATTTCCACCCATCAAAAAATAGTGAGAGTGGTGGGGTCACCCCCACTTGCGGGGGTCGAAGTCTTTTTCTGACCAAAAAATAGGAGACTTGGACAAAATGCCGTTCTGAGGCACAGCACACAGTAGGGATAGCAAGCAACAAGAACAACAGTGACCACGCTTCCCATTTTATCTCATTCTTTCCTTCTCATTTGGCTAACTACCTTTGGAAGACTAATCTCATTTATGATCTTTTATTGGCCAGTAACACCACTAAAACTCTATCCATCGTCCCAATTTAAACCATATCCAAATGAATGAATGAAAACAAAAAACAAAAAAAAAAAAGCCAACAACTACAACAGAAGCATGTGAAAATAAAAATGCTATTTTTTTGGTATAAATGTGAAAGTTTGGTCTTTGTAATTTAATTAGAATCTTCCAAGCGTCTCGAAATATGTTTAATATAAGCTGATTTTGATCGATTTTTTAAAATTTAATTTTTTTATTTCTTTTGCTTTTTTATTTTTTAGTGAATTTTATTAATATTTTAAGTAAATTTTTTACTTTCTAAATACACATCACTTAAATCCATTTAAAAAGTAAAATATTTAGGAACAAGTATTTAAGAGATTCAATAACTAAATAAAAAATACGAAAATGTACTAATTTTTTATATTTTTTTTGTATTTGATGAATTTTTAAAAAAAAATTTATAAATATTATATTTTTTAAATGTATATAGATGATTAAATACATCCAAAAAGTATAATTCTTAATATATTTAAAAAATTACTAAAAATAAAAAACATGAAAAATAAAAAATAAAAAATTCAATTTTCTAAAAAACGAACTCAATTTTCTAAAAACAAACAAGATAAATAATGTTATAATCCTCATTTCTTTTTTAGGTTACAATACACCCAAAAGAATTACCTTCTTTTTATCATAATTTTCATACTAACTCATATAAGTCATGTTTGGTGTAATTTATTGTAAATTAAAAATTAATAACTAAAAAATAAAAATTAAACCCCCATTTCTCTAGCTTTAAGATAATTATTTTAAAAAAAACTTATTTAAATTATTTTTAAATAATAAATTATAAATAAAAATTACATTAAACAGTCCACCACAAACTCTTAAATTAAAATATACTGTTTTGTAGCAAACAAGGCCCTACATTGTTGGCTTAGTGATAGAACATAATATCCACTATCAACCATTAATTTGCAAACTATGCCACATCGTGAGAAAAAATTATTATTATAATATACATATATCCATAGGCGAACTTAGGATTTTAATTTAGGACCGTACTACCTCCCTTAATTTTTGGCCCCTAATTTCCTTAAATTTCAAACCAAAGTCAAAAAAAAAAAAAAAATCCAAAACGATGTCATTTTAGACATTAGGAAGATTAGAAAAGATTTTTTTAAGGAAACAAATCATTTTCCTTTAATTTAAAACCAGTAAAAATATACACTAGCAAAAGTTTTGATATATATACTTAGACTAAGACCAAGTTTAACAAGTTGAAAAACAATCAAAAAGTTAAAAAATTACTCAAAATTAAAAAATTATCACTATTCACCAAAAATAAAAAATTACGACTGGACGACTCCCAATTCTAATTTTCCCCCTACACACTAATTTATATAATTTTTTAATACACATTTTTCTATAAAAAATCACAAAGTTAACCCAAACATTCATATTTTTTTTCTTCAATTTTTTAGTCAAAAAGACAAAAAATGCACTTATTTAAGACACCCCAAACAACCCCTAAATCCTTAAGATTTGAACCTTGTAACAAAATAAATTTTAAATTTTTATCTTTATTAATTTAAATGCTAATTGATTGATTTGTTTTAGATCTAAAATCTTGCAACAAGTAAAAATTCCTATCCTAACTAATTCATAGATTGATTTTTTTTCTAAAATCAAGAGCAGTGCGTATAGTAATAATCTGCAAGAAGACTCTTGTTAGAAGCCTGCATGACAAACGAAGCACATACCCCTATATAATCGGAATACTAATACCAAAATCACACCAACAAAACCAATAATTCATCAAAAACATTAAATTAGACACATTTGGAATAGAGAACAAAATTAACTAGTTTAATAAAAGAAACAAAAATATGACAAGTAGAGAGTTGCAGTATTTTTTTAATTTGCCAAGCATTTTTCTACCAAATAAAAAACCAAAAGCTACAGTCACTCTGCATAACAAAAAGTTCAAGCTCACATTACTCTGAATTGTGGGGGGAAGAAGGAATCTGAACCCCTTAGTCAAACCCCTTAGTCAAAAAGACTGAAGCCCATATCCTGCAGCAAGTTGGAAGAAAAGAAAAATCAATACCATTATGTTTGAAAGTTGTTCATATGCAAAGAGTATGCATGAATGCACAACAATTTAAAAATAGAATAATGCTAGCTTGGTCATATTCGAATAGCATATTTGGGAACCATCCATCTGCTGTGGCACCTCATATGACACTTAACTATAACATTCACCTTTTATCTAAAATAAACAGGCAATAGTTTGAATCCATCAGTGTTATGGTTAGTTTGAATCCATCAATGTTAAACAAGTTAACCAGTAAAGAGGTTGAAGCTCAGATAACCATGTCAGATGCAAGGAGAACTAAGATAACACAAGCAGCTGGGCGAAATGAGAAGTCACAAATATCATAATTCCAGCAACAATGTGATTAAGTGGACAAAAACTTACACCATCTGACTCCTCTTTCTCTTCCACCTTTTCCTCTTTCTTGGGCTCAGCTGCTGCTAGAGCAGCAGTACCACCACCACCATATGAGGTCACTGCAATAGCACCACCGCCACCAGAAGGAACTGATGCCAACTTCTCCCGTCCAGATGCAATGAGCTCTGTTATATCCTTACCCTTGACCTCCGACAAAAGGAGCTCAATCTTATCATCATCAGCCTCAGCTCCAACTGTATGAAGTCAAAACAAAGCCATAATATCAAACAATACAATACGACATCACTTCTTATACAGGAAGCAGCTGAAATTAAAGGAATGCATCTTACATAGATTGTTTCAGGATAACCAATCCCGAGTCATTCTAGGAAAAATCAGTTTCAGGATTAAAGCAGTTGAGATCACACTAGTTTCAACATTGTGTTTATGTCGTCAAAGAAAAATGGCAGTCAAGTTTTATTTTGCATGACATAAAAAATCATAAAAGTTGATGTCATAACCAAATAAAACAATTGCATAATAAGCAAACCTAGTTAATTAGTCATTAATATTGGGATGCCTAAAAAGGCAAAATGAGTGGACTGTACCCACCATAATTTAGGTTAGAGCATCACCAATGGAGGTGCTAAAATTGTGTATTAGTGTGCTAACTAACATAAAGGAATAAAAGTGAACCCATTTTATGTGCATGTTAATTTAGAGAGTGAATGAGCTGCAATGGATATGTTAAAGCGTATGTTAAGTGTGTGTTAAGAATAAATAAACAATTAAAAAAATTATCCCCCCCCCCCCCTTCCTCTCTTTATGCATTGACCTCCCCAGGCCTCTGCCCCCCTTCACACTCTCTTTATCTCTCTACCTTGTTAACTAATTCCTTACAGTTAACCAACACTTTAACATCCGAGGGTTTTAACATCTGCAAATGGACCTAACAGCTCCATTGGAGCAAAATTTTCATCCCTCCCCTTACTTTTTTAGCAACCAACACAAATGCACACACTAACATCTCCAATGGAGATGCTCTTAGAGCATCTACAATGAATGTGTTAGTGTAAGAAGTCAGCAAAAAGTAAAGAGAGAAGGGTTTTTGATGCTCCAATGTAAGTGCCTAGGTATGTGGAGTACAATGTTAGAGCATCCACATCAAACTAGCTAAAATCGTTTTTTAGCTAAACTAGTGATACTGTTCATCAAAAATGGATGTCCATTAGTCTCGCTACAGTATCTCACTAATTTATGATTGCTATCGCTACAACACAGAGATTAGTGTTACCGGAAGTCCGGCCGGTCAACGGCCATTTTTTTTTTTTTTTCATTTTTTAAGAATTGTTTGGTTGATAACTCATCAATTTAATTAAAAATAAAATAATAAAAAAAAAAAAAAAGAAAGAATAACAAACACAATAAGAAAATAATATTTTAATAAGATTAAGTTAGAATAGAAAGTTTGATGCAGCAAGTACTAAAGAGGTGATTAACTAAAATAGTAAAATAGCTTTTTAGCTATAATTTGACTAAAAAATTGAAGAGGCTGGTGTGAATGCTCTTAGCTAAAATTTCAATGAGATGTTAAAATACTTGCTAACTGTAAGAGTAAGTTCACGAAGTGGAGAGAGTAAAAGAAGAGAGAAAGAAGAGCGGAGATAGGCCAACTAACAAAAGATCAACAATGGAAGTGTGAAAGGAGGAGATGAAGCCAGGCTTTATCTTACTTTTATTCTTAAAACACACCTAAACACATATTTTTAACATCTTCATTGCAATACCCACACACACTAAAGTAACAAACTTCAACACATAAAATTAGGTCATATGAAGCACACACACCTCTATGAGGTCACATACCAATGTCCAATGCATGTCAGACATGGACACGCGTTGGACACATTGTGAACACGTGTCAGACACGCTGGAGACACTTGGATACGACTCGTACATGCTACTATGTCCTTATTTTTTGGCCGGAATAAAATATTCATGGTTTATAAATTTTATGAGAATAAATATTTCACATAAAATAAATATATAATATTAAAAAATGACATCTAATAAATATATAAATTATATGTTTTGCACGTCCCCAAAGTGTCGTGTTCTACATTTCTTGAAAATTTATGGGTCCATCATGTCAAGTGTCCATATCCATGCTTCTTAAATTGGGTCCTAGTTTAATCAGTTTTTGTCATGGACAAAGTTTTTAAAGACTGTAATGTGAGACGTTTCATCCCTCATGAGGCAAGGCATAAGCCCTGAGGCATCAAGGCGTAAGCATTTCAAATGTTGAATTTTTATGTTTACTAAATAAATTCAAAATTTTATTTTAATTTAAAATTTAAACTAGTAGAAAATATTTAATATAAAGGTTTAAATACTTTTCTCCTTAATGCGTCAAACATTTAAGGAAGCATTTCGTCACTGAAAGTGAAATTGACATTCTTGGCTTTACTAAATGAGCTTCTCACTAGAGCATGAAGTTTCTTTTTTATTTCACTTGAGCATGAAGTCTCCTTTTTATTGATTGATCATTTACTTTTATTGTAAAATATAGTTGCAAAAAGTTTTCTTTTTTTATTTTTTGCATTTTATGTTTAAACTATCTACTAGATTTTAAGTTTAACAACCACCTAAGACAAGCTCTTCATATTCATACTCCTCATATGCTTATGCACAAAAGGCGCATGCCTCGTACTGTGAAATGCAAGCCCTTTGAGCAGTATAGCCTAAAAATCAAAGCGATAATTCATTTTGCCTTGGGCAAATCCTTTTAAAATTTCAGTCACATAAGAGCATTTCCAACTATTTACCAAATCCTTCATCCAATTTAAATTTGATGAAAATTTTGGTGAATATGAGATCCAATCCTTACATCAAATTCCTATCAAATCAACACCAACTATATTTCACCAAATCAAGTATAAATCAAATCTTTCATAAAATTTTCAACAATCCTTTTTTCACTTAAGTTAGATGAAATTGTTAAAAAAATGAAGGATTAGAGATGGGGGGGTTTCACTTGAATTGGTTAAGAGCACATCCAACCATTTACCTTTTTTTCATCAAATTTGTTCAAAAATTAAGATGAAAAACTTGATTTGATATTGCTCACTCCCATAGTGAGAATCAAATTTTTCATCAAATCTTTTAAAAATATCCAACATATCCCAAAAACCTCCTTTAACAAATTTAAGTGGAAAAAAACACATCTCCAATCCTTCATCTTTAATAATTTCATCAAACTTCAGTGAAGAATGAGTTGTTGGAAACTTGGTAAATTCGGTAAAAGATTTGATTCATACCTCATTTGATGAAAACTTGATTTGATTTGAGTTTAATGAAAACATGGATCTCTTTTTCATCAAATTTAAGATGCTCTTAGGTATTTTTAACATTTTGACAAAAATTTTGATTTTCAACATTGGAGTGAACTACATCAAATCAAACTTTTAGTATAAATTCTTGAACGAATTAGATGGAAGAAAAAGATAAAGGTTGGAGATGCTCTAACACACAATTTTAACATCTCCATTATAATTATTCATCCAATTTAAATTTGATGACCAATTTGGTGAACAATTGATGATTTCATTAGGTATTTTTAAAAAGATTTGATAAAAATTTTGAATCTCACCATTGGAGTGAGCTATATCACATGAAACTTTTGGTCTAAATTCTTGAACAAATTTGATGGGAAAAAAGTGAACAGTTGGTGATGCTATTCCCTACATTTTTTCATCTAATTTGATTCCATATTTGAGTAAAAAGCTTAATTTGATATGAACTACTTCCCTTTCATCAAATTTTCATCAAAATCGTTTTAAAAATTCCCTTTCATTCCAAATCCACTTTTCATTAAATTTAATGGGAAAAAAAAAAAAAAAAACTCATCTCCCATGCTTCATATCTGAAACCCCATCAATTTCAAATTTTATGAAAGATTTGATGAATTAACAATTTGATGAAAAAATATTTTTCCCTTGATTTGATATTGGAGATGATTTTATTCCTAAAATTCGATGAAAAGTGAAATTTGGGATAAAAGGGGATTTTTACTAAAATTTGAAATTAAAAATTAGATGAAAAAAAGTAGTGGAGTGTTGGAAATGCTCTAAATCTTCAAAGTGAAGACAACACAAACAAAAAATCTACATGTATACATGTTGGAGTTTTAAAGCAATAATGTGATACTGATAAAAGCAGAAACTTAAAACTAAGCAGTAAAATAAAATCAAGAAACGAATATAAAACAAATAAAGTCGAAAGAGAAGATCTACCACGAACTTTAACAAAAAATAAAGATTTCCATTTGTAGATGAATATGCATATAAACGAGATGTGAGAGAAAGAATACCAGAGTTGAGGATGTTGTTGAGATCATCGGCGGAAGGACAGGTGTTGCCTCCCAACACGGCCAGCAAATATGCAGCTACTACCTTCATCTCTTCTTCTTAAATTCCTTCCTTCACACACACGCACACACACACACACACACACAGAGCAAAGATGTTACACATACATACATACATACATACATACACACATATATATATATATGTCTATGGAGAGAGAGAGAGAGAGAGAGAGTACCAGAAAGGCTATGGATCTGCAGAATTGGGAGGAGACGCAGCTTCCGAACACAAACAAGGAGCAAACAGAGACGCAGCAGGCGTGTAATACTACCTCCATTATATATAGCTAGGGTTTCACATGGATTGGGTCACCCTTCTTCTTTTGGGTGAGTAAAACGGATCCTAGTCAAATCGGGTCACTAGTTTGTTTCCGGATTCAGAGTCCGCTCCGCTTATCCCAACCATGGTATTATAGATTGAGAGATTGTTTAAATTCAATTTAAGGGTTGGTTTGGGATGTACTAAAAAATGTACTTTTTGACTTATTGGTGGGTTTAGGTTGGATTTGGGTTGGGTTTGATGTAATGTGTTAGAGAGGTGATGTGATTTAAATAAGATGATGTGACTTAAATAAGATAGTAACTTTTTGACTTTTTGACTTATTTAGGACATGCCAAACCAAGCCTAAGTTGGGTTAAGGGTTATCTAGGACCGCCTAAATCTAAATTGTAATCTGAAATTGTTTGTCAAAGAGTTAAATCTAAATAGATTGTGTAATGATCTATTTTTTTTTTTAAATAATTAGTACATAATTTAATTGAGTAAATTTTTAAATTTGATTATTGTGTAAATTATGTATAAAAGCAATTCAGTTTTGTATTTTTTAAAAATAGTTCTCGATCTCATAAAATTATGAAATTTTTATATGTTGTTCCTATATGAGTCTAGCACATTGGATAAAAATTTTAAAATTTAATGATAAGTATTTATTTTATAAAAATTCACAGACTGATTGGTGTTCAATTTAATTTATAGCAGAATTTAAAATTGAGTTTTGGGTGTTCGGACCATGATTTGAGATAAATCAATTGGGGATTTATTTTAAATTATTAAACTCCATTCATTTTGGACCTAATTGATTGAATTGTGATCCGTTAATAACCATGTAATAGTATTGTGTTTTATTATTATTATTTAACTATCATAAAAGAGTTGTGAATATTTATGTTGTGTACCATTAAACAAAATATATTTTGTGGTGATAAAATATTAAAGATGTTGAAATGTATTTTTAAATTGATATATATATATATAGAGTTAGATATTTGTTTAGAAAATATCTATAAAAAGTGATCAAATAGTTTTTTGTCAAACTTTTAAGAGTTCTTTGAGCTCTTGTCGTGGGAAAGAAGAGAAAAAGGATTCCAAGTTGGTTTTTCTTGGGTTTGATCTAGTGTAAGTCATTTTTGACCCATAATGCTTTAGATCAAAACGTAGAAGGTGGAAAAGGTGTCGTTTGGTTCCAAAAAAATTTAATTTCTGTTGCCGAAAAATTTGAAAGCTTCTTGGGTTGAGGTAGGAATTTTTCCTACATTTCTTTATGCACTTTTACTTGATTATATAGAGTTTAGAGTTGTATATAATTTAATTAGAAGTTTTGAAAAATTTGTGATTTATTTGCTTAAAAGGAGAATTTGAGAAAAATAAATGGTTGATGCCAAAATTGCGAAAGTGTAAACTTAGAATATGTTTGTAAGGTTATGAAAGAGCTATATTTTTTATTTGAACAAAAACGAACTTCGATTCGATCGATTTTGAAATTTTTGCCGTTTTGCGATCAAAAGAGTATTTTTAAAGAAAACAAATAAATTACGTTTAACTTTTGGGGCTTTTGATCTAAAATAGGATGTCATAGTTGAATAATACTTGGAGAATGAGTTTGGAATGAAAATGATATTTTCTTGGGCCTTAACAGTATTATTTTGCTTAATGTATCTGTTGGAATAAAACCGACATGGTTAGAAATAGATCTTGAGAGGTTACTGGACATGATTGTGATATGAAACTAGTGTAGTTGTTTATATTTGATAAGATATGGAATAGATTGTATTTATCGAAATTTTTGGAATTTAATTGTTTAAATATCCTGTTAGAAATATCTGTTTTGGGCTATCGGTAGATAATAGCCATGATTGTTGTAGAAAGGCAAGAGACTTAGGTAAATTGAACCACATTTCTCATTTGTTGCATTGGACATTACATTACATTCATTTCATTGAAAAAGTATATGTTTTTTAGAAATGTTTGAAAATGTATCTATTTGCGAAAAGATGAATACTTGGTGAATCTGGATAGGGGGTGTGGAACTACGCAGTTAGATGTCAAGCCTTATAGTTTACTGGTAAAAATGACAATGATAGTGCATTAGGGCCTACTCGCAGACATTCACCTAGAGATTCACAGAGCCTGTATTCATATAATAGATATGGTTTAAAATGGAAATGGTTTTATATCTGTTGTTGCATCTCAACATTGCATACTTTATAAAAAGAGAGATAAATTGTTTTATCATAAACATGGCATGAGCATACTCCTCTTTAGTCTTGTCATGATTCATATGTTGTGTAGTATATCTTTACTGGATTATGGCTCACCCTATAAAGGAAACCATTTCAAGTACAGATGTTATGCCTCCGTCAAGGCATTGACTTAAGAGGACTCGGAGCTAATGCTCCATTTTTGTTTTATTGTTTTTTATTGAATGTAAGCCTAGGGTTGTATTTGCGTTGAGTTGAAACTCTATTTTGTGTAACTAAAAATATTCTTGGATAAATTTGTAAGCTTGTAGGGCACTTATTATCTGTTTGACTTATACTTCTTGTAAAATGCATGCTTGGGATTGGAACTAGGGCATTGAGATGTGAACAACATGTATTTGGCATTTGAGATTTAATAAAAATGGATGTATGGAATAGTTAGCTATATATATGTGTTTGTCTATCAAGTGGGTTTTGTTGCATAAATAGATATACATTGCCCAAATTTTCAGGGCGTTACAAATTGAATTGTTAAACTTGTATATAAATTTTAACTTTTTTCTTTTTTTCTTTTTTTAGTGTAGTTGAATTAATTAATTTATTAAAATTAGACTATATTTATATTTTTTAATAAAATCATCAATAATATCAAAATAAATAATTTATATAATTTAAGAGAAATGCCATTATGATAATCATTACAATTTATTAGTGAGAAACAAAAAATTAAGATTTTGTGTTGTTTTACTTTTATATATAATATACAATCAATATGATCTAAAAATTTAAATTATTCTAATATCATTCAATGGTTAATAATATCCATATATATTTATATATAATTTGGGTTTCAAATTACTTGAGTTATTTGATGTTTTTGTTCAAATTTGTCTAAATTTAATTCGAATTTCTAAATTTTTTGCCAAATTCACATAGGGACAAACTCAAAATATTTTGTCCAAACCCAAAACAAATTCGGACTAACTCAGGTTGGGCCACCCAAGCTGCACCCTAATCCCAACTCGTCAATTTCTGCTAAAGGCACTAACAAATGTACATGGGAAATTCTATAATATAGACAATCCATTTTGGAGTAGTTATGATATTAAATATGATTTTATTATAATTTATTTTTATTTTAATTATAATAAAAAAAAATCTCTAATTATGCTTTATGTGATGCTTTGACAAGAAGTGGAGATAATTGAGCTTTATGTGATGCTTTGACAACAAGCGGAGATAATTGAGAAGTTCAATTGAAAGATTGACCACTGTACAGTAAGAGGTGAGAGACTACCTAAAATCTAATTTTAACACAACGTTAAATTATCCAACTTCTACTCAAAAAAAAAAAAAAAAAAATTTATCCAACTTAAAATTAATTGGGGAACTTACTGATAAGTCCCATATACTAAGTTCAAGATCCAGCTAATCCCAAAACAAAATACTTGCACCAATTAGTCCAACACATTTTTAATTGTTACCAAAAAATATATATATATTTTTTTTTTAATTTACAGACACTGTTCACATCTTACTATCGTCGGACTTCCGTCAAACGGTCGCCGGAGACTCGTCGGAATGTTCAACATCGCCGGAAAGTCGTCGGAATGTTTAAAACATGTTATGAAACTGTAAAAAAAAAAAAAATTTGCATGTTATAAAACTGCAAAATTTTACAGTTTTAAACCATGATTCATTCCAGCACCAAAAAAAAAAATTCAAACTGCAAAATTTTACAGTTTTCACCGCCTGTAACTAAAACTCGAAAATTACTTGTTCAGAATTCGAAAATTTTCTCATTACAAATCGTGTGATAGTCAGATAAATCGAAGTTATTACAGATCTATTTCAATGATATTATAGATCTATTTTATCATCAACAACAACAACTATAGATCAAAACTATCCCCAAAAAAATCAGAATAGAGAGAGAAAGAGAGAGAATTGACAAAACCATATTCATGGCGATTCTTACATAAATGACAAAGCTTCAGAGATCTGCTGTGGGTACTTCACGTGCACCTCATCTAGCTTCGGTTGATTTCTTTTATCGAGTCATCCAATAGGTTCGAAGATTTAATAATCGATTTGCGATGATGGTGTCGATGATGAAGAAGAAGAAATAGAGCATCGAATTTTGGGATGCGAAATTGATCTCAAGAACGCATTGTTGATGAAAAACATTGTTGATGATGATGAAAAATCTGCGAAAATTTCGAGATCTCAAGATTTTTTTGTTGATGTTGATGAACCCATTGTTGATGATGAACACGTAACAAGAGAGGCAAAAATCAGAGAGATAAAGGAAAGGACTTTTTGGGGCACTCAAAAAGTTTTGGGATTAAATGGTCACCACATGTTTCACATGGGACCTCCCAGTAATTTCCCCAAATTAATTTGTTACGAGTGGAGAGGTTATTATCCTATGGGGTGCTTTGGCAACCCAATTTGACTTTTTACTCATTTTGGGTTACATCATCTTGCTTGTTTTTACTTTTTAAAAAACACTTTTTAGAAAATTATACTTTCTTATTTTCCGTATTTTTTTGTTTTTACTAAATTTTTTTAATATTTTAAGTAATTTTTTTACTTTTTGGACACACTTAACATAAATACACCTAAAAAGTAAAAAAATTGTAAAAAAAATCTTTTAAAAATTCACTAAATACTAAAAATACAAAAAAAAATTAAAGAATTCCAAACATTTTTTTGTATTTTTGTGTATTTATTAATTTTTTAAAAATATTTTTTCACAAATTTGTTACTTTTTAGATACATTTAAGTAAGGTGGATCTAAAAAAGTAAAAAAAATGTTTAAAATTTAAAAAATATTCACTAAAAACAAAAAAAACACGAAAATCAAAAAAATCAATTTTCAAAAAACTTAATCCAGAAAACTCAAACCAAACATACTAACCTTTCATATTTTTTATCTACAAAATGATAAAATAGACTAAAAAAAGCCAAAAAATCAATTTTTTACTAACTTTCCAAAACACCACTATATTAGCCAAGCTTTAATGGTCTAGCCAAATATATATTTACATATATATGATCAATTAAATGAAGACTCTTTTTTAGGTGGAATTTTGGATTTGGTACAATGTGTGAAAATGAGTTTAAGGAACTTATCGAAGTTAGAAGTGTCTGTGTATCACTCAAGTAGTTTGAAAGTAAAATTATAAATCAAATCATAAATGGCAGATTGGTAAATAACAAACCACGGTTTGGACTGTTGGAGATGGTTTTAAATTGATAGTTGATTGAAGAATATTCTTAAATAATTATCAAGTATTTGCATGATATATAATACTAATTTGTATAATATTTTTCATATATATAATATAACTACTAATTAGCAACAAATTTCACATCTTAAATATCTCTCACATTCATTTTTATTTTGATATTTTATTAGAGAGACAAATTATGAATTTCAAAATTTAATTTGTGGTTAGCAGATAGAGCAGTACGAATTGATGCAAAAATATTGGACGGTATTTCACACACCTCTCATTGCAATTAGTGAGTATTGAACTTGAAATCTAAGGAAACACACCCCCAAACCTCAAGTTATACCTACTAAGCCAACCCTTGAAATCATATGAATTTTGAATATTGAGAATCCATAACTTTGCGTTAATGCATTTCTTTGATAGCTAATGGAATCAGAGAAATGTTTGGTTGCAAAGTTGTTACTTATTGTACCAAGGAGGGTTGGTTGAGTTAGTAAAGATTAGACTCTTTCTCTTCATGGCTTAGGTTCGATTTTTGACACCAGCAGTTTTTCTTGGTGAGCGATCTATAAGTAAGCCTGAGACTTATCCTGGTTTTAGACTGGGTAGGCTCCCCTCACCTAAACATTTTTATACTAAAAAAAATAGTTCTTACTTATTGTAAATTGCCAAAATATAGGTTTCAATATTATTGTTGGCTACATATTTTGTAAAAGCCAATTATAATTCGACACGTGGCAGAATAAGGGTATTATGGGAAGATGATTTTAATCTTCGATCCCAATCGTACACGTGGCAATAAATATTGGTTCTCAAGTGATCTGAGTAGCACTAGATCAGTAATGAGATACAAGGTAACGTGGCTTCAACGGTTACCTATATTCAAATTAAAATACAGGAGGGAAGCTCAATTGCAAGTGATGGCGTAGTGGAACTACTTCTAAGGCAGCATGATCAGCGATCATGGAGGAGCAGTTCGACGGTTCGAAGTGCAGTTCGAAGGTCATCCTTGACAAGTATAAATAGCAAGGAAGTCCCCAGAAAAGAGCCCCAGACTCAGATCATACAAACCAGTCTTTACTTCATATTTTCTTTCCCAGTTTTACATTTCCTGCACTTTAAATATCTGTTCTTTAAATACCTGTACTTTAAATACCTGCACTGCACTTCGATTCATAGAAGTAGTTTCAAATAGATTCAAGTAGGTCATTCAGAAACCTCCTCGAGGCCGAAGTTTGGACTATTATAAGTGTTCATTTTAATGAAATACTTGATTGTTCTTCATATTAATGCTATTTCTCTTAATTTCTCCTAAGTCAAGCCACCAAGAAAAGTCCTCTTCATTGAGGTTTGAAAAAACTAAAACACAATCGCTTGATAATTGATTGGCAATTATAATTTCAGAAGGATCGATTGATCCTTGCCGCACGCCAAGATTTATAAATATACCCTTCGAAAAGCCAAAAAGCCAACATATATTTTTGGCACGCCCGGTGGGACTTGTTAAAATGGCTAGACGAAGACGACAAGGAGAAAATGAACGCTTGGAAGAAGGCGTAGAAGGAGAGGTAGAAATACCTAATCCAGAGGAGAATATGGTAACACATCCTGTGGAGACTCCTATGTTATCAGAATCTTTGGTCAAATGCATCAAGATTTCGGACAATAACCATATGTTCATAATATTGGACGAAACCAAGGAATTGGACCATCCACCGTTCCATCTACTCAGCCAACAAATCCATGGGATGGCTTGGTAGATGCTATGGGACAACAATTAATGAACACAATGGAAAGGTGGGCAACATCCTTTTTGGATCGAATGAATAACCACCAACCAACACATACAAGACATATAGAGGAAATTTTAAATGTCCCTCAGCAAAGACTGGCTAGAGAAAAACAGCCTATGCAAGCTAATGGACAAATTAATGGTCAAACTAGTACTCAGAACTATGAAAGACCATCGCCTCAGTCTTGGTATGAACCCATTTCAAGGCCTGTAGTAGGCCAAAATGCCTCAGTACTCAACAATGAAGCCACACAAGTTGGTGGATATGGCCAAGTACAAGAAACTGGTATAAGGATGGTGGCAAATCCCATGTTCGAAGCCATACCTGGCACTAGAGGGTATAATAATCCCTTATTCGAATTTATACCCGGGGGGTTGGAAGGTTTGCCCACAAATGGAAGGGACACAATACTGCTCCAAAGACCTTTCACAGTCCTTTCGCAGACAAAGCTCAAAGGGTTACCCATACTCCAACAAGACTGCACCACAGGGGCAACCAGTCCCAAATGTACCACCTTATGGACCAAGAGGACCACAGGCACAAGTTTGTCCACCAAACCCTGTGTTTGTCCCTCCAGTAGTGGTTCAAGAAGCCCAAAATATGGTCCCTAGGGACCAAATTGCTGATATTGTTAGGGAGATGTGTGACCGATGGCTCGGGGTCCAGACTCAGATACGTAAAACCATACCCGTAGTGGGTAGATAGGGTACATGAATACCCAAGAGGATCTGTAATACCAGATTTTACCCTATTCTATGGAACTGGAAATCAATCAACAGTAGAGCATATTGCCAGATTCGCTGCTCAATGTGGTGAATTCACTAATCATGACTACATAAAACTGAGATTATTTCCAAACTCTTTAACTGTGGGAGCAATTGTATGGTATATCAACCTTACACCTGGCTCTATTCAAACTTGGCAACAAATGGAAGAGGCATTTCGTGCCCAATTCTTCTAATCGGAGCCAGAGGTGTCCATGGCAGACTTGGCAAGATTGAGTCAAAGGCCTGAAGAAAAGGCTACTTAGTTTATTGCCAGATTTAAAAGGGCTCGAAATAAATGTAGAGTCATCCTCCCAGAGCCAGAATTTGTAAGATTGGCTCAAAACGGTTTAGAGTTCAGGCTTCGAAAGAAGTTTGATTAAACTGAATTCAGGGATTTGGTCGAATTAACCTATAAGGTGTCTCGATATGAAGCATTACTAGAGGAAGAAAAAGATCGAAATAATGCTTCGTATAAGACGTATTATAGAGATCCCAATTATGAGATCGATGCAGCAGAGATTGTGGGTAAAGAACCTGTAATTTGTGAAGCATTAATTCATAAGGATACAACCATCGACCAGCAGTTTAAAAAGAAAGACCTTCACAGAAAGTACTCTTTCGATTTAACAAAAGCAGATGACATTTTTGATCATTTGCTTGCAGCCAATTTCCTTAAGTTACCAAAAGGAGTAAAACTGCCATCTCCAGATGAACTTAAAGGAAAATTATACTGTAAATGGCATAATTCTTGGTCTCACTCGACTAAAAACTGCATTGTTTTTCGAGACAGGATCCAAGAGCAAATCCGGAAAGGAATTCTGAAGTTCCCAGCCAAAACAGAAAAAGTCATGGGAATTGACAGTAACCCGTTTCCAGAAATTGGAGAAAGCGCGACTAATGTGGTTGTACCAAACTTTCAAAATCTATCTCTGCAGGAATTGGAAGAGGTCAATGTGCAAATACATATTGCCAACCAGACAACTGCCAAGAAAGAGACTAGAAGCCTGCCAGTTATTGGACAAGGTTTCTCACATCAGAAGGAACACTCTGATGAAGAAGCACTGGATGACGATTCCTTGGAAGCAGCTGTAATGCAGAGGATGTGTCCTAGATGCAGACTAAGCTACAAATGGTTGAAGGGGCTTCCGATTGATGGGAAGCAATACTATAGGGATGTTCAGAGACGTCCTAAATCAACCAACGCTTACAACAAAAGGCCGTACCCGGCTAGTGATAGGCAGCGACCATTAGTGGTTGAGCTCAAGCTGATGTAATACATGCTAAAGGCAAGAGGCCCTTGTATGAGTCTAGGCCACTCAACTACTACAGAATAGAGAGCAAACATTCTGAAAGAAGATTGGAGAGGAGTTCAGGTTATGGGACCAAAGCCAGAGATTGGCCCCCAAGACCAACCTCACACAGAACAGAAAATGGCTACCTCCATCAAAGGCCAGAATCAAACTCGAAGCATGAGACTAGAACCAAGCATTTACCTCCACGGCCAGTTTCGAAGATGGCTTCGAAGGTGGAAAAAGGTGATTCAACATCTGAATCAGTAAGCTCTTGGGTACCTGGGGTTCCAAATTGGTTTGTAATGCAAAACAAACCTAGGGAAGTATCTGCCAGGAGAGATGTTGGAATCCCAGGCATGATGGTCAAGCCTCCTTTAGTGGCTCCGAACAACTAGGTATTGTTGAAACACCCAAAGACAAAGGAACCAAATATGGTTCCAGTTATTTCTAGATCACAAAGAAGGAAGATTCAGCGTAGGTACACCCAGTACCAGTAAGATCTGAAAAAAAGCGGAGAGAGTTCTTCACAGGTCAAGACAGAAGGGAAGAAAACTTCGAAGTCAGACCATGCTCCAAAACCGACTCTACAAAGTAAAGTGGTTTGTAGCAGAGAACAATTGGCCCAAGTTCATTCTGAACTAAAGGCCAGGGAGAAGTCTAGTTTGGCAGGGCTGGAGAAGGCTCTGATGGAAAGTGATAGCGAAACAGAAGAAGATATTGGCATGAGCCAAAAGAAGGAAATGGCAGAAGAAGAAATGTTCGAAGCCTTCATGGCTGAACAAACATTTTTGACTGAAGAACCAGTTGAGAATGATCCTTCAAAGGGATCAATTATCAATGAAATACCAGAATGCAGCATGGAGGATGCTGCTGAAGACACTGAGCAAGGTAGCCAAGAGGGAAAGAAGGTACAGCCAGCCATCGAGTTTGGCTCATTTCCCCCTGTATCAGTCAACATGGTACACATACTACCTCATGAATTCCAGGCTGAAAATGAGGATTAGGGTAACCAGGACATGGATCCAATTCCTGTCTCTAGCGAGGAGTCACAAGTGAGTATGGTACAGGATGCTCCTGAAACGGCTACTCCAATGGAAACTGAGTGTGAAAGCGAGGAAGAGGTGAGCATCAACCTCTCATATCCTTTTGAATACCCCTCGAATTCCATGACCCAACATGTCAAGCCTTTGTACATCAAGGCTTTCTTTGATGGGATGCAGCTAAACCGAGTCCTAATAGACAATGGGGCAGCGGTAAACTTATTACCGAAATCTTCTTTGAAGAAACTAGGGAAGAAGAATCCCAGGTTGATCCCAACCAGCACAACCATTGCTGGCTTTGCTGGAGATAAACAGATGGCCCAAGGGATTCTGCCTATTAATTTGAGCGTGGGAACCAGGGATCAGATGACGATTCTTCGTGAATCGACGAATGCTAAATATAATGCCTTACTTGGAGAGATTGGATCCACACTAATAAATGTGTGCCTTCCTCTTTGCATCGAAGATCATGATGGCCCAGGCAATGGAGAGCAGAGGAGATTGATCACGGATCCTCAACCCTTCATAGCTGTGCAGGACTTTGCAGAGGCCAAGTTGTTTATTGAGGGAGTGACACCACTCAAGATTATCGAGGAAAGTGATGGCTCGGCCGAAGTGGCGGTGATGAGAAGTAACACACAAGCACTTAGTACAAGAAAGTCTTGATGAAGAGGTTGTCGTGAAAGATGACAATGATGCTGGTTATAGGCAAAAAGTGAAGAATGAAGCCAAGTCCTTGGCTTTGATTAAATTCTCATCATTGGACGTAAAAGCAATAGTCCGTAGAAATGCGAAGCAAGAGAGAGGCCATGATAATTGGTACGTAAACAAGAGCAAAGTTAGGTTAAGTTTGACCCTTGGGAAATATTGTGCATTGGACATTGAAACAAAAGTCCGGAGATACAGGAAGAAGACGCCTTATGGATGATTTTGTTTATGAGGAAGAGGGCGAGATGTCGAATTAAAGAACTTAGGAGCGAACAAAGGCGAAAAAGGTTGCTTGACGTTGAAGAAACCAAAGAAGAAGCTTCGATGAATTCTCAAACGCAAGACCCCTTAGAAGAAGTGAATTTAGGGGAAGGTTCTGTGCAGCAGCCCACCTATATAAGTACTTGCTTGAATGTTCTGGACAGAGACCAGTTATTGGTTGTTCTAAAGAAATACAAAGATTGCTTTGCATGGTCTTATAATGAACTACCAGGATTGGATAGATCATTGGTGGAACATAGGCTCCCTATGAAGCCTAATTTCAAGCCATACAAGCAGAAACCAAGAAGGATGAGTCCAGAAGTAATTCAGAAGGTTAAGGAAGAAATTCTTAGACTACTCAAGGCAGACTTTATTAGGACAGCCAGGTATGTTGAATGGCTATCTAATATTGTGCCTGTAGTTAAGAAGAATGGCAAAATGATGGTATGCATCGATTTCAAAAACTTAAATCTAGCAACTCCTAAAGATGAGTACCCTATGTCTATAGTGGATCTGCTGGTAGACAGTTCAGCAGGGCATCAAGTTTTATCGATGATGGATGGCCACTCTGGTTATAACCAAATATGCATTGCAGAGGAAGATATCCACAAGATAGCATTCAGATGTCCTGGGAATATTGGCACCTTCGAATGGGTTAAAATGCCATTTGGTCTGAAGAATGCTGGGGCTACATATCAGAGGGCTATGAACACTATCTTTCATGACCTTATTGGAGGGTATCTAGAATGTTATATTGATGACATTGTGGTGAAATCCCAGTCTATGGAGGAGCATTTGTTTCATTTAGAAGCAGCTTTCGAAAGAATGAGGAAGTTCAAGTTGAAACTCAACCTTCTTAAATGTGCTTTTGGTGTATCATCTGGAAATTTTTTGGGTTATGTAGTGCACAAGAAATGAATATAGATTGATCAGAATAAAGCCAAAGCCATCATCGAAGCTAGGCCTCCATCAAGTAAGAAAGAGTTACAAAGGTTCTTTGGGCAGGTTAACTTTCTTCGAAGGTTTATTTCTAACACTGCAGGGAAAACTAAAGTATTTTCTTCCTTGTTAAGGCTGAAAGATGAAGAGGAATTTGTGTGGACAACAGAGCATCAAATTGCTTTCGAAGGTATCGAAGCCTACTTGGCCAACCCTCCAGTGCTGATGCCACCAAAAGGGAATAAGCCCTTGAAGTTATACATAGCTGTAGCAGAAGATTCATTGGGAGCTTTCTTGGCCCAAGACAATGAAGAAGGCAAGGAACAAGCTGTTTATTACCTTAGTAGGTTTTTAAATTCTTGTGAATGTAAATATTCAGCTGTTGAAAAGTCGTGTCTTGCTTTGTATTTTCTTTGCAATGAAATTAAGATATTATCTTTTACCTACAACTGTCTTGGTAATTGCAACCACGGATTTGGTTAAATACAGGTTATCTAGACCTATGTTGAGGGGAAGAATGGGCAAGTGGATACTAGCCTTATCGGAATTTCATTAAGAATATGTCCCTCAAAGAGGCGATAAAAGGGCAAGTATTAGCCAATTTTACGGCGGATCATCCATCTCAAAGCAGAGCCAAGAGGTAATGGAACTCGGTATGGCTAGTGTTGAACCATGGCAAATGTGGTTCGATGGATCGAAGGCCAATGGATTAATTGGGATTGGTATTGTGATTAAGTCTCCACAAGGGGTAGAAACCACACATGGTTTCAGAGTGGATAAAACTAGTTGTTCCAATAACCAGGCTGAATACGAAGCCTTAATAGTGGGACTAGAAATCCTGATTGGATTACAAGTACATGCAGTCGACATATTTGGGGACTCGCAATTGATAGTTAACCAAGTAAAAGGGATTTTCAAGTGTCAAAGCATAAGCATTTTACCATACTATGTTGTTGCATTACATCTGCTTTCTCAATTTCAAATAGCAAATATAACTCATGTTCCAAGATTCTTGAACAATAGAGCTAATGATGTTGCTCAGAAAGCTTCGAACTTCAAGAGAAGGGATAGTACTCAAAGGGACATAAGCCAAACAACATATCAGAAATTAATACAACCTTTGAATAAAAGGAATGTGGTCTTAGAAGTCAACCATAATGACTTACAAGAACAAGATTGGAGGCATCCAATAATGCAGTACTTGGCTGGTCTATCTTCAAAGGCCAGCAGAAAAGTCAAATTGCAGTCTCTGCAATACATGATATATGGTAATGCTCTCTACAAAAGGGGGGGGGAGATGGCTTATTGTTTGAATGTTTAGGCCCAAAAGAAGCATTAATAGCCATGGCTGAGGTTCATGAAGGCATCTGTGGTGCTCATCAGCCTGGTGTAAAGATGAGATGGTTGCTTCGAAGGCATTCCTACTATTGGCCAACTATTCTTAAAGATTGCATAGAATATGCAAAGGGTTGCCAGGCATGCCAAAAACATGGCACAATAAGACATGTGCCCATAACTGACCTACATGCAATAGTGAAGCCTTGGCCATTCAGAGGATGGGCCATGGATATGATGGGGGAAAATACATCCACCTTCTTCGAAGCATCATTGTTTCATTCTAGTGGCCACTGACTACTTCACTAAATGGGTCGAAGCTAAGCCATACAAGGCTGTAGACCAGACAGAGGTTATTGGGTTCATTAAAGATCTGATCCATAGATTTGGCATCCCACAGACCATAATAGTTGATAATGGAACAGTGTTCGATGGGAAAATGGTAAAGTCCTTTGTGGCAGAATTTGGAATTAGCCTTATTAATTCCACACCTTATTATGCACAAGCCAATGGTCAAGCTGAATCATTCAATAAGTCATTGAAAAAGGGAATACAAAAGGTGGTGGAAGATAATCCTAGGGATTGGCATAACCTATTGTTGGATGTTTTATGGGCTTACAGAACTTCCCCAAGGTCAAGCATAGGAGTCACCCCTTATGCTTTAGTATACGGGCATGATGCAGTGTTACCTGTGGAGATTAATGTTAAATCTCTGAGGGTAAAATGCCAAGATCAATTAGATCCTGAGCAATATCATCAAAGCATGTGCTTGGAATTAGAAGGCATAGATGAAGCCAGGATTTTGGCGTTAAATAGCATTCTTTTTCAAAAGAAGAAAGCAGCCAAGAATTATAATAAAAAAGTCAAGCATATTGGCTTTGATGAAGGTGACTTGATATGGAAAACAATACTCCCAATAGGAATTAAAAGCCATAAGTTTGGCAAATGGTCACCTAACTGGGAAGGACCATATCAAATTCATAGAGTTCTGTCTTTTGGAGCATACCATTTAAGAAATTTGAATGGCTATGTACATCCCAAAAAGATTAATGGCAGATATTTGAAGCCTTATTTTCCAACCATTTGGGAAACGCAAGGAATAAAATAAACATTATGTACAAAAACACAAGATACTCAGATAATAGATAATAATTTGATTTTTCATAAAGAATCAAGTACATGATGCCACAAATTGGCCCAAAAATCATTACAATGTTTCAATTGTTTTTGTACAGTTGATTTCCTATTACTAAGTGATGGAAACAGGTGAATAGCTGCAGCCATGTCTTCTTTTCGTTTAGCCAGTTCTTGGTTGGTGATTTGCAATTTGGTGTCAGTTCGAACCAAGGCCTGGTTTACTGCAGCTAACTCCTCCTCAAGTTGAGCTTTCTTCTCCAGCAGCTGAATTCGAAACTAGGAGGCAGAAGAGTGTTGTTCCTTGAGATCTGATATTTCGGTATGCACTTGAGAAACAAAACGCTGATCCCTAGCCAATTTCTCATTGGCAGTATTGGCAGCATGACAAATGTTGATATAGAAATCAATAGTAGCTGCAGCCTGGGATAGATGATTTGAGACATTCATACTGGACTGCTCAGCAATATTACAGCACTGAAGAAACCCATTCCTGATAATAGGCCTTTGTAGAGCCTCGAAGGGGATCCTCGAAAAGGAAGTCAACAGTTCCAGACATGTGTCCAAGTCCACTAAAGGCGCAAGAAGCTTGCTGCTAGAAGAAGGAGGACTCTAAAAAATTTCCAGCAAGGAGTCAGCCAAGACTAATGGCTTAGCTTCAGCACTAAATGTTGGAGAGGTAGAAGGTAAGTCGAAAAGACTAGCAAGTCTTCCTTTGAAGATGTCTACCTCATCCCTAGACATAAAGGGCATGGAAATTTTTGTGGTGGAAGACACAGAGGGCTGCATGGGGATGAGAGAAATAGATGGAGCATCTTTGACAGCCTCTATGGTCTTAGCCACCAATGAATCAAGTGAAGAGGGGCTGGAAGTAGGCACAGGTGATAAACCATGAATTGGAGAACTAACAGCACCCTCTGTGAAAGAATCAACTGTCATTGGGAATAGAGTAGCAGTTGGAATTTCTGAGAAGGAAGGAGGAAGAGCAAGGCTTGAAGAAGAAGTAAACTGAGGACGGTCAAGGGCCAAAAAAGAGAGATATGGCTCTAAGCCAAGGAGAAGAGACGCGGGGATGCTTGGACTCAAAGAAGGCGTATCAAATATAGGCTTGGAGAGTGGGAGCATGATTTGGATGGTTTTCACACGTTGCATCTGGTCAACTTCAACTAAAATCGAGGGAGGCCTCGCTGGGAAGATGAATGTAGTTGCTGTTGCTGCAAGAGGAAGAAATACAAAGGACTGTCAAAATTCAGTATTAAAAACTGGCGAAGGAAAAACAGTAGAAATATGAAAAAATTACTTGTTTCAGAAGTGTTGGCACTAATGGGAGAGCTGCGAAGGGAATAATGCTCGATGGTTTGTTGTCTCCGTGCGACTTCTCTTTGTAATGCATCCATGACTTCATCTTCTCTCGAACCGTTGTTGCCGCCTCTTCTCAGCCCTCTCAAAAACGATTATTGTCTTGGAATGTTCCTGTTCTACTGCTTTGACAGCTGCTTCATGAAGCGGGTCCTCACCCAAGTCAGCAGCAGAAACAGTCACTTTCTTCCTCTTCCTCCTTGGTGGTGATATTACTGGTTCCTTTTCGATCTCTCTTTCTTCAATTTGGGGTTCAAATTTTTCAGAGTTTAGTTTTTTCTCCATTACTATAGTGGTTACCTCGAAAGAAGGATGCTCAATTGTATCAGAAGGGGATGCAGCCACCTTTTGTCTCTTTGTTCTTTGTAAGGGCACTTCTTGCTCTTGTTCGACCTCTTCTTCTCCCAAAGATTCAGACTCCTCAGAATGAAGAATAAGCTTCCTTTTTTGTTTTTGTTGTTGTTTCTTTTTGAGAGTAGGTAAAGTTTCAACTCTTTTAGGAGATTCTTCTTGCAGGGACCCTGCACCAAAGAACATAAGTATAAAGGGAACGAACAAAAAAATTCAAAAGGGAAAAAGAAGAAAGAATCTGAAAGTATTTACCCTTCTTCGAAGCAGCTCTGGTAATTCTAGCTGGAGGGGAAGAAGCTGCAGGAGTTATTGTAGCAACTTCAGGAAGAGGGGGAATGTTCGTAGCTGTCGCTGACTTAGCCTTCGAAGGCACTCCCAATCCTACCAGCAAGTCATGGGGGTGTACAGATAGGCGCATTTCCATATTATTTGTCCACCGATTAGGAATCTTTTCAAGACCAAGCCATACGGAAGAAAGGGGACAAATTGGAACTCATTCAAGTCCTTCAGCAGTTTGAGAATTGTCGTCTCTAGTCTGGATTTGGGTATTTTCAAATCTCTGGCAGTGAGGTGATGTCACGACCCAAACCCGCCCCTATGGGTTTAGCATAATGTAGGCGATGTCAAGAGATTCTAGAAGGCCCCTTAATAGTAGAACGATGTCTGATCTGAGGCATGGCGGAAGCCAATCTGAGAATAAAGCAATGTCCAATGAGTCAGGACACTGTATGCAAAAAGACTTTTTCATAAATATATACATTCAGTACAAAACAGTACACAATATTACAGTCAATCGAGCGAGGACCTAATCCTATTAACATTCTGACAAAGAATGGTGCGATGCAGTGCTACCATCTATACTGATATCTGGTCGAATCTGAGGATGACGAAGCTAAAACACCCCCAAGCCATAGCTTGAACAGTTAGAACCTCACGGTGAGGCCGATGGTTGGCTTGACAAAACTGAAGTTTACCCTGACGCCTCTAGCAACAGTCCGGTGCCTGTACACCTACATATATATATATATATATATGAGCAGTGAGCTAAAGCCCAGTGAATAACATAATGCGTAAAGGGTTAAGAATGAATGTCCTTACAGTATATTGAAAACAGCCATTTCAATCAGTTTATCAGTTGTTCAGTACAGTAAACAGTCATATGTGGTACATCCATTAGCATAACAAGATCAAGAAGCGGTAGGTCTAAAAAGACCTAACGACAAGAGGTCTAAAAGACCGAACAGTCGTTGATGGCCAATCAACCAGTAAACAGTAGTGGTTCCAACAAGGGAACCGACAGAGATCTCTGTAACAGTAACAGTCAGTAACAGTAGTGCTAAGGATGCCACAGTACAGTTCAGAAATAAAGGACATACATTCATTCAGTAAATAATTCCAGTTCAGTAAACAGTTCAGTTCAGTATTCGAAAGATAATCATTTTGAACATATCTTTACACAATTGTTACTCACAGAGTTCTGGGCTACAGTAAGCTAGAGCGTCTCCTCCAAAGCCAACCCTACACAGTATACAGGATGAACACACACTAAGCTATACAGTTGGAAAAGATCAATAACTTAATCCCTAATTTGCCTCGGTGTGTTCTACATCTATATCCTCATTAAGATGCCTTAAACTAGGCCTAAGAATGCCTAGAATGGAATGAGGATGCAAAGATGTGCACAGAAAACAGTTCGAAATTTCGTTGAACAGAGTCCCGCCTTGAGTGTTTCGCCGAGCGGACAAAACGCTTCGCCGGCGTGATTTCTTCCGCTCAAGCGTACTGTAAAAATATACTGGATGCTCGAAATCTCCGCTGAAGGCCAAGATCACTCGCCGAAGCGATCAGAAGCAGTCGAAATCTTGGGAGCTCGATTTCGCCGAAGGCGTTGACCAAAATCTGGAAATTCCAGATTTGAGCTCCAAGATCAAAACCAAGTTTCAAAGCATCAAATTCGATCCTTTTGGGCTAATTTTCTGGAAAACACTTTAAAACTCAATGTATAACATGTTTCAAAGATCGATTTGAGAAATCAAGGCCCAAAGGTAGTTCCATTAAACTCATTTTCAAATCAATTCTCAAGAACATGATGAACATGCAATAACTATGAATTCAATCAATTTGAAGCCTCAAATGTTAGCTCAATTGAGCTCATTTCTTCAAGAACAAGGTGAAATCATGGTCTTTAACATGAATATGAACATGCATGCAAGGATTCTAACTCAATTGAAACCAATTTCATGAACATGATGTTAATTGAACATGCAAGACTTTAAACAATTTCCCAAGCTTCCAAATCATGCTCTAATGAGCCAAATCTTACAAAAACATGGGGAAATTCATGGACTTGAATATAAACACGAGCATGCATGTAACAATTAGCCATGAAAACATCTTTAAATTCCTCAATACAACCATGCATGCAAGAGATGAGCTTCAATTCAACATTATAAGCCATATCTTGGCTCTAATCTTTAATGATCCTCTAAACCATGCAAGAATCAATTGAATTCACAAACAAGAGGGTAGTCACACTACCTTAGGTCTCCAATTACAAGAATAGAAGCACAATATGCAAGAACCCCTTCAATCTCTACAAGTCTCTAAGCCAATTTGTGAAGGACTCAAGCTAACTCCTTTCTCTCTCTCTCTAATTCGGTTTAAGCTCTCAAATGAGCTGATGAAATGTTGGCTAAATGCACACTAAGGTTTCAATATAAAATATGGAGTGGGCCACTAAGTGGCAAAATGGTAAATAAGGCCAACTCTTGTAATTTACATCATTTGATCTAATTTAATCATACTAAATCAATTTTCAGATAATTATACCATAAAATCACATTAATTCTACTGATCATAAAACATCAGTCAATTTCTGGTTCGGCCGCCGATAAGGCCTTCAATTTGCAGTTTAATGCATAAGACGAGAATAGATAATTTGACAGTCAAATAGATAGATTGTGCATTTAAACGATTCTGATCAATCAATTGATTTGATTTGATCGATTCGGTTCGATGTCAATCAATTCGATTACCAATCGTGATCGATCTCGATTCAAGAATCGGTACTTAATCAAGAATAGCGACGAGGGTCTGGTGAACATTTGAGAGATCGCAAGAGGAACTGGTATCCTTGAGTAAGTCCAAATTGTGCGGCAAATTGAGAGGGGCAATACACCTCGATATGCATTTGTAGGCTCGAGGGTTTAAACCGCCAATGAACAATTCTCTTGGTAGCGATATAGAGGCCACATATCTTTATGAGGAGAAGTGGAGCATTCTTTATCACCAAAAAGTTTGCGACCAAAGTTGGTCCTTTATTGGCTTCGAAGAACGTAAGAATGAGGCGGATGGAGAGATAGGGAGTTGGTAAAGAAGGTAAAATAGTAAGCGAAGGAAGCAGGATAAAGGGTAATCCTAGCATACTTTTCCCCGTAAGTACTAGGATCCTGAACAAGGAATCTTAGACACTTGGGATGTAGGTCAGTGAAATAGGCGAAGAGCCAGAGTTGAAGCAACCAAAGGGGACCTCCCTGGTTAGCATCAAGAGGTTTTTCGCAAAATTGGGAACAGACTCTGTAGATATGACCTAAAAAGTAGGGGGCAAGAGCTATGTGTTTTTTCATGACAAGTGCCTTCACAAGAGGAGCAAACTCAGGCATAATCCTCTAAAATGAAGTGCAAAAGAGGAATTTACATAACCAGTATAAGATAAAGGAAAATAATTCTCTGTCCCTCATAGGACCTTCCTTTTTATTTTCGGCCTTTACAAAATCACTATAAGAGGAGTTTAGGGCTGGAAGAGAAAATTTGACAGGAAGGTCCGGGTAGTTGGGAGTAAAAGGAGAACCATGGGGTGAGAGCCCTAAGAGATGGCAAATATCAAGAACGGTGGGGGCCATCATGCCACACCGAAATTGGAAGAAATTAAAAGCCATATTCCAGAAGCATAAAGCAGCAGGAATAAAAAAGGGTCCCTGAATAATGAACCCGAAAGACGAAGGGTATCGAGGACACAGAGCTCTCAGTCATCTTCTCGCAGCACTACTCTGTCATACCATTCTTCCCATTCACCTCAATGTCGGCCAAAGAATACGGTGAGGGCGATTCATTCTCCGATTCGCCAATCAAGCCCTCCTTCATAGAGAAGGAAATGGTCCTCAAAGCGAGGATATAGAGTCATGAAGTTCAAGAGGAGCTTCGAAAAATAGGACTAAGAACATACTCTTGCTTGTTGCTATGGCGAGAACGAAGAGACGCCCATCTAAGTTGCTTGGTCCACGATCGTGAGTTTGGCAATTTCTTCATCAATACATTTCTTGAGCCATGGTAGGGTTGAGATGATCGCCAATGAGCACTTTCGATGAGAAGGATCCATTAATAGCAAGTAGTAAAGAAGAGAGGGTTAACGTAAGATTGGTAGGGTTTGTGTGTTGAAAGAGCAAGTGATTTCGAGCCGAAACAAAGGAGTTTTTAAAGAAAAAAAGGGCTTTGTGTGTCCAAAATTATATTGCGAAGTCGTTAAGTACTAAAGAAATGCGAATCGAGGAGCCTCTTCCAATATTGATAGTTTTGGAGGAAAATGCACTCAGGATGTTGGCCTTGACGAAGCAATATATTTGGCTTCGAAATGAGATTTTGGCGCCAAAAAATTAAATAACAACGGCTTCGAAATATATAAGTCGGCTTCGAGGCGTACTACATACTTAAAAATGCTAGAATGCTCGAATATTGGTCCACTTCAAAGGGTTCAAAGACCTGTTTGAAGGTTATTAATCAAAGTAACGACCTTTGGAGCAAATCCTTGGATCCTTTAAGGATGGGGAGCACTGTTCGAAGCATTAAAACCAATCGTTGGTTTTTATAAGAAGGAATTGCTTTTTGAACCAAAAACAGTATGGATTATTCTTCGAAGCAAGATGGTCAATTTGAAATTGATTGGCTATATTAACCATGACCACATATTGGTTATAGTTACTTTTGAGGGGTAACGTTGTTGAAATTCAAAGCATTAATTCCAGATGATATCAGCCAGAATTGTCAACTTTACTCCATAAATTGGAAAAAAGACATGTTGGTTCTTTTAGCGTTTCATTAAACAATTGAGTCCAGATTCGAAGGATGAGATTGTTCAATTCGCAGCTATGAGTTGGCTTTTAAAAGCAAAAAGAAGCAGAGTCAAACAATGTCAAGTACAGAAGGACTTTGTTTATATTGAAGCCAAGACAATTACATTAAGTAACCTTATTTGGGTACAAATTCAAGCTCATAAAAATAAGGAATAGAATAAATAACAAGATCATGAAACTTTGTCCAACAATGATCAATGAATGTTTGTTCTTTCTTTATTATATCTTCTATCTCCTCTAATGTTGGCTGCATAAGTTGGTGTGCTCTCACTTCATAGTAGAGCTCTTCAGCCTTTATTTCGAAAGCCTCTTCTCTTAATTTTTGTTCTAACTCATCTATAACCAAATCATCCCAATACGCAGAATCTTTATTTTTGAAGTCATCGAAATTTTCGATGAAGTTCACTGCTTCGTACTGGGCATGAATTCGGAGAGATGAAAGTTGATCCAAAGATTGGATGGTGACCTTGGAATTCTGATGCCAGTGGAGGAGTACTGGAAGTTAGTCCAGGAACATGTGAAGTTCTGCTTGGGCAATGGGATTAAGGACATAGCCTCTAGTCAGAATATCACAAGCCCATCGAAAGTTCTTGAGAGGGATGTCATCCTCAAGAACATTGAAGGGCAAGTGAGAAAAGGCCGCAAGCAGAAGTTGAGCTTGTTTCCGTTCAAATGGAGTTGGGGGTGATGGAGGTTTGTAAGGTGGAAAGATTTTGTCCATGGGAAGGGCAAGCCTTAATTTCTCTGTCCAGGAAAGAGTGGGAGGAGGAGAAGGAGTAGATGGTTCTACTTCAGAAAATGGAGAAGGTGTGGATGCTTCTATTCCAGAAGGTGGAGAAGAAGGTGTAGATGCTTCAATTTCAGAAGAAGGAGAAGAAGAAGTAGATGCTTCTGTTATGGAAGATGGCACGGGAGTGGAAGGAACAAAGGCATTAATGTAGTCAAGCCATTCAGAAGAGCAAATCTTCGCCTTCTTGGCTAAAAATGAAGGGCTGTACCCTTGTGATTCTTCAAGGCAAGGCAAGATGCATTATCCTTGTGGGCATAGAGGATGTGTACCAGGCCACAAGTAGATTCTCCTCCAAACTACGTCGAAGGTCAATGGGCACATAAGGGTAGACCACCGAGCTTCGAGCGTAAGAAGGAAAATCTAAAGGATCAGTGAACTCAACAAAATGGTGATTGATTCGTTCCCTCAACTCTCAGGACTCAGGTGCTGACCAGTTTGTCCATCCGGAAACCCCAGAAGATGAAGAAGTGGTAGCTTTATCCCAAGTAGAGGTTTGTGAAAAAGAACTTCCCAAGTCCATATTTGTAACTTGTTGAAGCAAAGGCTTGAGAATAGTTCGTTCAAAATACAAGGGGAGTTTAGAGAAAGAACTTCTTGTATCTGTAAATTTGTAAACCAAGGGATTAAGGGCAATGTGTTCGTAGTCCAAAGGTTGATAATCTGCAAAAGCCTCCATGACCTGAAGATAGAAGGGCGGATAAAGGCGGCTAATGAATGCGTGGAGATTCTTTCGAGGGGAAACAGCATTACTCAATGGCTCTTCATATGCTTGATCAATAGAGTGAGAAGTTGATTGAGTCATAGTCCGTTCGAATGCTAAAGGTATTGGAATGTTCAACAAAGTTGAGAGTTAATGCAAATGATCACCAAATAGGTGACGGTTGTGTTTCCTGAAGATGGATTCTATGCGTTCAAAAGCGCGAAAAGCTTTTGATCCACTAATATCTCCAAGTATTGGGTATATTAGTGCGAGGTAATGTTGGCTACATATTTTGTAAAAGCCAATTACAATTCGACACGTGGCGAATAAAAGGGTATTATGGGAAGATGATTTTAATCTTGATCCCAATCGTACGTGGCAATAAACATTGGTTCTCAAGTGATCTGAATAGCACTAGATCAAGAATGAGATACAAGGTGGCTTCAATTACCTATATTCAAATTCAAATACGGGAGGAAGCTCAATTGCAAGTGATGGCGTGGTGGAACTACTTCTAAGGCGGATGATCGGCGATCATGGAGGAAGCGATTCAACGGTTGAAGTGCGATTGAAGGTCATCCTTGACAAGTATAAATAGCAAGGAAGTCCCCATAAAAGAGCCCCAGACTCAGATCATACAAACCAGTCTTTACTTTATATTTTCTTTCCCAGTTTTACATTTCCTGCACTTTAAATATCTGTTCTTTAAATACCTGTACTTTAAATACCCGCACTGCACTTCTATTCATAGGAGTAGTTTCAAATAGATTCAAGTAGGTTATTGCTGTAAATCTCCTCGAAGCTGAGTTTGGACTATTGTAAGTGTTCATTTTAATGAAATACTTCGATTGTTCTTCATATTAACTGTTATTTCTCTTAATTTCTCCTAAATCAAGCCACCAGTAAAAGTCCTCTTCATTGAGGCTGAAAGAACTAAAACACAATCGCCTGATAATTGATTGGCAATTATAATTTCTGTAAGGACTGATTGATCCTTGCTGGTACGCTCGCATTTACAAATATACCCTTCGAAAAGCCAAAAAGCCAACAATTATTTAAGTGACAAACTTAATATGTTTGCATTGACGACCCTACAAAATGCATCATGTGGATTTATTATTGGAAAATAATGTACAAATCCATTTTTAAATCTACTTTTTAAATTTAATGATGTGTAAATAACATGGTTGGTTGATAACTAAAGAAGATATGAGAAAATGAGAGAATTGCTTTACATATTTGTGACGATCCCGCCACGTATAAATCTTGAATTTAATTAATTAAGGAGATTTGGATTTTACTTAGTTATTATTCTGATTTAGTTTGGGATTTATGGGAATTATTGGGCCTAATTTGTATATGATTCTATTAAGGATTTATTTTGGAATTAGAAATTAAAAAACTAAATGGCTTAAGAATGTATAATTGGTGAGCTGGATCAGTTTAATTTCAATTATGGAACCATATTAGAGTTTAATTAATTATTCGATTCAGTTTCGATTCAATTTAATAAAATTAAGATTTGATTAATTGGGTCCGAATTATAATTAATTAAGCCAATTTGGTTATAAGAATTAGTAATTGTGATTATTCTGTATTAAATTCACTTATGAGGTGTCCAATTTGAATATATAAATTATTGAGAGGAATCTTGAGTTTGATCTGAAATTGAAGGCTTTAGTGATTTGGAAAATCAAAATTGATGATAGTAATAAATTTAATTTGATATTTGGAACCTTTTGAAAATTTGATTAAAAATTTGATTCAAATTGATAAATTTAATTATGATTGATTGAGCCTTAATTGAAGTTAATTTGACTAATTAAGTTATGAGGAATTTGTGATTAGTTAAGATTAATTTTAAATGAATGGAGATTAATTATTAGAATTCATGTAGTGATTCGTTTAATAGGAGATTTTATTTTGGATTAGTTTAATATGGAGAGCAAGTTTAATTAAAAATTTGATTCAGATTAAAAAAATTAAGAGTGATTAAATTAAGATTAATTAAATGAATTAAGTTAAGTGATGTTTAATTAAGTGAATATATAATTAATAGACCAATCTAATCCTACTCAAAACTAAGGTCAAGTTTGGGGACTTTGAAATAATTCAAAAAGTTAAAAAGTTACTCAAAAAGTTAAAAAGTTAACACTATTCACCAAAAGTCAACAATTACGGCTGCACAACTCCCAATTCAAATTTTTCTCTAAAAACCAATTTTCACAATTTTTTATTACACATTTTTTCATAAAAAGTCAAAAAATTAACCCAAACATCCATATTTTCAACCTCAATTTTTTAGTCAAAAAAAACAAAAAGTACACTTATTTAGTCTTCCCAAACAATATTAAAAGTGTTGATGTAAATTCGAGTAACTTCTAGAAGTTTTGGTCAACAAAAAAAACTTCTAGAAGCTCTGAGTGTAGGAGATTGTATTTCATTTGCTGGAGGAGTTGAGAGAACTTAAAGAGGAGTTCCTCCTTTCTTCACCTGAGACGTTTTAGGAGTTAGAGAGAGAGAGAGAGAGAGAGAGAGAGAGAGAACTCACTTTCATTTTGTTGGAGAAGGTTTTAGAGTTAGAGGAAGAGAAAAAGAAAGGCTATGTGCTGGAGAAGCAAAAGAGTTTGTTGCTGGAAAATTCTATGTCAAAGAAGAGAGAAGCAATTGAGCTCAGGGAAAGTTAGGGTTTAAAGAAAGAAAAGGGAAATTCATCAAGCTTATCAATCAAGAACTCTAGGTAAGGATTTCAAGCTTAATTTTGTAAATAATTTAGTTAAAAGATGAAATTAAGAAGTAAATGGGTTCAATTTCATGTAATTTAAAAAGGAATTGGCAAAATGATGAAGAAATTGATCTAGGTTCATGGCCATGGAAATAAATTTAGAAATTAATTATTTTGGGTATGATTTTGAATATCTTACATGAGTTTAAGTCTCATTTCTACATACATAAACAAATTCTACAAGTTTTAATACTTTAATTGTACATGCATCATAGATTTCTAAGAATTGATTTCATGTTTTGATGAAACAAGAACTAAGTTTTGGAAAATTATGAGTTTAATTTTTAAATTGAACACATTTTACGAGTACACAAGTAAATTGAATTGTACACGTAAAAATTGAACACATTTTATGTGTACAATTCAAATAAGTAAAAATAAAATAAAAAAAAAGAATTACATCTTGGGTGGTAGTTAAGTGGCAAGTTTTTGCCCTTTATCAAACCTTAGATTTGAGTCTTGCCCTCTTCTTTAATTTTATTTTATTTTTAAAATTGAGAAATCCACTTGGCACGTAGAAGGCTTTAGGACACCAACACAAGTGTTCACGTAACACTTGTGCTCTATAAGTCAATGGAATGCGTTTAATTTCATTGCTATCGTTATTGAAATCCTTTGGTTGGTGTGTCATTGTATTGGTTAAGGGAAATTTGATTTAGACTTTGATTCACATGTTCGTTACTTGTTGAATCGTCATTCTTTTGGCTTTCTTTTTTCCCCACATTTTGAATTTTGGCATAAGAATAGAACCATTGGGTAGCTTATTGTTGGGGTTTCATTTTAGACTTTTGATTTTCCTAAAAAGGAGTTTGGACTAGAGAGTTATGTCCATTTGAAAATTTAGCACCTAGGTTGATTTGTGTAGTTCGCGCGAGCGCAAGTTTGAGCGCTCGAGTAGGTTTTTGACCCTTCCAGTTCTGAATGTCAAAGCCTGAGATACTTGGAGTCTTCATTCTTCGCTCGAGCGGTCTGCTCTGCAAAAGTTTGAGATACTGCAAACCTTCATTCTTCACTCAAGTACAGGAGTGTTCGCTAGAGTGGTCTATTTAGATTGCCTTTACCACTCTAGCGCAAGTTTGAGTGCTCAAGCGGTATGTTCAAAATCTGCACATAAAGGTCACCTTTTGGTCAGATTTGTGAGTCCAAAACCTACTTTTGTCCTTACACTATAAATAGAACCATGCACTCTATCTTTCCTCACGTTTTACACACATTCTCTCTCTCTCTCTCTCTCTCTCTCTCAACTTTTGTTTTTTCATACAAATCCTTTAGTTTACCTCACTTCGGATCATCTCCTCACCTTGGTCCTTTGAGATAGATTGTAGAGCGCGTTGAAAGCTCCATTTTGATTTGAGTGAATCATCTTTTTGTCACCTTCGACTTTTAGGGCTTTTCTCTTCTTGTTTTCTAGTTTGAGGTAGGGATGATCTTACTCTAGTATATTTGTTTTATCATATTTATGTGGTATTTTGGTTAGATATAATTTTGTGGAAATTTGGGATTTTGATATATATGTACAATAAAATTAGAGTTTGCCCTTTTTTGCTTCAATAACTCATAGATATTCCTCTAAATTGATGAGTGAGATTGGAATTTCATAAATATGGGTTCAAATTGGGAAAACCCTAGATTTTGACCCAAACCTAGAAAGTGGAAATTGAGGATTTTATTGTGTATTGAGAATTGATGTATGAAATGAGGAATTGATCTGGAAGTTGCGAATTCTTTGGAATATCTAGTACTAGTACTATTGAACCTTCGGGGATTATTGAAATTGTTGAGACATTGAATACGTTTCTTTGAGAATTATGAAAGTTTTGGAATATTGTTTTAGTTATGCTCTAGTATTGCCATTTGTGGAATATTATGATAGAGATAATTGTTTTGGCAAATGGTAGAGAATTGCATGATTGTTGTAGAATGAATTGAAACCTTAGGGAAATGAAAACCATTTTCAATTCATGCATTGCATTATCATATTCATGTTTTCACTCATTGAATTTTGGAGAATTGGTATTGGAATTACTTGAATACCTTTTGCAAACTTGTTGAATTATTAAAATAAAAAATGTAGTTAAATCTGGAATGTGTAGAAAACGTTTGAAAATTAAATTAAGTTGGCTTAAGGCTCTCGATGAAAGTCCAGAAACCAGCACGTAGTCAGGTGTCCAATCACCCTTCTGGTTAATAGCTAGTAAATGTGGATTTTTGATAGTTCTAAATAGACTACTTGCATACATGTTGCCTAAGGATTTTTCGTATATTATTTATAGTTTAATAATTTGCCTTTTGAAATGATTGGAACTCAAACATTTTGAAAAGCTTTGCATCATTGCATTTATGAGAATGGAAAAAATAACGCTTTAACTTGAAATGACATCACTTGCATTCATGATTATACATGCAGTACTACAATAATATTTAAAGATCATACAAGAGAAATTAACAAGATCTCACTTTTATTAGAAGTGTGATAAATTAGAATGATATTTTGATCACAATCAATTTAATTGAATGAGATAGTATTTATTTGTTTATCTCACCTTTTAAATAAGCGTGATTATATCTTTTTTTAATCATAGTTTCTAAATAAGTGTGATTATATATATATAGATATTTTCAATCTCATTTTTATATAAAATCATCATTTGTGTCCTCTTTGAATGAACACCTTCTTTTTTCCAAACTCTTCTTTTCCTCTCCATCTTACACTCACAAACCCTCCATCTCGCCTCTCTCTCTCTCTCCCTTGCGATTTTACAGGCATGAGTTCGGAGGACGACCTTCGTGTTCACAACCAGTGTTCTCTGTGTGTGACCACCACTAGCAACTACAACCTCCACCGGCGACTGCGACCATTTTGGAATTGTTGGATTAGATGACATTTTGGAGAAATTATTTTAATGAGTTTTTGTTATCTTATTTGATGGGTTTGATTTGATCTGTATCATGTTGTGGTTCATTTCATAAACTTTATCTTTGTTTGGTTACTGAGAATTTGTGGGGAAAAATGAAATTTTGGAATAGTTACATAAGATGATAGTTTAGAGAAATTACTTTGATGGGTTTTTCTGGTTTTGCTGATTCCACATATATGTTTATGTTGCTAATGGGTTTAATGACGGATTTGATTCATTTCATAAAGTTTGTCCCTGTTTGGTTACTGAAAATTTGTGGGAAAAGAAATGAAATTTTGGAATTGTAATAAAGAAGAGTTGGGCACAAGCTACGGTGCAAAATTCCGTTCACATCTTCATCTGCGGCACTTATATTAGTAACTTCATCCTATTAGGTTTAGTATTCTGATTTTTTATTGTTTGAATGATGCAAAAATAGACTGAATAGACATTTGTTTTTCTTAACTTTTTGTTACCTTCTTAAATTGAGGATATGAGGTTTGTTGGCTTCTAATCTGAGGGTCAATGATGAGTCAAGTATTGGCATACCTTGACATTAATGTGCATTAACAAGTATTTGATAACTAAGTTAAATTATGTTTTCATTTTGACAGTTATTTGATTTTTATTTTTTATTTTTTTTTATTACAGGAAAAGCAGGTCAAAGCTGACATGGATAGCAGCTTGCTAAGCATTTCTTTGTGGATTACTTGGGTAAGCTGAATTTATTCTTTAATCATGCAATTACTGTAATCTGATATGGGTAGTATTGGTTTTAACCTTAGCAACCTTTGCTACTGCCATGACCAATCTTGCTCCAACCATCACCTTTATTTTGGCTCTCTGTTTTATGTGCATTTTATTTTCTGTTATTCTTTTAAGGGTTGTTATATATAACTAAATGAATTTTGGTCATCCTCATAAATAATCACTAAGAATAGGATTATCATCTCTTTTGGTTTATATGAGCACTTATTTACTTTTAGTTGGTGTAATGGTTCGTTAATTTATTTAGTTATATATTTATTTACCTCTAACTTTGTAATTATTTTAAATGTAGTTAAAAAATAGATAAAAGAGTGAAATTTGTAAAATACTACTAAACTTTCTCAATTTTTTTTCTTTTATACTTGTGAACCTTTTTACACGGGCGAATTACACTAATGGTTCCTATAATTTGGGGTTTGTGTCACTTTGGTCCCTAACTTTTCAATTGTAACACATTTGACCCTGAATTCTAAATCTTAATCCAAATAAGGACAATTGAAGATACCATTACTTAATTTTAAGGGCAAAATCGCCAATTTAATAAAATATAAACTAATTTAACAAAAATAAATGACAAAAAAATATTTTTGAATTTTGAACAATTATTTCTATCCACTAAAAATAAAATTATGTAAAATTGATAAATCTCTTAGACATTTATTTATTTATTTATTTTACCAAATGATCATGTAATGGGCGGTTGTTTTTATTTTCATTAAATTAGTTTTTATTTTTTCAAAAGTCAAATATGACTACAACTTTGATATCATTATTAAATTAATCCATTAAATAAAAAAAATCCAATACTAAAAATATTTCATATATTAAAAATATCAATTACATATTAAAATCATAATAATCACCCATTACATGATCATCATCCAAACACATAATAAAAATTAATTTGGTAAAAAAATAAATAAATGTCTAAAATATTTATTAATTTTACATAATTTTATCTTTGGTTGGTAGAAATAATTTTTAAAAATTTAAAAATATTTTTTTGACATTTATTTTTGTCAAATTATTTTATATTTTATCAAATTGACAATTTTACCGTTGAAATTAAGCAATGATATTTTCAATTGTCTTTATTTGGGACAAGATTCAAAATTCAGAATCAAATGTGTTACAATTGAAAAGTTAGGAATCAAAGTGACATGACTCCCAAACTATAAGGACTGTTAGTGTAATTCGCCTTTTTTACATTGTCCTTGCAACATCTATTATGAAAAAGCCATTGATTTCGATACGGGAATATAGCAAAATATATTTGATAACAAGTTTATTTTAGAAAAACAAAATACATAAGCATAGTTTGGATTTTTTTTCTTTCAAATTCACCTAAACATTGAATAAAACAAAAGTACGTGAAGTTTAGTCTTTGACTTTGTGCACTCAAGCTATTAACTATCGCTATCTTTTGATAAGTACGATTGTGGTTGTTGAATTTCGACCTCACAATCAAATCGGATCTCTTCATCAAGGTCCTAAGAACTAGGTCGTGGAGCATATGCAGAAATAGAGAAGTCCAACACCTGCACACAAGAAGACAATAAGACCGGTGGCTTGTCTACCCAGAGGCATTTCGACAATCAAGTCAATCAACAATCTCTGAAGGATATCGGCACAAATACACACACTAGTTCAGAACATACCTTAGACCTACGGGGTGTCTTCTTTATATAGCGATCAGTGTCTTATTTCCTTTAGAAGTCTTACTTCATGGGGCTCTATCATTTACAATGATATCACTTATCCAAGACTCCTATTCAGATTAGAATCAACTTTCTCAAGAGTCCAACCGCAAACAGGTAGTTTGATATCAATTAGGACTCTTGTCCTCTATCTAAATATTTCAGATTCCGATATAATTGCATTGTATCTCAGCAGCCGGGATCACCCACATGGCACCTCAGCTAACAACCTAAGCCACATGGACAACCCCAAAATTATGTCCCCACAGGTTAACATAGAATGGTAGAACACAAGGACAGAGATGGGAATGTTCTGTTAAATTTTATTATGTATTGGATAAATAATTATGGTTTTGAATCAAGTGCTAACTATGATATTATAAGTTACTGTGAGGGAAGATTTACACGGATTGTACGGCCGAGCGACGATGATGGCAAACTCGACAGAATGCTTTCGGCAGGCTAACCTCACATCGGGCGCTGCCAAAGAACTTGGTTCAGACGGGGATATTGGCCGGTTGGACACCAACAGACGTGACCGAGGTGCGGCTCGTCGAGGGGATCGGAGTCCAAGGTTGCAGATGGTTACGCCGAGCTATATGGTGCCCGGGCTGGACTTGAACCGCGGTAGCACCGGTGTGCGCCTAACCGGCCGTTTGAGATGAGCGCGGTCCGCAGGACCGAGAGGGATAGATGGATGGTTAGGGGCCGGCATGCCTCGCCCGGCTGGTCTGGCGAACCGGTCAGTATTGGCTCGGTCGAGCCGGCCAGGCTTTCGCTTAATTCCAAGTTATTAGTCGGACATATAGCGCGGTTAAGTGAGGACAAGCCTCCTCAAGTGTTAGGCCGGTCGTGGCATCTCGGTCAAGGGTGCCACCTGGGCCAATGGCGTGAGGGAGAGGACATCTGCGCCACGCACGCCTCAATACCGTTGGGCAGTTCTGCGTGCACTGATGAAAGGACAAAACCTTTACACGCGTAAAGTGGTGAGAGGCGCGCTCTGCCACCTGTCCAGGAAAGGACAACAGAGGTAGTGCGACAATCTGGGTCGCATGGCCAGCCTAGAAATAGAGGAAGAGATCAACAATGGAGGTATGCGAACTCATTCTCAAAACCCTTCTCTCTTCATTCTCTTCTTTCTCAGTGAACTGACTTGAACGTCGGAGGGTTTTTCCGGCACACCACCGCCGGGCAGCTCACCGTTTTTGTGTTGCAGAGACCGACTCATGGACGAAGCTTGACGCTCAAGGCGCACGGAGAGCCAGGATATTTCGCCGCATAATTGGCGCCGTCTGTGGGAAAAAGTTTGATACTCTTGTTCTTCGAACTTCTTGGACCATTTCGATGGCCAACAACGATGGAGTTCCGCTGCCCGTCGTCGATGGTGTCACTCTAATATATGGCGAGAGAAGGCCCCCCTAATGTCCCAACCATGGCTGGCCTGGGAACCTCTTCGTGGGGAACGCGCGACAAGCGTGGGAGGAGTTCAGATCGCTCACAGAGTCCTGGGGGCCGCCGGCGCCGGGGGGAGTCCCGTGAGAAGCGCCTGGAGCACAAACTCAAGGATCAGGAGGCCCTCATTCGTAAGATGGCGGCGGAGATGGAGCTTCTGAAGCGCCAAGTGAAGGGGAAGGGTGTTGCTGGAGAGGGCAACCTCAATGAGCGCATCCCCTCCCCTCATTCTAGCAGTCGCCACCAGAGGAGGACTCATTCAATCTCCATCACCAGGAACTATGGGGCTGGAGACTCTGACCAACGAGAGAGCAGATCCACCACTCGCGACAAAGACATCGCCTCGCCTGGCCATCAACGTCGCGATACCGCCTCCTCCTGCTCAGGACCTCGAGGACGTCTGAGGAGAGAGCGCGTCGGAGGCTCAGAGGGTGCCGCCTCCAGGCTAAGTGCCCCAGCCACAGGCGAAGAAATGATGATGCCGGCACCCAGAAGCATAGCTCCAGCACTGGTGGACAAAGAATTGGCGAGGCTTACATCCACGCCATTGTCCCCAGAGATTGAGGGCACGCCACTCCCTGCTGGATTCCACCAGCCAAAATTCACTTTGTACGACGGCAAGACGGATCCGTACATGCATGTGAGTCATTACCGGCAAGTGATGGCGGGGCACCGACGGAACGATGCCTTGATGTGCCTCATATTCCCAGCAAGTCTGGGAGAGCTGGGCTTGAAGTGGTTCGAAAGGCTCCCGGAGGGGAGCATCGAGGGGTGGCAGCAACTAGCGGAAGCCTTTGTCACCAGATTCAAGACTAACACTCGAACGCCGAAGGAGGTAGACCATCTCCTGGGCGTCAAGATGGAGTCTGGGAGTTCACTGAAGGCATACAATGCGAAGTACTGGGAAACTTACAACGAAATTCTCGACTGCCCTACCAATTTGGCGATCACTCAATACAAGAGGGGTCTCCCAGTCGGACATAGGCTGCGAGATTCACTCACGATGCATCAGCCGACCACCATGGAATCTCTGATGCAACGGATCAACGAACACATTCGTGTGGAGGAAGACGCCGCCTCTATGACCGAGAAGGATAATCCGGTCGGGGTGGACAGAAGGGTAGCAGGGAAGGTTCACTCGGTCGGGCAGGAGGAGAACCGCCCTAGCGACCGACCAAAAGATCAGCGTCGAGGAACCGGCCAAAATGACAAAAATCGAGGCCGCAGAAACGACCGGGCTGATGCACCCCGCGACGCAGCAGAGGATGCTAAGAGAAAATTGAAGGCGCGGATAGGGATTACCACGGTCTTCAAAATTCCCATCTACCGCATTCTAAGCGAAATCCGCGGGGAGCCTTTTGTCCGTTGGCCGGCCAAGCTGGGGAGCGCGCAGCGGGGCTTCAATCCAAAGTATCGCTGCACCTTTCATGAAGAAAGGGGGCACCGGACAGAGGATTGCTTGCCGTTCAAACAGCATTTGGAGGAGTTGGTGGCGGCAGGGCATCTTGACCAATACATTGATGGGGGAGTCACGGCCGCGCCGGCTGGACAGACAGAGCCAAACGGAATGGCCGCCTTAGAGGTGCCCCCACAGGGTGTGATTAACGTCATCCACGGCATCATTGAACCAGCAAGGGTCTGCGAGCTGAGAGGGATGATCAAGAAGGTTGAGCACATGAGGGAAGTGCTCTCGATCCAGCCCGCGGTAAAGAAAGGCAAGACCGAGGAGAAAGACGTCCTTTCGTTCTCTACCAAAGATCTGGAAAGGGTGCAGATGCCGCATAATGACGCATTGGTGGTGACCCTTCGCGTCAAGGATTTCGATATCAAGAGAATATTAATCGACCAGGGGAGTTCGGTCGAGATAATGTACTATGACGCGTTCAAACAAATGAAATTAGAGGACAAGGATTTGGCTCCTGCAACATCTCCCCTAGTCGGTTTCAACTCACAACCAGAATGGCCGATTGGAAAGATTATCTTGCCAATCAAGGCAGGGTCGGTTGTGAAGCAAGTAGAGTTCTGGGTGCTCAAAGTTCCATCGACTTACAATTTGATTCTCGCGAGGTTGGTCGACGCCATGCAAGCAGCTTGCTTCAACTTTCCATCAAGTCATGCGCTTCCGCGCTAACGGGCAAATAGAGGAAGTCTGGGGAGACCAGGTGATGGCCAAACAGTGCTTCGTTGCGGTAAATGGCAGCCGAGCGGCCAAAGGGTTTGTTCAGATGATCGAGGGGCCTGAGGGAAAGGAAGTCCTCGAAGACGTGGGCAGAAAGGCCGAGGAAAAGTCAGTGGAAGATTTGGTGGAAGTGTGCATCGACGAGAAAGATCCAACTAAGTTCTTCCTCCTGGGCTCGTCTCTGTCCAGCGCTGAACGGTCGGATTATGTGAACTTCTTGGTCGACAACTTGGAAGCTTTCGCGTGGACGCCTTACGATATGCCTGGTGTCGATCCAAGTTTTATCTGCCACCAGTTGAATGTCTTCCCCAACGCGCGGCCGGTCATACAAAGGACGCCGTTGCTCACCTTGCACCATTTGAAGTGGTGGCGTAAGAAGTGAAGAACTCGTTGGAAGCCGGGCCATAGAAGAGGTGCAAGACTACGATGGATATCTAACACGGTGGTGGTTCCTAAGAAAACGGCAAGTGGCGAAGTCTGCGTGGATTACAAGATCACAACCGCGGCGTGCCCAAAGGATAGCTTTCCTCTCCCTCGAATTGACCAGCTGGTAGACTTAACCGCTGGCCACCAGAGGTTTAGCTTCCTGGACGCATATCGCGGTTATCACCAAATAGCCATGTACGAACCGGACAGAGAGATCACGTCCTTCACCACCCCCAGAGGCTTATTCTGCTACAAGGTCATGCCATTCGGACTGAAGAACGCCGGGGCAACCTTTCAGCGGATGGTGACAAAGATGTTCGCCCCTCTCTTGGGCCGAACTATGGAAGCCTATATCGACGACATGGTGGTGAAAAGTAAGGAGAAGTCTCAGCACCTCACCGACCTATCATAAATGTTTGCCATACTCAGCCACAAGCTTCGCTGAACGCCTCTAAGGCGCTTTGAGTTGGCACGAAATTCCTAGGTTTTCGTCACAAACCGGGAATTGAGGTCGACCCATCGCAAATAAAGGCAATACAAGAGTTGAACGCCCTAACTCCACGAAGGACGCGGCAACATCTTGCGGAATGAAATGCTACAACAGATTTATCACCGGTCTTCGGATCGTTCAGGGCCCTTCTTCAAAACTTTGAAGTCCAAGTTCTTTTGGGATGAAGAGTGCGACCGTGTTCTGGCGGATTTGAAAGCATATCTCTTCGACCTATTTTGGTTACACCTCCGGGCGAAGAGTTATTTCTCTACTTGGCGGTCTCCCAACATGCGGTGGCCGTTTAGTCCGCGTCGAGGGCACTCAAGACTTGCCCATTTTTATGTGAGCAAGACTTTGCTCTACCAAACGAGGTATCTCCCCTTGGAAAAGTTGGCGTTGGCTCTCATGATGGCGTCAAGAAAGCTGGCGCACTACTTTCATGCCCATACAATCGTGGTGTTAACCGAGTTCCCGCTCAAGGTGCTCTTTGAAAAGGCGGACTTTACTGGGAGAATTCTGAAATGGGCCGTAGAATTAGGCCAGTATGACATTAAGTTCTAGCCGCGCACCGCAATTAAAGCTCAAGCCCTTGCAGATTTTGTGGCGGAATTTGCCCCAGGAACGCACCCTGTCTGTCCGGTTGATTTGGTTGATGCGGATTTAGCACAACCCGGGGTTCTGGCAACAGAGATAAGTGGTAGCCCGCGAGCGGGAGAAGAACATAGCTTGCCCGAAATAGCAGAGGCTGACGACTCATCGAAAGAAGAACCCCGCAAAGAAGTGCAAGGAGACCAGATTGAGCCTACTAGAGACTTGGAATTGAGAAGCTCCCAGAATCCATCTGATTGCTGGAAACTGTTCCTTGGCGAGATATGGAAATTGTTCGTCGATGGGGCGTCCAATAGGCATGGGGCTGGGTTGGGAATTGTTCTAACTTCGCCAGATGGGCTAATTATCGAGCAAGCAATTACGCTCGGCTTCCCAGCATCCAACAACGAGGCAGAGTATGAAGCCCTCCTGGCCGGTCTAAGAAGCGCGCTCAGAATGAAGGTCACAGCCCTCATGGTGTTCAGCGACTCCAAGTTGGTGGTCAATCAAGTCTCAGGGGAGTATGAGGCCAAAGATGAAAGAATGGCCAAGTACCAGGCGCTGGTGCGAGCGGAAGTCAGGAAGTTCGATGCCATCAGAGTTGAACAGATCAACTGCGAAGGAAACAGCACAGCCGATGAATTGGCCGGTCTTGCTTCCACTCAGACAACCTTTCCCAATCCCTTGATGATTGAATTTCTACCCCGGCCAAGCATTGAAGAACCAGAAGCATCTGAGGTACTCTGCACGGACCTGGGACCTTCTTGGATGGACCCCATCATCGCCTTTTTAAAAGATCGCATTCTACCAGAAGAAAAGAAGGTGGCCCACAAGATCCGAGCAAAGTCGGAGCGGTTTTGGCTATCACCTTCCGGAGCCTTATACAAGAAATCTTTCACGGGACCGTACTTGAAGTGTGTCCACCCCTCTAAGGTGGAGGCTTTCCTTTATGAGATCCACGAAGGCATCTGCGGCAGCCATACTGGGGGTAGATCTCTAGCCTACCGAGCAATCTCGCAGGGTTATTGGTGGCCGTGCATGCAGGCGGACGCGCAAAAATACGTTCGTCGATGTGAAAAGTGTCAAAAATTCGCTCACCAGATTCACCAGCCAGCAAGGGAGTTACTCTCGCTCACAAGTCCTTGGCCGTTTGCACTCTGGGGATTGGATATTGTCGGGCCCCTTCCAGTTGCACCGGGCAATCGCAAGTTTTTCATCGCAGCCACCGATTATTTCACCAAGTGGGTGGAGGCCGAGCCACTGGCAACTATTAAGGAGAAAGACGTTAAGAAATTTGTTTGGCAAAATGTGATCACTCGCTTCGGTATACCTAGGGCGCTCATCTCAGATAATGGCACTCAATTCGATGGGAAACTCTTTCGCGGATTTTGCGAAGAGTTGAAAATTGAGTTCTACAATTCAACCCCGGCCTATCCTCAGTCGAATGGTCAAGCAGAGGCCTCAAACAAGACCATCCTGGATGGGCTGAAGAAGCGGCTTGAGAAGGCAAAGGGAAAGTGGGTTGAAGAGCTTCCTAATGTGCTATGGGCATACCGCACTACGCCAAGACGGTCGACCGGCGAAACACCGTTCGCTTTGGCTTATGGAATGGAGGCCGTCATCCCATTAGAGATTGGCATGCCAACCATCCGCTCAGAAAGTTTCCAACCAGACTTGAACAATGAGACCGTGGCACTAGAGTTGGACCTTGCTGAAGAAAGACGAGAGCGCGCATTAATCCACCTAGCGGCCTATCAGCAGGAACTTTCCAAAAAATACAACAAGGCAGTGCACCCAAGGCTATTCAAGGTTGGGGATTGGGTCCTCAGGAAGGTACTGGGCAACACAGTGATCCCTGGCGAAGGCAAGCTCGGCGCAAATTGGGAAGGACCATACAAGGTGGTTGGTCTCGCTGGCAAGGCGGCATACCATCTGGAAGACTTGGATGGCAAGGCCGTCCCCAGACCATGGAATGCAGCAAACCTTAAGGTTTTTTACTTTTGAAATGTAATTTGTTTATGTTCCCTGGCTTTTTTAGACCTCTAGCCCTTTGGCATTTGATGTAAGAAATGGCAATATTTTTGTAATGAAAATTAGTTCTGCTGGTATGTTATTTGCCCAATGATATAAAGACACAAGGGGCAATTATGGGTGTTAGGGGCAAGGACCGGATTGCATGTGACCGGACTGTTTTCCCCGGAATGGGAGCAGACCGCACAAATAGTTGCGTATGGAACAATGCGCATTAGGGCCGAGTTGGTTTTGCTCGCCCAGTGGGAATGTTGGTGGCATGGCCAACCGGATTGAAACATTGGTGATTTGCCCAATGTGGAAGCCGAGCTGATTTTGCTCGGCCCATACAAGCATATTGGCGAATTGCCCAATATGAAACGAGCTGATGTTGTTCGACAGAATTAGCGATGCTGGTGTCTTGCCCAGCAATTATAAGGCCGAGCTGAATTTGCTCGGCCGAAAAGAAATGCTGACTTATTAAAGTTAAACAGGTAGGCTAGTTTTTGCTTGGCCGAGTACACAACATCACTCTATTAGGAAATTAAGAAATTGCAAGGTTATGTTCGCCGACCTGCCAGTTGATCAAAGTGCGAGCGTGAAATTCAAACAAACACAAGCCGAACGGAAACAACAGTTCTACGAGCAAAAAGTTGGGTTTCATTGATAGAGGACGTGCAGTACAAAAGGGGGGCGTAGCCCGGGTACATTGCAAAAAAAAAAAAAAAAGAAAAAAAAAAAGAAAAGAAAATAAAAAACAAAGAAACGCAGGAAAAGTATAAAGAAGGCAAAATCTTCAGTCCAGGTCAAGGTTCGCTTCGGCTCCTCCACCGCTAACTCGTGGTCGATGCACCGCCGGGCAGATTTCTCGGCACCACATCAATGCCTTCCACCGAGACGACATCCCGATCAATCACTTCATCTTCAGCATTCTGAGATGCTTCGGGTGGAGTTTGCTCGGCTGCTTTCTCGGCGGCGGCCTCTTCCTCAGCCTCCTTCCGTGCCTCCGCAATAAGACGGTTTTGCTCGGCCTGGGAGTAAGCTAGCATGTAGACCGGAATATAGGCAGGCGGTGGGTTAATGAACATCTCCGAATCCTGGCCAAGGCCAACTTTTTCCACGCGCTTTCCACCAAGACTGAAAAAGATGTCTGGTAGCCCTGACCGCGCCGTAAGTTTTTTCCCCCTGCTTATATCCACGGTCCTCCGCCTCGTCCACCGCCTTGTCCATGGCGTCCTTGTTGGCGTCCCTCAACTTTCTGAGCTCGGCGAGGTACCGAGCTTTGGCTTTCTTCGCGGCCTCTTTCTTGTCCGCATCTGCTCGGTCAACCTTCAGCTTCAATGCGTCCCGCTCGGCCGCAACCTCCTCTTGTGCGGCCTTAAGCTTTGCTATCTCGGCTACGTGCGATTTGTTCTCAGTGATCGCATCGCGCAAGCTCTGGCGCAACTTTATCATCCGGTCGTGCGCCAGATAATTCTTTTGTGCGGCCTGCATGCAAGAGAAAGATCGTAAGTGTCTGTGAAGCCGAGCAAAAACCGAGCAATAACTTGAAGAAAAATGGAAAACTTACCAGTACAATCGACTTCGCCGCCGAGCGGAGGACTTTGAGGTCGGCAAGCTCCTCGTGCCTCTTCATGTCCGCGGGCAAGATCAAACCCTTGGTCAAATTGAAACCAAGTGAGTAATCCTTGTCCTCGTAGACCGAGTCCTCGGCGGAGATTGCTCGGCCCTGGTAGACGAACTCGGGTGCCCAGACTGGAGGGGCAGCCGGATCCTTGCCCTTAGATTTGCGGGCCAGTGGTTGCTCGGTCTGGTCGCCGAGCTCGGTAGAATCGATCTCGGTGGAGTTTTCGTCAACAAGGCTTTGCCCAACCTGGTCCTTCCTTGATCTTTTCTTTGGCCGGCCAGCCGGTTGTTCGCTGGCCAGGGCGAGCATCGCCCCTTCTTTTTGTCCGGCGGGGGTGGAAGATGTTCCCCCGGTTGTTTCTGGCTGTTGGGACTCGCCCTCGTCCCCAGTGATCATGGATTTAATGGCTCGGATCTTAGCCATTTCTTGCTCGGCGGTAGTTGGGACAAGTCTGACCGCAGTGAGCCGATCTCGCTCGGGGTTGGCTCATGCAGAAGTCGGTGACCTCGCTTGCGTGCTGGTAGTGGTATGTTTGCTCAAAACCGAGCGCTTGAGGCTTCCTTTCTTTCTGGGGATCTGGGCGAGCTCGATTGCCGGGTTGGCTTGATGATAGTCCGCTGCCAAGTGTTTATCTGCAAAGGAAAGACAAGTGTTAGACCGGTGCGAAATGATAAAAGTTGAGGCACTGAAAAGATAGCACGGTGGGCCGGGCTACTCACCAGCACGGCCAAAGTCTTTCCTAATGTACCACCCCGGTATGGGTGCCTCGGTGTCCTCGTAATTACCGGACACCCAGAGAAAATCGTCATCATTCGTTTCTTTGTCCGGGTTGCCCTCTATGAGCTTTGCTCGGCCCTTCTTCACTTTGAGGTACCAGCAGAGCCCGCTCTTATTCCTACTCAAACTATACTGATGGAAAATTTCAGCGAGGCCGAGATTGAGACCGAACCTGCGGTTCAGCTCGGCGACGCCATTTATTATTTTGTATGTGTTATTGGAAACTTGGGTCGGGCAAAGCCTTGTCTGCCTCAAAAATTCGCAGATTAAAGGCTGCACGGGGAAGCGAAGTCCGCCTTCAACAATTGATACGACCGTGAAGGGGCACCGGTCTAGATCCCCCCAAGGTGTGTCTCCTTTCTTGCCAAGCTCTAAGATGACGTCGTCAGGAATGTCGTACTCCTCTCGAAACTCTGCCATCGCCCCGGGCGAGCTAACCCTAAACCGGTACTTCCCCATTATCTCGGTTTTATTTGACTTAGTGTTCTATCTCGGTCAAAAATGCCGGTGTGTTGCTCGGACTTTGAGCTCCACTAGTCAATGCTGGATTGGTCGGTTCTATTTGTTCTGCATGTTAAAAAGTAAGGCCAGGGTTAGCATGGCATATATTGCGCGGCTCTTAAATGGAAATAACTCAGCGAAGGATTTCATGCTTCGACCTAGGAGTTTCTGCTCGGTTTACATGTGTGTGCTTAAATCCTTTAGTTCGGTTATTGCTCGGTCAAGACCTGTTCAAGGTCCCATTTGGTTTTAAGCTCGGTCAAGGTTCAAGGCGGGGCTTCAGTACAGTTCAGGTTTGCAGTGGAGACCATAAAGTTTTGGCTCGGTGCATTCCTAGTTACCGGTCTATTGGAGCATATAGCTCGGTTGTGGCCTCAGTAAGAAGCCACAAACAGTTTTTGCTCGGTTTAAACCCTTCCCACGGATCTAAATGGGCGTTTTGCTCGGTTTTTCCCAGTATTCAACGTGTTCATTCTGTTCATCCTAATGTCAAGCCTCGTTCGTTGAAACTAAAGGGAAACCGGGGGCACGAAGGCCCCCTCCAGCATTTTAGTTACAGTTTTGCCTAGGTTGCATAAAGGGAATGCTAAGAACAACCCAAAAACAAAAAAATGCCAAGCACAAACGCGAAAAACAGGGGCACGAAAATGAAGAACAACTATGGAAGCACAAAGAACAGGGAAAATGAAATGTAAGGGAGAGGAGGAAAAGCTTACCAGAAGATGGAGATGAGCCTCGCGAACTTGGCAGCAACGATGAGGATGGCAGGAAGGAATGTGGAGAGTGGAAGCTCAGAGGCAGCGTTGGCAATGAGGGGTTAGGGTTTTTTGGAGCTCGAATGGAAGATGGAAAAATGAAGGGACAAAACCCTTCGAATAGGGTTTAAAGAGTGGAGGGGAAAACCCAAACGGCTGCGCCGTTTGAATTTTGCGCGTGCCAGACGGTTGGCTGCACGACCCAATGGCCTGATGACACGTGGCTCTGACAATGCGGCTGTTAGTACGGCTGTACGACCTTTGATGGGATTGCAGAGATAATGACCGGCCAATTGGGGTAGCTCGGTGACTGAAGTGCTTCTAATTGAGGTAGCTCGGCAACTGGAGTGTCCAGAATTGAGGTTGCTCGGCGCAGAAAGTGTAACCAACTCAACCATGGCTCGGCGACAGACATAGCCTCGCTCAAGCTCGGCCTGGCGAGGGAGCAGCTCAATCACAGCTCGGACACATCGGTAAACCCAATCACGATAGCTCGGATGGGTTTAAGGGGCAATTGTGAGGGAATATTTGCACGGATTGCTCGGCCGAAGGGCTAACCCTCATCGGGCGCGGCCAAAGAACTTGGTTAAATGCGATTCGGGGATATTGGCCGGTTGGACACCAACAGACGTGACCGAGGTGCGGCTCGTCGAGGGGATCGGAGTCCAAGGTTGCAGATGGTTACGCCGAGCTATATGGTGCCCGGGCTGGACTTGAACCGCGGTAGCACCGGTGTGCGCCTAACCGGCCGTTTGAGATGAGCGCGGTCCGCAGGACCGAGAGGGATAGATGGATGGTTAGGGGCCGACATGCCTTACCGGGTTCAGCGAATCGGTCGATATTGCCGGTCGAGGCCGAGCTTCGCTTAATTCCAAGTTATTAGTCGGACATATAGCGCGGTTAAGTGAGGACAAGCCTCCTCAAGTGTTAGGCCGGTCGTGGCATCTCGGTCAAGGGTGCCACCTGGGCCAATGGCGCGTGAGGAGAGGACCGCGCCACGCACGCCTCAATACCGTTGGGCAGTTCTGCGTGCATTGATGAAAGGACAAAACCTTTACACGCGTAAAGTGGTGAGAGGCGCGCTCTGCCACCTGTCCAGGAAAGGACAACAGAGGTAGTGCGCGCACAATCTTGGGCTGCATGGCCAGCCTAGAAATAGAGGAAGAGATCAACAATGGAGGTATGCGAACTCATTCTCAAAACCCTTCTCTCTTCATTCTCTTCTTTCTCAGTGAACTGACTTGAACGTCGGAGGGTTTTTCCGGCACATCACCGCCGGGCAGCTCACCGTTTTTGTGTTGCAGAGACCGACTCCGTTGACGGAAGCTTGACGTTCAAGGCGTACGGAGAGCCAAGGATATTTCGCCCCCGTACAGTTACAAACCCAAGCATTTCTGTGGTCTGCAGGGGTGGTAGGAGAGAGTCAATATAGTCTGGGCTCAGGCTCATTAACATGCAGATACACCATGCCCTGGGAACTTCTTGGCCACTTAGGATTACTTGCTTTTGTTGAATATTTATGCTTTTGTTTGCCTTACATGTACATCATTAGATCAAATCAAATTTGAAGCCTAGGAATTGCAGATTTATTTGCTAGATTAGAAAAGTAGTCATACATTTAAAAAATGGATGCATTAAAATTATGATATGGCATTTATTGTTTATTATGTACTCATATGTTTATAATACTTGCAGATATACAAGCAATTGCATACTTCTATTTTTTATTTTATTCTCTTTTATATATTTCATCTGCAAGTTGAGAGGTCTGATCTATTAAATTATATTAACATTCCATTTATCTCTTCTGGTAAGTCAATAGACCATTTATCAAGAATTTTCTATTTTCCTCATCTATCCAGTTGATGTATCTGCGATGATGTTACCTTGCATTTAATTTCAAGTCTAGTTGATTAATTCAAACTCTTTTCAATCCTATGAACTTTTTAGATATTTTTTTGCCTTTCAATTTTTGCTTTCATTATTTTTGAAAAAATGAGCAAGTTTATATTAATATGCTTCTGGCAGCCTCTGAACTAATTTGTGTTTTCACTATTCAGGTCATAAATTGTTTAGAGAGATGTAAAATATGATCAAAGAAGACGGAACATTCAAGAACTTTGAGTTCTCCTTAAGTTTTTTCATTTTTTTAATGAGATTTTTATTGTGTAATCACAATAAAAAAAAACCTTTTATTCCTTAACTTTCTTTATATATATTTTTTCAACATTTGACTTTTATTTATGAAATATATGAGGTTATTAGCTATTTGTATATGGTCAATGTTGTAATTCAAGAGATAGTTAATAAATAAGTGTATTAGACATTCTTCAAAGGTGTATAAATAATATTTATTATATTTTAGATATTAGTTGTGTTTAGATTTTAATCACGGTTATATGCTGTGATTGATAGTCGCATTTTGTGGTCTGAGACTTTATCACATGCACTAATTGTGAAGAAAAATTCATATAAATGTGATCTTTTTAAGTTTAATATCAGGTTTTATTAGTTGTTAATCACGGTTAAAATCTGTGATCTAAATGTTTATTATCACGGTCAAAACACGTGATGGAATTATCTTATAATCAAGATCAAAAAGTGTGATGGAAAATGACCCTTGACAATCACATTCGGAGAGATCACGCTTTGACCGAAAAAAAAGTGATTAAATAATATACATCACAGTTAATAACCGTGATGTTTTTAAGATTTTGTATTATGCTAAGCTCATGTACTTCTGCAATATTATTTCTACTGGGCAATTGTGCTCTATCTCTTTGTAGAAAATCATTTTCAGGTACAGGTGAGATGTTATCACCTCGTTGAAAGCTAGAGATTGACATTTTGGTGCAAGAAAGCTCTTTATTTTGTTGTTGATGTGTACAGCTTTTGAACGAACTTGTATGGATTGAAAACCTTCTTTTGTTGTAACAAGTTTTCAACTTTGAAAGATGTAAGCCATTTGGCATTTACTTGTTATTCATATTATTGTAATAGCTTTCTTTACATGCTATAGATTCAGGCTATGAAGGTTGTAAATGTTCAATACATGTGAATCTTTTGTAACTCTTATGTTCCAAAGTGATGAAATGAAAGGAAGAGAGGTTTATTTTAATTATGGTGAATCTTGTATGAGTTTAATTAGTGTTAATCAAAATCATAGAAATTGGGACGTTACGGTTCACTATATATATAATTAGTGGTTTGCGCGCACAATGTATATACAATTTCAAAAAATATATATATAGTACAAAAATAATAATAAAGAGAATTGCACACATAGTATGTGTTTCTCAAGTGATAACGTGTTTTTTTTTTTTTTTGGTGGAATCTATTATCTTAGTTTCAGTCTCATCCTTTTTTGAGAAAATTTAACACAAGGTTGGTGACACAAACATCATCTTACCGAGCTTCTCTAGACAAGACATCCACAGAACCTCATTCATCCGATGTTTGAAAAAATAATT